>JAJJWW010000215.1:32500-510035 GCA_023531295.1 Papaver armeniacum
CCCCTAAAATGATTTGAAGAAATGCAAATAAGACATATATAGGGAAGGGACGTTGGCAGAAACGGTGGTGCACGATCATTGTGCGGCATGACATGCGGATTTGACGGTGGTGCACGATCATTGTAAGGCATGGCATTCGGCTTTGGCGGTGTTGCACGATCATTATGCAACATGACATGCGGCTTTGACGGTGAAGCACAATGATTGTGCGAGAATGGCTTGCGGCTTTGAGCGGTGGTGCACGATCATTGCGCGACTTTGGGAAGGCGCTGCAACTTGCGGCTTTGGGAGTTGGTGAATGAAAAGTCCTCCCCTAAAATGATTTGAAGAAATGCAAATAAGACATATATAGGGAAAGGGCGTTGGCGAGAAACGGTGGTGCACGATCATTGTGCGGCATGACATGCGGATTTGACGGTGGTGCACGATCATTGTAAGGCATGGCATTCGGCTTTTGACGGTGTTGCACGATCATTAGGCAACATGACATGCGGCTATGACGGTGAAGCACAATGATTGTGCAGAATGGCTTGCGGCGTTGACGGTGGTGGACGATCATTGCGCGACTTTGGGAAGGCCGCGGCAACTTGCGGCTTTGGGAGTTGGTGAATGAAAAGTCCTCCCCTAAAATGATTTGAAGAAATGCAAATAAGACATATATAGGGAAGGGACGTTGGCAGAAACGGTGGTGCACGATCATTGTGCGGCATGACATGCGGATTTGACGGTGGTGCACGATCATTGTAAGGCATGGCATTCGGCTTTGACGGTGTTGCACGATCATTATGCAACATGACATGCGGCTTTGACGGTGAAGCACAATGATTGTGCAGAATGGCTTGCGGCTTTGGCGGTGGTGCACGATCATTGCGCGACTTTGGGAAGGCGCTGCAACTTGCGGCTTTGGGAGTTGGTGAATGAAAAGTCCTCCCCTAAAATGATTTGTAGAAATGCAAATAAGACATATATAGGGAAGGGACGTTGGTTGAGAGCAAAATGCAAGTTTGCCTTGCATTTCTAATTGGGAAGCGAAAGTAGCGATGCTTTTGGCATGCATTTATGCATGCTAAATGCGATTTATCGAAATTTTTGGCATCAGCTGGCTAACAACCACGTGAGTAAGTCCAATGCCTGAGACCCATTTTGCATCACCTCTCATGATGAAGCTTCATTTGACAAGATGAAGCTTTATTTGGGCAGGGTCTTTGCAAGATGCGGCTTTGGGAGTTGGTGAATGATTTTTCCTCCCCTAGTCTAATTTGTAGAAATGCAAATAAGACATATATAGGGAAGGGACGTTGGTTGAGAGCAAAATGCAAGTTTGCCTTGCATTTCTGTGGGAAGCTTTTGGCATGCAAGTAAAGCGATGCTTTTGGCATGCATTTATGCATGCTAAATGCGATTTATCGAAATTTTTGGCATCAGTTGGTGGCTAACAACCACGTGAGTTAGTCCAATGCCTGAGAGACCCATATTGCATCACCTCTCATGATGAAGCTTCATTTGACAAGATGAAGCTTCATTTGACAAGATGAAGGGCCTTTGCAAGATGCGGCTTTGGGAGTTGGTGAATGATTTTCCTCCCTAGTCTAATTTGTAGAAATGCAAATAAGACATATATAGGGAAGGGACGACGTTTGTTGAGAGCAAAATGCAAGTTTGCCTGGCATTTCTGTGGGAAGCGAAGTCGCGATGCTTTTGGCATGCATTTATGCATGCTAAATGCGATTTATCGAAAATTTTTGGCATCAGCTGGCTAACAACCACGTGAGTAAGTCCAATGCTGAGACCCATATTGCATCACCTCTCATGATGAAGCTTCATTTGACAAGATGAAGCTTCATTTGGGCAGGGCCTTTGCAAGATGCGGCTTTGGGAGTTGGTGAATGATTTTTCCTCCCCTAGTCTAGTTTGTAGAAATGCAAATAAGACATATATAGGGAAGGGACGTTGGTTGAGAGAAAAATGCAAGTTTGCCTTGCATTTCTGTGGGAAGCGAAGTCGCGATGCTTTTGGCCTGCATTTATGCATGCTAAATGCTATTTATCGAAATTTTTGGCATCACTGGCTAACAACCACGTGAGTAAGTCCAATGCCTGAGACCCATATTGCATCACCTCTCATGATGAAGCTTCATTTGACAAGATGAAGCTTCATTTGACACCTAGGTTCATAGAGGATGAATCTAGTAAACAACTAGGACAAAAGAGTGGGGATTGAATTTTACGATTGTTTGAGTATCTCTATTTATAGATTTTCAAGATTAAGGTTGCTTAAAATTCAAGCTAAGATAAATTGAGATTCAAGAAAACACTTTCTGTTTAGATGAAACTCTTATGGCGTCCATGTAAGCATGTGACAAATATGTTTTGATTTATGTAGAAGCATATACACTATGATCCGGATAGCGAAGTTGTATAATGAAAGTTCTTGGAAAATATGTATTCAACTTAAAAGCAACATCATGTTCGTTTAAACACTTAATATTTAAATCATGATTCTCAACACAATGTGTTTTAGTGATCAATGATGTCTTAGAGATGTTTATGAGATCGTAGAAATACTAATCAATTTGGGAAAATAGCTATAAGCATATGTACGATTCGTCATCGGGTAGGTATGCGAAATGGTATGCATTACATATGACAGATTAGGTGAATTCAAAGATCAATAATGCAGCGTGCTAGGTATGTGTACCGCTTGGTTTTTCACAAACTGAGATCCTTTACGATCTGCGCGTCAGGGTACGAGTATTATACCCATTCACGAATCCACGTACCTACCTATTTTCCTAACCCGAGATATTTTATGGTGTCCATACTAGATATGCGTACCTACCTTGAATCTAGATTTCAATAAGTTCTTGAAACTCTCTTTTGTTGTTTTGAAATAGTCCCAAATGCCATGGATATAAATTATCATTGCTTGGCAATTTCCAAATGATCCATATCTGTGAAACCTTGCTTCTATCGAACTCGCATGCGTTCTATCTCAAGCATGTTTGTTAATGTTAGTGATCAAAACTATAAGTATTGATTTATAGTCTACTTATAGCTAAGTATTGGACTAGGATAGAAAGTGTAGTTGAGCTCTAGAATCCATGGCGTCGTCATACAAAGATGAAGAACTACTCAAGGAACTGGTGGAACTTCATCGACTAAAAGGTATGTGGAGACTTGAACTTATCTATCACTCAAAAGTCTATCTACTCTATCTCTATCTTGAGACAAAAGTCGTATTGCTATATAGACTATGATTATACACATTTTCTATTTTTAGTAAGTATATCTCGGGTATATCTATTTCTCAAAATATGTGTTGGTAAGCTTTGGCCAAGTTCATCTTTACTAGAGACGAAAGTCATATTAAGTTTCAATTACTTGAAAATTGCTTTGACAAAAAATGGTTTGTGAATAACAACTATATACGTCCAGCTAAGAATGTTTCAATGAGAGTTTAGAATATATAACCATTGTTGGATATAAACATTGTGTGATAACTCATACATGTATAAGTCCTTATTCCTTGAACCAAAGTATGCGTACTTTGCTGATCAGAAAGCGAACTAAAGTCCGCGTACCAAAGATGCGCACCATCGAAGTTCACGTCCTTGAAAACTATTGGAGTTTGTGAATTGAAAACAAACTTATTCCGGCATTTTAAGTCCGCGTGCAGTCGCATACTTAGGTTGGTTATTTTCTAAAAATGATTATTCGATGTACTTAAACTTATATAAACTAAGGCATGCATATTTGCAAACCGTGGCTATAATGTTCATGAATCGATTCAAGTGAATCAAATCGTTTTTGCTTCGATTGTGTCTTGTATACTTCTATAAGATCTAAGCAATTGAACAACTCTCTAACTAGTTCATTTGAGTCATTTGAACTAGTTATGGTAAAAAAGAATATGGTTGATATGAAAGTGCTCATATGGCTAACCATTTGGTTAACTATTGTTGAACCAACTAAATGTACATGTTTGGGGTGCGGTTACACAAACCTAAAACGTGCATTTCATTAGTGTGTAACAAGCTAAGTTTTGATCTAGCGGTTGAAAGATATTAGCTTGAATCTAATCGGGTTTTCATCTAACGGTGAATATTGAATGCTTTGTTACCAAGGTAACTTAGATTGCAAACCACGATTTGAAAGGAAATATAAAGTAGAATTCTAGCAAATGGAAACCTAATCCCCACACCTCCTGTGTGGTACTAGTTGTATAAGCTAGAGTCGATTCTCCTTTAACCTTAGGTTTCTACCGAGAACCCGTAGGTTAACGACTTGAAGACTTCATTGGGATTGTGAAACGAGCGCCTATTTTCCTTGTAGTTGCGTAATCGATCTTGGTATTTATAGCCTACTAAGTACAATCGTAATATTGGCTTGAGATTGATTTCTCCGATAGGAAGATAAAAGAAGTGAAAATATCTTCATCCCATCGTTTGTGATTCCGCAATATGTTCTTTCGTTAGTCGATTAAGATTATTGTGAGGTGATTGATAATACCAGGATTTTTATCGGGAATATAAGTGTCAGGGTTATCGATTGGTTCCTTTTCACCTTGATTTATCAAAAGAAAGAACAAAAACTTGTAGGTATTTACGTGGGAGATAGATTTATCTATCATAGTAGACTTTTACGTGTGATACATATTTGTTTATTAAATAAAGTCTTCGACTTTGGGTCGTAACAACCTTGGTTGTGGGTGAGATCAGCTAAGGGAATCAAGTACGTGGTATCTCGCTCGGGATCCGAGAGCGTAAGGAGCGCAAGTGTACCTTGGATCAGTGTTGATTGGGGTTCAACTTCGGTCCGGACGAAGTTAGTTTGTAGTAGGCTAGTGTATGTAGTGGCTTAATACGGTGTGTGTTCAACTGGACTAGGTCTAAGGGTTTTTCGCATTTGCGGTTTCCTCGTTAACAAAACTTCTGGTGTATGGGTTATTTCTTTTCCGCATTATATTTTATTATATAATTGAAATATCCACGGAGTTGTGCATTTGAATCGATCAATTGGGGCATCAACCTTTGGTTGTTGATTGAAATTGATTGATTTCTATTTTCTTGAGTAAGTATTGAATAGAGAAAGTGAGATATAACTCTTTGATATACTTTTATTAAGATTGAGTCTGATTTTGTCTAGTTGATTCTCTTAAAAGTATATTAGAGTTATTCCATCTGATTGCTAAGAGAAATATTGGGTGTGGTTGTTGTACCCCCGCTTTTTATCACATACGACACAAATATAATTCTTGAATAATAAATTGCTTCGAACTAAGATTGTTAAGGATCTATGAACATCCATTACTTGAATCATATTTCGAGATGTTTAACAAGACAAGCTTGACTCGAAATTCAATCTTTGCAACATTAAATATGCTATAAGTCATACGAAATAGTCTCATATATATAGATATAATAATAATTCATGTGAGTAAATAGAATGGTTCAAGTCTTCACATATGTTTTGTTTATGAAGTTATCTAAATGTCTTCGTTGATCTTGGTCTTCAATCTTCAAGGGTTATTTAGAATTGTCTCGATACTCAATTGTCAACCTATAAACCTAATCGATACTCCGACTTTAGTAGACTAAAAATCAAGATACATTTTTGTGCATCTAACATTGACAACAAGCTTAAGATATCAAAACTTGAGAACAACCGAGTGAGTGCTCCAACAATCTCCCTCTTTTATCAAAATCCATGAATACATATGGATTAAAAATAAATTGATCTTTTAGTTCAAAATCCATCATGCTTGATTGCCTTGGGTTTTCAACATCGTCTTGTATTCTTCGTTCTTCAAGTTCTTCTATAGTTTTGTATGTGTTTGTTTCAAAGACCTTTTTTGTTCAAGATCCACAATGATAACAACTTACGAGAATACTCAAATAAGAGATTTTTAGAATGAAAGAGTCACTTTATTCAATGGTTGTTGTACAAAAATACGATATTGTTACCTTCCTCAAAGTTCAATTGCACCAAAACTTTGAAACAATATTACGGTGATATATTCCCCCCTTAGTCAATACTCGCTTCTTTTGCATAATAGGTAAAACCTATATATTATAATTGATTCCCTTATATAATGTTGCCCATATGTAGATACTACCAAAAATTCTCCCCCTTTTTGTCAACAAAATTGGCAAAGAAGAAAAACAGGGATCTTAGTGAATTAAACAAAAGAGTTATCAACACTAGAGAACCGTTGATGGTGGGTTTTCATTTGAGGTTAAAATTGTGCTTAGGAAAAATCATGCGTGACATCTTGTAAAAGATAAAGCCATTTATAAGTGTTGGATACTCCTCACTTAATTCACAGGGAATGGAGCATGTGGCAACAATCCCATGCAGTGAATACATGAAATTCCTCGGGTTGGAGCATGTGGCAACAATCCTTCTCGTGAATTTCATATCGCCTTGTATTTCAGTACTCATTATCGGTGTGGCATGGCGGCGAGGTGTTACTCTTGAGAGTAACACGAACCTCAAGCACTATAATGAAACCATGTACGAAATACCGTCTGGTGACTCTCGGTGTGTTATACTAGCCCGATTGAGCCCCTCTCGGTGTGTTATACTAGCCCGATTGAGCATCCTAGATCGATCAGTATCAGCCAGATCAATTCCATCACCCCTGCGGTATGATCGATCGCGGTCATCCAACTCCATAAGCATGATTGGATGACCCCGGATCAATTCCATCACCCCCAAGGTATGGAATACTCACGGCCCGACCCGCATGGCCGGTCATTCGCCTAGCTTGCCAAGAAACCGTTCATACCAAGCATTATGGACTAAAACCCTAAATTAGGGTTTGCGGCATATTACATGTGTTGCTTGGCAGTCTCAACCATCCATCTTCGCAGGTATAGATGGAGGGTGTAGATGTAGATTCAAAGGGCCGAGAGCATGTCAACACGATCACCGTGGGGCCCGCCTACACACTGACCAATCGGTCAAGACCAACCATGCTTGGTTGCAACAAATTCGACGCCTAAGGGAGCATGGTCACACGGCTATGAAAGCCAAAATTAGGTGTCAAGCCATCACGCGCGTCCATCTTCTCCGACACGAATGGAGGGTCACAAGATTAGATTAAACAGGTCCGGTCATACCAAAGATGACTACCGTGGACCCATCTACCTCCTCATGTGTTCTGGCCAAGGCATACCATGCTCGGGTTAATCCAAAACGTGCGCCCAAACTAGCATGGCCACGCCTCCCAAACCACAACCGATCTCGACCACTCAACATCACGGACGATTTAGATGGCTCGGATCACGTTTTAATGGGATATTCGGGTATAGGCGTAAACACCAGCCTACCACCTTCACGCGAGGCCAACTGACCAAGTCAGGCCAAGATTGGTCGTCTTGGAACGCGCTTTGGCGTGATGAGCGGCCCTTGCGGCATTGGTTTTCTATCGCAAATTGATCCCGACCACTCGATTTCACCGGATGAATTGAGTGACCCGGATCATACTTTCGTGAGGAATGGAGCAGTGCCTACACCGTCATGCCGTCTACACGCATGTATGGTCGGCCTAGCTAAGATTGTACCCCATGCTTGGTTTCGACCAAGTGAAGAGTGTTGCCTTCGCACCTCTTCAAAACCCTAATTTCATTAACGGTCGCCGAGATGAGTGTCTCAAAGATCATCTCATCCGTCCAACTTCACCCGACTTTGGTTATACAACCCCGGTCGGGAGTTAATTGGTTAGTGAGGCGTCATTACCCATCACTTTACCACACCATGATGCGCACACACGCATAAAATACACACGATACTTCACAAGTATCGACTTCAATAACGCAGTTATTGATTGACATTTCATGCTATCTTTCGTGGATCCACAATCCCACATTCAGAACATCAATCATGTCACAAGCCCAGAGGGGATACATCTTTGGGGGTATTGGTCTGGCGGTTTACGGTGTGCAGCGTGCAACGCGCCATCCAAGAACGTGTCGAGGAAGTCATGGACGGTTAGAGATGAACAGGAGAAGTGGGCAAGACTCGGTCGTGTGGCACCGACGCACAACTCCACTACTCCATCACTCCACTTCCTCCACTTCCCATGAGAGACGTGAATAAGGCTCAATGACTTGTATAAATAGGTTCTCCGCCCTATTTCAAACGAGAACACAAGTCCGCACGAGGCAGAAAACCAAGTGTTAATACAAAACGTATTCCAACACCCGAGCTTGCTTGCATCAATCACAAGCTTTGCTCACCTTTCTGTTACAAGTCACAAGCAAGCCAACACCTTCACAATATCAACACCTTCTTCGCTTCCCTCCCTAAGATGAACCCCATCTCCTTCACTTTGTGACCGAAGCAAGTCCGGGAACGGCCATTTCTTGGTTTAGGCCGGACTTGCCATGATTGATCTATCGAATCTACAAGCACTCACCGCGCAGTGCATTTGTTTAAGGTTTAAATTCATTCCTCATCCACACCCCAAATTACCAAATTCTGCAGGAGTAGTTTTCACCCATAAACAAGAACACATACCAACTTTTATGTAGACGATTTCACCAAGTAAACTTGGCGTCTTCATCAAATATAGTTACGAGAGTCTCCTACAATTCCAAAGCCGTACTCCCTACAAAGATATGACAATTAAGCACAAGTTCAAATTGAAATCTCCCCATTCGATGTCATACCAAAGGAACAACATGAGATACTTTACTCTAATCAAAATAAATTTACTTCGCCAATTACAAAAAACAAATAGATTTATATCTAATATTTTCCCTCTTCTCGATAGTTACGATCAAAGAAGTTAAAAATAACGATCTTAAGTGCTAGAGGTACTAAGACACAACATTTTCGTGAGAAAAATAATCATCGACAAAAATTATTCTCTAGGCTAGTTACGAACAAAGAGGACCACTGATGTGATATGACTCAACAAATGAATTATATCTTCTCAAACCATGTACGTACGTAGAGATTAAAGTTCTCGAACTTATTCCCCTAGTACATTACGCATTCAAGGTGGAAAGCCGATTACTAAGAACATCTTAAGAAGTCCCATGCAATATATTCAAAAATTAAAAGTGTAATCATGGTGTTGATGGTGGTTTTTAGCTTAGGGTTAAAATCGTAAAACTTTGCATCATATGTGACGTCACTCACTTAAAGGAAATGGTGCCGCGAGTACTAACCTCTCCACCGACACATTTATTGAGCCGCTCAATATACTTCTATCCATAACACTCTTTAAATTCTGGAACCTCGCCAATACTAAACTCACTGAGTACTTTCCTGTGCTATGTTCCCCAGCAGAACCCTTAAATCGGTATGGCATGACGGATTTATGTTCACTCGCAGCGGAGTAGCATGAACCTCCAAGTACCAAAGTTAAGGCCATTGCACGAAATACTCAGACAGAAAGCACACTGCATTTTGTAGATAAAGATTTTGTGTGGCAGTATACAAAATCCGACCAATTATTGTGATGACTCACAAAAGAACTCATAAACCGACTAGTTTGCAAAATTAGGGTTTCACACCTCATGTGATATACTAGACCCCGTTGGTGAAACCGTGATTAGCCAAGCTAGGCAACCAAATCCGCCACAAGCGCACTAAAAGTGCGGCCGCGCCCCTAGCATGCGGCCCTCTTTCCATTGACCAATCAAGTCGCTTCAAATCCGTCATCGCGCATTGGAAGTGTGGCCACGCCCTAGCATGCTGGCCTCACTTCCCGTCGACCAATCAGGTTGATCCAAACCTGCCACGGCCTCAAAGAGGTCGATATACTAAGCTAGCTTCCCAAAACACGTTGGCTTCCCAAAACACGCTAGCTTCCCAAAAACGGGCCAACTTCCAAAACGTGCCAAACATGCCGCACGCATACTACACACACTAATTAGGGTTTCAACACGCTAAACCTTAATTTGGGCAAGTTGCTACCAAATCCGTCCACGATGCCAATTTTAGCTTTTGGCCACGCCGCAACTGGCACACCGCTATGTCGCGGCTACTAGCATGGGACCATGCCACGGCTATGCCATTAGCATGCCGCAATGCTTTGGCTACGCCACCGGCATACCACCAGCATGTTGCCAATGCCGCATTTATGCAAACAAGATGCGGCCATGATCAATGGCCATCTTTTCTCCCGAGATGAAAATCTCGATCGTCCACATTCGCCACCAAACCGCAAGACTTGTGGCAACTTTTGGCCACAATGAAAAATCCCTTGGTTTGTGCCAAACCCTAAATTGGCTACGATGCCAATTCTTTGGTCATCGTGCCAAAAAAGCATGCGCAAGACATGCCAGTCACGCTACCACGCCTCTGACCACCAATGAAAGGTAGCCACGATCAACGCCTACCCTTCCTCCTGAGATGCAGATCTCAGCCGCACAAGTTCGACACCAAACTTGTGGCAAATTTTGGTCGCAATCCCAAATTCCATGGTTTATGCCAAAACCCTAATTTGGCCGCGCCTAAAATATGCGCAAGCATCTTGGCCATGCCACCATGACACTGTCCGCCAAACGGAAGGTAGCCGCGATCAACGGCTACCCTTCCTCCTGAGATGCAGATCTCAACCGTACAAGCTTGCCACCAAACCAAATGACTTGTGGCAACCTTTTGGCCGCAATACCGAAATTCCACGGTTTGTGCCAAACCCTAATCTGGCCGCACCAAAGGCATGCGCAAGCCATGCCAACACCTTTACCCACGCCCATCGATACCAACGGAAAGTAGCCATAATCAATGGCCACCCTTCCTCCCGAGATGCAAAATCTTAGCCATCGAAGGCCGTCACTGAACCGGCAAGCCTCTCTAGTTTAACTTGTGATAGGTGTAGAATACACCTAATTTACTATCTAGTAGTTTATGCTTTCTTTGCTATTTTTCTTGTAAATTATGTATTTTACGCTTGTTTTAAGTTTTATAGCTACTATGGAGTCGCACGGAGGAAAGAAGAAGAAAGCACCCAATTTGAGCCAAAAGGGCAAAAAGGTCATTTTACAAAGGCGATTGATATATGGAGCCCGGTGGAGGTTAAGGGGCAACCCAATTTGGAGGCATACTAAACACAAACTGGCTACGGTTAAGGGGTTGTCATATAGGGTACCCCTTATCATTATTAGAAAATGTAATTATCAATGGGTGGTCCTTATTTTGGGCGCAAATAGCTGTCCTATAACCTAACCCTACAGAAGAGAGGCGTTATTGTTCACTCATTCACTTTTCTATGAAATTGAGAAACGAAATTGCAAACGAGATTGGTGAAGCCAACTACTTGAAGCTCGATAATTCTCCATTAAATCAAGAACAGAGCGTGGAATTGATGTGGGATTGAGTTGTTTCGGTGAATTGATAAAATCAGGGAAGAGGTTAAATGGTTCTGCAAATTGAAGAGAATCGATTCGAGTGAGGGATTATGGCAGATTCGAGAAATAAGATGTTGAATCTTGGCGAGAGATCGAGAATGGGTTCTTCTGCATTGTTTGGTGAGATGGGTGTTGAGTAGAAAGTTGAATCGAAGATGGTAGGCGCCATGAACTAAAAGAGATCTTGGGTTGAATCGGAAGAAACGGCAGCGAGATTGGAGATGGGTTCTATTAATTGATTGAAGCTGAATTCTGCTAGGAAGGATTAGGAGAAGATGAGTGCACTCATCGCCATTGATTGAGGAGCTGATTTCGAGTTTGGGTTGAGCTAGGTTTCGGAATTTGGCGGGAATTGTCGGCCCGCTTTCAATAAGTTGTGAGGCTGAAATTGATAGAATTTGGATCAAGAAGCGAGAGAAGAAAGTGAAGAGTGATTAACTATGGAGTTGTGAATGAAACTAGAGCTACTCTGGTGTATGGCGGTGGTGAGGTGTTGGTACATTTTTGGTAATATGGGTTTGAGTTGAAGATTAAGTTTAGCGGCTATTGCGATAGCGAAAAGATTGAAGCAAGATTGAAATGGTTGAAACTAGATGTATGTATAGGATTCACGGGGAGAAGAATCGGCTGAAAATGGCTTGCGAATCGTCTAAAACAGTAGAAACTCGGCCAATTTTCCCCCCCGAGCCGACTCGGGCCCGTCAGGACGATCCGATGGCCGATCCCAACCGGGTTGGGACCGATTAGGTGGCGCCGAAATAGGATTAAGTCGGTAGAGTTAGCGGTGATTCGAATCGGCGGCTCATACGAAGTAAGCCCGGTTAGGTGAGTCGAAGCTAACTTAGAGTCCGACTCACTCCATTTCCTTGACCTTTGACCCGATCGTTGACTGACGGTTGACTAGTTTGACCGTTAGTCCTAATTGACAAGCCGGGGACGGAATATTCCGTCGAATATTCTCTCAACGACAAAATTTCGGGTGGTAGGCGTCGACGTTTTAGGCCAAATTAGGCCATAATCCCGGTTTTCCCGTGAGCAAAATTTAGAACTTTCTATGGACTTCTCTCATGGGTGTGAAGACTTGGGCTAGGAATTGGATGGAGAATTGGACTCAAATTTGGAAAGAGAAGGTGGAAGAGTTGAGAAAAGCTTGGAATTGGAAATTGAATTGCAAAAGGAAAAGGATTCTAATCCTTGGAAGAATTGGAGAATATTGAAGCTTTATAAATAGAAGTTTTCTACAACTTGACATCATCTCTACACACATCTCTACACACACAATTCTTTTCTTTTCTTATTCTTTGTGTGAACTCTTTTAACATGAGTAGTTAATTTTATTGATTGAGGATGAATTCCTAGTTTTTAAACATATGATTTGAGTTTTTGTTTCAATTCTATCTTGAAGTTTTTCACACGATTATCGTTTGTTTTTACTAATAGGAGTGATCTTAAAGACATTCATGATTGATTGATAGATTGTTTAGGTGGCCAACTAAATTGATTTGTTAATTTGATCTAAAGCTAGTGAAAGTTAGGAGATAAGTAATCGTTTCTTGACTCTTTACATAAGTAGCAAACACGAGACCTTGCGGAGGGATTCCGTGGAGCAATTGTGTGTAGAAACAACGCTAGAAAGTGAACCAAGCGAACCGAGTTTAACTACTAGTACTAAACCTAAATTCATAAATCTTAATGCATTCTGGGAATTACATCTTGTAAGCGGACCTCAAGGTGGTTCTTTTGAATAGAATCGATAACTAAGCGGACTGTTACTCGGTGAAATTAGGGATTTTGGGGCTAGCTAAGCGGACCTGCTATCCTACGGTTGGTGATAATCTGTGACTAATAACAAGTGGAAAAGAACATAACTTTAATCATTGTTTCATAACGAAGAAGGATTCCTTGATCTTGTCTCTCTTATTGCTTTCAACTTTATCTTTTAATTGTTTTGTTTATTTTCTTTTTGCTTTTTACACCCCACTTTCGTGACAATTTTTACAACTAGAATCTCGTGCTCCTCGTGGGATCGACCTTGACTACCCTATATTACTTGTTAATTAGGTAGTAAAGTATTAATTAATTTGATTGCACCTACGACACGCATCAAATTTTGGCGCCGTTCTTAGGGAGCACGGATGATTTTAGTTGGTTTTATTTTTCTTTTTGCTTTATTTTTGCTTTGTTGGATTCTATTCCGTATCTAACTTGGTTTTTGAATCTTATTTCAGGTGCCATGTATGGTGGACGAGAGCAAGCATATTACAACAATCAATACGGTTTTCAACCTCAACATTATGGTAACTTCCAACCATCCTTAGGATACAATCAAAACCAATCTTTTGGCTATGATCAAATTCCTACGGAACATTATGGATATTCTCATACATATCAACAACCTTATGACGGGTATGTAAGTGGACAATCACAAGGATGGGAGGATAGTGTTTATGATCAGAAATTATCTAGTTTTGCGGATAAGATGTTGGCCATGATTGAGGATCTTCAACAAAAGATGCAAGAATCACATCGAGAAATTCAAAGGAATTCGGAGAACATATACGAACAAATTAACAAACCTTTGGAGACTTTTGATGACGATAGTGTAGATTACTCAAGCCTTGATCTTAATAATGATCAATCACCTATTCAAAAGGAAGAGCTTGAGGAAGATGCATTTATTGCTTGGCAAAAATTTCTTAAGGAAAGATGGGAGTCATGCGGAAGTGTATGAATGTTCCGACAATGAGGAAGTTATTCCAACTCCGGATCATAATAACGATCCTTCACCTATTCAAAAGGAGGAGATTGGGTGTGACTTACCTATTGTTGTAAACGAAGTAACACCCGCACAAGAAGATTTTACAATCTATACCGATGAAATTCATTTTTGTGAATGGCCCGATTCCGATGATGAGAATGTTGAAGAGATGATATTAGAGGATGAAACCACATTCATTGATTTTGTGGAAGACCCAATTGAACTTGCGAATGATTATGATGATCTGAGACTATGGTTAAGGTAGAAAACGACGAAGAATGGTTGCAAGGTTTAATAGAGGACCACGATATACAAGAGGTAAGTAATTCACTTGAAATTTTTAAGGATGAAGAGGATTCTATAATACAAGAATTTTTGCAAGGTTTGTCTAACCCTTTGCATATTGATTCTTCTCCTTTACCTTTTATTGGTTTGAATGTATGTGCTTGAAAGTATTTTTGGATGATTTTGTTTCTAAATATCCACCATTGGAAACACTTGATGCTAACACTATGCGGGTTTGCCAAGAGGAATACATGGAAGTTCCCAAATTCTATGTTCTTTATACACTTAGAGTGTGGACGAGAATAAGTGTGGGGGTAATTTCTATCGGCGATAATTTCACTATTATTTTCTTGTGCTAATATTTGTATGGAGTTATTGTTTGCAAAACAGGTATTATGGGTGGATCCTCAAATTTTCCGATTGTTAGTATATGGGAATGAATCTTACAAGAGCCAAGTCGGGCGTCGACTTTAAAACAAGCGCTTAATGGGAGGCAACCCATCGGTTTTTGTATTTCTTATCCTTTTGCTTTTTGTTATTTCTTTTTCTTGTTTCTTATCATGTTAAAATTTCCCACCTTGACTTTACTAGGAGGATTCAATTACATTGAGGACAATGTAAGGTTTAAGTGTGGGGGAGTGTTTAAGCATGTTTTTAAAACAAAAATTACAAAAATGAAAAATTTTGAAAAAAAAAAAAAAAGTTTTACATAAAAATTCCAACTTTTAAGATTTTAGAGTCACTAGCATATTTCTAGGTATGTTTACATAGAGATTTTGACCGACATAATTGAACTTGGAAATGTTAGAGAACTACATTCGGATTTCTTGTTTGTTTGAGTGTTAAATAATGGATTTAATCATGCGGTGATGCGAATTTGGTGCGGGGAGAAATGCGTTATTAGAGTTGCTGATCAATCATTAGTGGAGACTACCCGTATTCACATCATGAGAGGCACCGACCAGAAATCTTCCATCTACTAAAGAGCTTCTTTTGAGTGTGTGTCACCATACGTTAATTAGGGTAGAATGGTGAGCTACCCAACCTCCCACCACTAAAAGCACTACTCTTTGATCTCTTGAGTGCTAATTTTGTCAATCATGAGGGTGGCGTCCATGGATGAAAGCTTCCTTCTTGTAGTTCGATTTGCAGTTAGCACCATTCTCTCTCGCGACAACAACGGATCCATAGAAACACATTCATCATCAACAAGGAGCGACATCAAAATCTACAAGGAAAGTTGGAAAAGTTTAAGGTTTATAAGCAACAAAACGAGAAAAAGAGCAAATTTCAAATTCAAGTAAAAGCAACATACAAAGAGCGGATTTTACATATATGTTGAAGACTTACACTACAATGAGGTAATTTTATATTCAAGTATGAAGACTTATTCATGAAAGCGAAGAAAATTAAAAGGTGAGAATTTTTGAAGTTTATGATTTCAAAGACAATACAAGTTGTGAAAAATCAAGCGGTAAAATACTTCTTCCACGGCTATGGTTTATTTTGTATTTAATTTCTCTTGTGAATAAAAAAAAAAAAAATAAAAAATAAAAAATAAAAAAAATAAGAGAAATATTTGTATAAGCCGTGGGGAAGGAAAATATATAAGGAAGTTTCAAGCGACAAGGATTTTTAAGGTAAAAGAGTTAAAAAAAATTGTTAAGGATTTATGAAATTCAAGGATTTATCATCAATAGTTGAAACCGAAGACGAAGATCAAGACGAGGAGCGGAAGACGTTTCTATTGGATGCCGTGAGAGTGGTGTTATCATAATTGGCGATCGGATGTGAAGGTAAGTAAGTAATCTCATCCTCGATAATAATGGTTGATTTCCTTTCTTAGAGATCGTCGAGGAAAAATGGTTTTTCAAAATATTAAAAGATGTGGGTTTTTAAAAATATTTGGAAGTTATCCTTCCCACCATTCAACGTGTTGCGGGAATTCTCTCTTCATTCCTACCTGCACACATGTGAGAACCATAAAAAATTTGTCTTTTTGAGTGCAATTATCATAAAATCCTTTTTGGTGCGAAGTCGGCGAAATGCTTATTGATCGTTTCTCAAACACGCGGTCTCTCATTATGGGATGGTTATTTCTCACTCAACATTTAAGAATGAGAATATGTTCTTTGGTATTTCTAACTTCTTATTACTAGCATGAGAAATTCTATGTCCTCATAACTCTTTGGATGCTTGTGACGCTTGAACGCTTTGAAGTTGTGAGTTTTTACTTTGATTTGCTCGAGGACTAGCAAAGTCTAAGTGTGGGGAATTTGATAGGTGTAGAATACACCTAATTTACTATCTAGTAGTTTATGCTTTCTTTGCTATTTTTCTTGTAAATTATGTATTTTACGCTTGTTTTAAGTTTTATAGCTACTATGGAGTCGCACGGAGGAAAAGAAGAAGAAAGCACCCAATTTGAGCCAAAAGGGCAAAAAGGTCATTTTACGGGCGATTGATATATGGAGCCCGGTGGAGGTTAAGGGGCAACCCAATTTGGAGGCATACTAAACACAAACCAGCTACGGTTAAGGGGTTGTCATATAGGTACCCCTTATCATTATTAGAAAATGTAATTATCAATGGGTGGTCCTTATTTTGGGCGCAAATAGTTGTCCTATAACCTAACCCTACGAGAGAGGCGTTATTGTTCACTCATTCACTTTTCTACGAAATTGAAACGAAGAAATTGCAAACGAGATTGGTGAAGCCAACTACTTGAAGCTCGATAATTCTCCATTAAATCAAGAACAGAGCGTGGAATTGATGTGGGATTGAGTTGTTTCGGTGAATTGATAAAATCAGGGAAGAGGTTAAATGGCTCTGCAAATTAAAGAGAATCGATTCGAGTGAGGGATTATGGCAGATTCGAGAAATAAGATGTTGAATCTTGGCGAGAGAGATCGAGAATGGGTTCTTTGTTGTTTTGGTGAGATGGGTGTTGAGTAGAAAGTTGAATCGAAGATGGTAATTGCCATGAACTAAAAGAGATCTTGGGTTGAATCTGGAAGAAAGCGGTAGCGAGATTGGAGATGGGTTTATTAATTGATTGAACTGAATTACCATCAGGAAGGATTAGGGAGAAGATGAGTCGCTCTACGCCATTGATTGGTGATTTACGAGTTTGGGTTGAGCTAGGTTTGAATTTGGCGGGAATTGTACAACCATTTGCTACAAACAGTGTGAGGCCCAGAAATTGATAGAATTTGGATCAAGAAGCGAGAGAAGAAAGTGAAGAGTGATTAACTATGGAGCTGTGAATGAAACTAGAGCTACGGAGTGTATGGCGGTGGTGAGGTGTTGGCTGTTTGTTTAATATGGGTTTGAGTTGAAGATTAAGTTTAAGCGGCTATTGCGAGAGCTTGAAAGATTGAAGCAAGATTGAAATGGTTGAAACTAGATGTATGTATAGGATTCACAGGAGAAGAATCGGCTGAAAATGGCTTGCGAATCGTCTAAAAACAGTAGAAACTCGGCCAATTTTCCCCCTCCCGTGAGCCGACTCAGGCCGTCCAGGACGATCCGATGACCGATCCCAATAGGAGTTCGGGGGCCCGTTCGGAACTGAAATAGGATTAAGTCGACGAGTTAGCGGTGATTCGAAGAATCGACTCATCCGAGTAAGCCCGGTTAGGCCGAGTCGAAGCTAACTCGAGTGACTCACTCCATTTCCTTGACCTTTGTTGTTGGTGACGGTTGACTAGTTTGACCGATTAGTCCTAACATTCAGAGACCGGACGGAATATTCCGTCGAATATTCTCTCAACGACAAAATTTCCAGGTGGCCGGCGTCGACGTTTTTCCGGCCAAATTCCGGCCATAATCCCAGTTTTCCGGCGAGCAAAATTCTAGAACTTTCTATGGACTTCTCTCATGGGTGTGAAGACTTGGGCTAGGAATTGGATGGAGAATTGGACTCAAATTTGGAAAGAGAAGGTGGAAGAGTTGAGAAAAGCTTGGAATTGGAAATTGAATTGCAAAAGGAAAAGGATTCTAATCCTTGGAAGAATTGGAGAATATTGAAGCCTATAAATAGAGAAGTTTTCTACAACTTCTAGACATCTCTCTCTACACACATCTCTACACACACAATTCTTTTCTTTTCTTATTCTTTGTGTGAACTCTTTTAACATGAGTAGTTAATTTTATTGATTGAGGATGAATTCCTAGTTTTTAAACATATGATTTGAGTTTTTGTTTCAATTCTATCTTGAAGTTTTTCACACGATTATCGTTTGTTTTTACTAATAGGAGTGATCTTAAAGACATTCATGATTGATTGATAGATTGTTTAGGTGGCCAACTAAATTGATTTGTTAATTTGATCTAAAGCTAGTGAAAGTTAGGAGATAAGTAATCGTTTCTTGACTCTTTACATAAGTAGCAAACACGAGACCTTGCGGAGGGATTCCGTGGAGCAATTGTGTGTAGAAACAACGCTAGAAAGTGAACCAAGCGAACCGAGTTTAACTACTAGTACTAAACCTAAATTCATAAATCTTAATGCATTCTCGGGAATTACATCTTGTAAAGCGGACCTCAAGGTGGTTCTTTTGAATAGAATCGATAACTAAGCGGACACATTACTCGGTGAAATTAGGGATTTTGGGGCTAGCTAAGCGGACTGCTATCCTACGGTTGGTGATAATCTGTGACTAATAACAAGTGGAAAAGAACATAACTTTAATCATTGTTTCGCAACGAAGAAGGATTCCTTGATCTTGTCTCTCTTATTGCTTTCAACTTTATCTTTTAATTGTTTTGTTTATTTTCTTTTTGCTTTTTACACCCCCTTTCGTGACAATTTTTACAACTAGAATCTCGTGCTCCTCGTGGGATCGACCTTGACTACCCTATATTACTTGTTAATTAGGTAGTAAAGTATTAATTAATTTGATTGCACCTACGACACGCATCAACTTGCCACACATAGCAACATGCTACACGTTTTCCAATGAAAACACTCGAGACATCAAAACATGTCACAAACTGGGAGATGCTCATCAGGGTATTGGTCTGGCGGTTTACAGCTGATAGACGCATTTATGTGTCTAATTTGTCCTCAATGTTTCGTATTGTTAGTACTCGTTTTTGTCCTTATTATGGTGTTTTGTGTGTTTGTAAGTATTTTTTGGAAATAAAGATTGTTGGAAAATTCGGCACGAAAAGTTGCTTGGAACACCCCCGGAGGACATTTGATATTCGGACTCCCACTTTGGATAAGGGGTAACCCAATTTCTAAAGGGTAACCCTTTGCTATTCGCACCCCACAGCTGGTTAAGGGCTGTCTCTCTTCTTCACCGTTCAAAAAAAACAGAAATTGGCGGGAAAGAAATGGTCTTCCGTGAGAATTAGGGTTGGATTTTGGAAGGGATTAAAAAGGAGACTAAAGAAATTTTGGAATTGATTGGGTACTCTTCTATGGGATGGACAGGGATGGTAGAGGTGTTGGTTTCGATCCAAATTGGCTGGAATTTCCCGAGAAGAAAACAGGGCAACACTCATAGGAGGAGAAATACACGGGTTTCGCGAGCGGCAGAGAGTTTGCACTCGTTCGGAAGACTCTAACAACTAATTGGAGTTTGAAGAAGTTAAATATGGCAACTTGGAAGCTTCGGAAACGCGTGTAGAGATCAAAAATCTCAAAGCGGCCATGAAGAATAATACCAAATAATGGAGAATTTTATGTAGTTATGACGTGAGATTTTTGCTTACGTTGGGATATAAATAGTTGTTGAGATATCATAGAAGGGATGGAGAGTTTGGGACAGTTTAGAGCATTACGGGGCTCGAGAAAGTCGAGTTGCGAGAATCACCATCTCACTGCGCTTTGAAGAACAAAAGACTACCAAAGGCGATCGTTAATTTCGAAGAACATAAGACGCACATGGAACAGTCGTTTCTTCTCTGGTGACAACGACAGTCCATTCTTATCGTACTCTTTAATGTGATTACATTTGTAACAAATATAATTGTTACAAACCCGGTTTTTAATAGTTTTCTCCATTCCATCATTTGTAAACCTCCTTTGAGCAATAAAAATGAATTTTGAGCGTGTTTCCAACATGATGAGCTAGAACCCATCACTGGGACGAAGGAGGAAGCTGTTTTGCACCCATGTGGTAATTCTAATTAATTCCTTTATGACTATTTGCACTATTATAATTGATTTATGATTTTTCTTGATTATTTGTGAATTCGTTAGATGTCGCATGCTTAGTCTTAGGTACTTTAGATGCACCAGGCTTGTGAGTTACATATAATTCTTTATAAAATCTACCTTGGCAAAGAATTAGAGAGTCGATGTTTGTTATTTTATGAGCTTTAATTGTCGGAATTAATAGATGAACCGCATGAATGTGAGAATTGGTGGAATCCGAGTCCCAGTAACTCTCTCCATCTTGTGACATAAATTGTATATATTCTTTATTTTTATTATTTTTCTTTATTAAATCCTAGAATCGATTTCATCAAGTCCGAGTGAACGACAACTCTACTTACCACTATTCTAAATTACATCAACAGCATGCGACATACTGTCACGCTTACATTAAGAAAGTGTCATAAAGGTGAGGCGGTTAGTAATGGAAAGAAATAAGTGGTGAAACACATCTTCATTATGGAAACATCAATTCCGGGCGTTGCCGTTACCACTTTTCCACCGCTCAACCGCTTCCACTTCTTACGAGGCCGTGGTACGTTTATTACGACTTGTATAAATAGGTTTCACCTACTTCCACCAAATAATAAGTTTTGGTCGGGAGAACAATACACATCCGAAATCACCTGGTAGCTTTCCATTGGCATTCGCCAGTTCAACTTCAGGATACAAGTCACAAAACACCCACACTTCGGAATCAACTATTCTCGCCTTAACACTTTCTTCGCTTCCCTCCCTAAGACCAACCCTTCTCCTTCACTTTGTGACCGAAGCAAGCCTGGAACGCCCATTTCTTGGTTTAGGCCAGATTATGCAGATTGATCTCTCGAATCAAAAGTACTCCCATGCAGTACATTGTTTTGGGTTTAGATTTGTTTCTCACCCGCACTCACACGAAATTACCTAAATCAGCAGAAACGGTTTTCACCCACAAACAATTGGCGACCACAGTGGGAGGTTAATCTCTCGGTTACAATATCACTTTTCAATTCCCAATTTCATTTTTCAACTCGGTCTCAAGATGGTAGAACTCGAGTCGGGATCAACAACAAACCCTTAGAACATCGGTGCGAAATTATTCTCGGTGTTAACATTTCTCCCGGTGGTGCTAATACGCCACCTGTCAACACCATCAACATAGAGAATGTTCCTTGGTGTTACACATCCAATCACAAGATCCGAGCCTCTGTCGCGGAAAATGCTCCTTCGGGTGTTACGCCTCCAATCACTAGAGCCAAAGCTGCTGTGCGTAGCTCCTAATGTTTCGTCAAGTATGACACCTCCAATCGTTACGTAAACGCAGCTACTCCCGTCGTTAGGATGAGCTGGAGTAACGAGGGAGTCAACCATACATTACTATTGCTGATTTGATGGAAAGGAAGGAGGTTATCTCCAGAGCCCAAACGGACATGGCCTCAACTCGAAGGAGGTACTTGTTTTTCTCAAAACGTTGTGAGCGGCTACCACAAGAATCACGCCAGCCGAGCCGATGAGGAACACCTCTGATACCCCAGCGTCGGCACCTCAACGGGGGTGCACCTTTACGGACGAAAAACTTCGCCTGGGAGCTCCGTGGGAAAGAAATTAACCGTCAATTTCACACGAGAAGATTTGGAACAACTTCTCCGAAACCAGGGATAAAGCGATTCCATAGACGTTGCATCAACATCAACCCCCGTATCCTCCGGAAGTACAAAGAATCCCCCTTCCAAGGGGTACTCTTCCCCTCAATTCTCTCTATTTGATAGCAATTTGTAATGCACGTGAACATGTCTCCCGATTCTTGGAGTCCACTCGGGGAACACGAATACAATCATGTTCCCGTTTGAGGAATTTTCGAAATCGCTTACTAGAAGAGCATACGGTGGTACAACAACATTATGCCCAGACAACATCTCAACTGAGTGCGATATGGTTGCGACTTTCTACAAGAAATACTTCTTTGTGTCTGGGAAAATTACCTTCTCTCGATCTAGGAAGGATGTTTCACGAAACAACGAACATCCGAATGATTTTGTCAAAAGATTCAGAATTCAAGCCTTTGGATTGTCATGACCCAAACGTGATTGAACAACAATTAATGGACTCTGCATCAATGGCATGATTCCCATCTACCGCGCCTTACTAGAGAATACGTGATTCCGGACATTATCCGAACTTCATGAAGGCTGAAGCGGTCGGCCACAACATGACCCAGCGTTGTTGGAAAGAACCAAAGCCAACCCAGTGAGGACACACACGAAAATCGGGAAGTAGATGCCTCATCAATAAGCAATACAACATTGTACCCTCCTCGTGAACATGGTAGACAGAAGGGGAAAAAGGAAGGCTCCAACAAATGTAATGACCATCCAAACGCTGCTAGCAAAGACGCATGACTCCGCCACGGAAGACCACCGCTAAAGTTCCATGCGACATCAAGGAGCTGGAGAAATGTCTTGGATTTCCCGTTCCCAATCGAGGAGGTGATTGAACTCTTGGAAGCGTTGATCCAAGACGACGCCATCAGTACCTCATATCCAGCGCCCACCAACCGGCGAAATGGCAGAACCCCAAATATTTCCACTACCATGATTTGTCCACCACCCGACCAGTGGATCGCAATAAAGCTTAAGCATATCTCCAAAGAAAATATAGAAGCGGGGATCTTGGTGGGCAATGAAGGAGTTCACACAGATCCACTTCCGGTCAGAGTTGCATGGCCTCTGGGGGACTTCTGTACACGAGGCTGTACAATCCATGATGCGGCATGTGTGCGAAATTCTCTATCTCTCCAAAGACACAACGTCAAGATATCTTTATAGCCCTTAACCGTGTTGTATCGGACAGCGACTCTTTCTACGGAAGAAACCACGCCGTAACCCCAAACTCTCTCGGGAAGCGATGCTTGGAAAATATAAGCTGGGGCTTCTTGACCACGGTTTTACCGAGGGACGCCGAGCTCGACAACACATTAATCGACGCGGCCTCGACTTCAACATCGTTACCATCGAACTCGAGAGATGCGGGAGTTTGACGAGGAGGCTACCCGTTCCCCAACCGTGGTCAAAAACTTGGAAGGGAAGGCGATGGACGCATATGGCTACATCAACCTTGAAATCAAGGTGGGAGACACTCTAATACATGGCAAATTTCACATCGTCAAAGAACTCTCAAATTACGACATGATTCTGGGGCGCGCATGGGTACACAACAACAAACGAAGTTAAGAGCATCCCCTCTGCCGATGACGGTACAGAAAGAATTGCCAACAAGCCGTCCAACTTTGAAGATTACATTTTGCCAGTATCAACAACTTACCAATGTAACTCAATTGCGGAGAAAGCCCGTCGACGTTCATCCGCAGATTCCCGAACATAAGTAAGTCTGGTTAAACAATCCTTTCTGCACCCAGTCACCTCTCTTCTTGGCCAGGCATGGGGACTCGGTCCGATTACCAACTCAGGCGTCATTAGGAGATGTGAATGGGATGTTGGGCCTTTCAAGTACTTTGTCAAAAATTTGGAAGTCATCCACGACCAAAAATGACGAGTTCAAAAATCAAGAGGTTGCATGTAACGCTCCAACTCGTTTCAAATTGGAGATGTAGTAGTCAAGATGACCTCGTTTCAAGTTGGGAACATAACAGTGAAGATGGCCACTACACCCAGTCCGCCTAAAGAAAAGGAAGACGAGCCATATCTGGTGGCAGATGTTATCTTGGGTGGTTACTGCAAGCTCATCAATACCGACAAATTGGAAGGTGTCACGATTCACTCACAATGGCTCAAACCCTTCAATACCTAAAACGATGTGCTACCTTCACCTCCAGCATTCTCCTTCAGCGTTTCCTTCAGCATTTTTCCTTTTCATGGAATGTTTGTAACTTCTCTAAAATGATTGCACTGCTTGCATTCATGAGTAGAATTTTCAATTTCAATTAAAGAACATCTTTCCTTGAAAAGTTTTCCCAAACCGTCTTAAAGAAAAAATACCAAGTAAACCTAAAACTCTCACAGAGTCATTATCTGTCGATTGAAAACCAGAGAAACCAAAATACATATTCAAAATACTGAAGAAGGAAATATGCAAGGAAGATGAGCATCAGGCGGCAGAACAGATATCTTCTTCAAGAATATTCGGCTCCAAATCTCAGAAACAGTATGAGGGTTTTATTAATTCATTCAGAGATGTGAAACCATAAAAGCTGAATAACGGAATGTTACTTGACGAAACCCTAACTCGGCCATGAAAGCAAGAAATTAAAAGTAAACTTTTGGAATATCAAAAGGGGCTACACGCTAAGAAGAAATAGCAAAAGTGGAAAAAATTGGTCGATTAAGGCGGACGCTTTGGATCAATAGCGCCTTCATGAGCTTCTTCAAGAACTTTCCCAAAGACGCTTCGACAAGAAACGTTCCATCCAAATGCTGCCTCGGCAGTAGCAACTTCGGCGTTCCATCCAGAAGCCGCCTCAGCAGTGACCGCAGCATCCCATCCAAAAGCCGCCTCAGCAGCGACCGCAGCATCCCATCCAGAAGTCACCACAGCAGCAACTTTCACTTCCTGTCCGGCGTTTGTTTCAACAGCAGTCCCGGCGTATATTTCCGTAGTTTCTCCAATGGCTCCATCATACATTGCCTCCGTATCCTCGTCCGCCTTGACGGCATCCTCGGCGTTGCGTCAACATCCGATGACGGTTTAAGCGTCCACTCCGAAAGCTCGCTTGGGCCAGAATCAGATCGACATCTTCCTCATGAGCCTTTCGGATGCTTCTTGAGGATGTCCTGAACAAATCGCATCAAAGTCAAAGATTACGATACCATCATGGACAGGTAATTAAACTGGTCCTCACCTAAAACTTTCATGGACTCGGTCTTCCGCCGCTTCAACCGAGAGGCGAATCGTTCGACCCTAGCCTTTGGGTTGTAGAAAAGCTTCGTTGCTCGAGATCTCCCGACAAGCCGGATTCTTCATCGTGCCTCCACCTTTCCTCCATGTCCACTGAAGCCAAAAGAGTCTGAACACACATCCGCACTCTACATAAATGGGCAAGAGACATGCCTTGTATGATTTCGTCAGCCTCACGGAACAACGAATCAATTCTGTCTAATACCTCCTCATGAGAAGAAAACTGGGTTTCGTCGGGTTCAGAATCTCTCTCCGAAGAGGTACGATCATCACTGGAAGATCCCATTATGTGCTACAAAAAAAAAATTACCACGTTTGTACCGGCAATCTACATGATGAGAAAGACAAAATGAAACTAGAGGAAGAAACACGATACAATACCTGTGGGGAAGATGGATGCGATTTTTATGATGATACGTATGAGTGAAGGATTCAAGATCACCTCTTATATTCAAGCGAGAAAATCTTTTTACCAGTAGTGAATTAAGGCTTCACACGCGTGATACCAATTTGGATTAGATATTTATTTATACTGAGAACAATTAGGGTTTGGTGTCCGAGTCATTCTGCGACTTAGCCTACGCCATCCTCCCATCCCAAGCGCACGTCCCAAGCCAGCGCCATCATCTCCGCGCCCAAGCCAAGTCGCTCCCAAGCCAAGCCGCGCCAAGCAAAGCCACGTCCAAGCCGTAGCCGCGCCATCCGCTACCGGTTAGCCGCCCATTCGCTACTTCAAGCTAGAAGTGCCAACGTCCCATGGTCAAAGTGGATCTATGCAAAATCCGCCAAAGACAAAGATCACAGACTTCGACGCCTTCCACTAAAGGTTAGTTTGAATTTCCTTGGCGATCTCTTCACGTATTGCTCTCTCGGTTTTACTCTACTTTGTCACCATCTCATGCTTACCACGCAACAATGCCACTTTTACGTGCTAAGCAGGGGACTTAATGTTGATCATGGTTTTTAGCTTAGGGTTAAAATCGTAAAACTTTGCATCGAGATGTGACATCACTCTGCAAGGAAACAGATCTTTGCGAGTACTAACCTCTCCACCGACACATTTATTGAGCCGCTCAATATACTTCTATCCATAACACTCTGTAAATTCGGCACCTCGCTAATACTAGACTCACTTCGAGTACTTTCCTATGCTATGTTCCCCATGAGAACCCTTAAATCGGTATGGCATGACGGATTTATGTTCACTCGCTTGCGGAGTAGCATGAACCTCCAAGTACCAAAGTTAAGGCCATTGCACGAAATACTCGACAAAAAAACACATCGCATTCGTAGATAAATATTTTGTGTGGCAAGATACAAAATCCAGCCAATTATTGTGATGACTCACAAAAGAACTCATAAACCCGACTAGTTTGCAAAATTAGGGTTTCGCGCCTCGCTTGTGATATACTAGACCTCGTTGGTCGAAACCGTGCTTAGCCAAGCTAGGCAACCAAATCCGCCACAAAGCGCACTAAAAGTGCGGCCAGCGCCTAGCATACCGGCCCTCTTTCCATCGACCAATCAGTCGCTTCAAATCCGCCATCGCGTTGGAAGTGTGGCCACGCCTAGCATGCTGGCCCCACTTCCGTCGACCAATCGGGTTGCTCCAAACCTACCACGGCCTCAAAAGAGGTCGTTATACTAAGCTAGCTTCCCAAAACACGCCGGCTTCCCAAAATGCGCCAACTTCAAAAACGTGCCAAACATGCCGCACGCATACTACACGCACTAATTAGGATTTCAACACGCCAAACCTTAATTTGGGCAAGTTGCTACCAAATCCAGTCCACGATGCCAATTTTAGCTTTTGGCCACACCTATGCATGCACTACTAGCATGGCACCATGCCACGACTATGCCATTAGCATACCGCTATGCCATGGCTACGCCACGCCACGGCATACCACCAAAGCATGTTGCCAATGCCGTTATGCGAAACAAGATGCGGCTATGATCAATGGCTATCTTTTATCCCCGAGATAAAAATCTCGACCATCCAAATTCGCCACCAAACCGCAAGACTTGTGGCAACTTTTGGCCACAACGCCAAATCCCTTGGTTTGTGCCGCCAAACCCTAAATTGGCTACGATGCCAATTATTTGGTCATCATGCCAAAAAAGCATGCGCAAGCCATGCCAGTCACGCTACCACGCCTCTGACCACCAACGAAAGGTAGCCACGATCAACGGCTACCATTCCTCCTGAGATGCAGATCTCAGACGTACAAGTTCGCCACCAAACTTGTGGCAACTTTTGGTCGCAATGCCAAATTCCATGGTTTATGCCAAAACCCTAATTTGGCCGCGCCTAAAATATCTTGTGAGCATGCCGCCATGCCACTATGTCTTTTGGTAAACGGAAGGTAGCCGCGATCAACGGCTACCCTTCCTCCTGAGATGCAGATCTCAACCGTACAAGCTTTCTACCAAACCAAACTACTTGTGGAAACCTTTTGGCCGCAATACCGAAATTCCACGGTTTGTGCCAAACCCTAATTTGGCCGCACCAAAGGCATGCGCAAGCCATGTCAAAACCACGGCCACGCCACTGGCTACCAACGGAAAGTAACCATAATCAACGACACCCTTCCTCCCGAGATGCAAAATCTCAGACGTCGAAGGCCGTCACTGAACCGGCAAGCCTCTCTATTTTAACTTGCCACACATAGCAACATGCTACACATTTTCCAATGAAAACACTCGAGATATCAAAACATGTCACAAATCGGGGACGCTCAACCGCTTCCACTTTATAAGGCCAGGGTACGTTTTATTCCGACTTGTATAAATAGGTTTCACCTACTTCCACCAAAGAACAAGTTTTGGTCAGGATAACAATACACATCCAGAAATCACCTGGTGGATTTCCATTCAGCTCGCCAGTTCAACTTTCGGATACAAGTCACAAAACACCTATACTTCCAGAATCAACTATTCTGGCCTCAACACTTTCTTCGGTTCCCTCCCTAAGACCAACCCTCCTCCTTCACTTTGTGACCGAAGCAAGCCTGGAATGACCATTTCTTAGTTTAGGCCAGGATTGTATAGATTGATCTCTCGAATCAAAAGTACTCCCGTGCAGTACATTGTTTTGGGTTTAGATTTATTTCTCACCCGCACTCACACGAAATTACCAAAATCAACAGAAACGGTTTTCACCCACAAACACATGTGACCGGTTGTCAGCCGACACAAATATAATTACACTTTCTTACTACTCAAAATATAAATATAGCAAGGGCAAGAAAGGATCGATCCCACAGAGAGGTCTAGGTTGTCAAATTGTTTCGGTTCCCTATAAATAACACAGGGGTTTTGTGATTTTTATATAATAAAATAAAATAAAAGCAAATAAAGAAAAGTAAACGAATCAAATTACGGATGAGAAAGTATTGGTCATGGATTTCGTCTTCAATCACAAACATGTTTTCAACACAATAACTAGAATTGATATTTTAATCTCAACTTTTATCAAAGACCCTAGAATACCTTGATCGCAAGTATATCCATAAATCTCCTCATGTCATCAACAAACACATTAAAAGATGCGAATATGAATTCTATCTAAAGGAACAACCTAACGTGTAAAAGCACTAATCAAGTTTAATTCCCTAGATGCATTAGGTTCTATGAAATCAGGCCAATCAAAGCAATCGAACGTGTAAAAGCACTAATCCGATTTAACAAAGGTTATGGTTCACATATGATCATAGAATATATCACTACAAACTATAATCATATTTATGCTACTTGTAATCAGGAATCTATCACTTTTGCGTATAATAAATCCTAATCTAGCAAGAGAGATGAAAACAAACTCAATCGATTCGCGACTCGACTAACAAGCATTCAAATCATGTAACAATATTGATGGTGAATCATAAACGATAATATGAGAGAAAACTAATTTATTGCACAAAAATTCATGTTTGGAAATTCAACTTATTCCATAACCAATAATAAAACTCTAGCTCATATTCATGGAGTTCATAACAAGAAGAAAGAGAAGAGACTTCATGGCTCTAAACCCTAGAAAAACAAAGTAGAGGCAAAAAGATAAAAGATCTCCAAGATAATAGATAAAAGTCCTCTCTTTATATGTTTCTCTATTTCCATAAAGGATACTCCTTCCAATATTAGGTCTTCCCAAAATCCATCTCCAAGTGGTCCACCAAGCCCATGTGTGAGAAAAAACCCATGTAGAAAATATGTCCAAAAATATGTCATAGGAAAATGGGATTGTGGTGGGAGATCGGCCGGAAGTTAGCCGGAAAATATATCTCGTGTGACCGGCAAAGTCCGCCCGGTCACCGGATCAGTGAGTCAACTCGGTCAAGGTCAGGTGATTCAACTCGGGTCAAGTAGACCGAGTCAGCCGGGTCAACTCGGGTGAGTCACGAGTCAAACAGGTCGATCGGATTTGAGTCGGTTCAACTATTGAGACGAGTCGGGTCTCGGCTCGGGTCGATTCACTTTGGCTAGGCCATTTGCACTGGCTCGACTTTCTTGCTGCACCATGATTGTGCTTCCACCATGTTGGCCACATGTACAACTCATTTCAATCTTCCCCTGTAATGCACACTAGATCACATTCCCAATTCTCAGTGCACACATACATCCTTCCCATTCTGAGCCAAACCAATACTACTAATACACATTCTGACCCATTTCCTTTCTTGCACCAACACCACCTGCCATGACACTCCATTCAATCCCATTAGCTTCTTATACAGAATCTAAGCTGAATCCCTCGAGACATTCATCATCTCAAGATCATTACTGCTGCCACAAGCAAACCACCAAGACTAACCACGGCACCATCTCGCTCACAAATTTGCATCTCGTGCCTTTTGTCCTGCATTTGTAGCTGCACCACTCTCGACTCACGACCTCAAACACTGAAGCTGCATCTGTAGCTCCATTGCTCATCTCAAAGACCTAATCGTGAACTACTTCAGGTTCAAGCGCCACTGCTTCACCAATCAATTCAATTTACACTTTGATTCCATCCAGCACCACCAACTCGAACCACTGCCCTGCATTTAATCCACTAGTTCCATTTTCATTCCACCAAGTGCAACACTATCCTCTATAAGCTCAATACCACCAAAGACATTTCCCGAGCTTTGCACCGCAAAGACAAACTCGAACCGTTCTTGCATTTGAGTCTCACTCGCCCACTGCGACTTTCATCTACGCCATTCCTGAGCCAACACAAAGCAACTTCATAATCTCTTCAACTGCAACTCTCTCCTGCAATGCCATTTCCAAACCTTTCTCAATCCTACAGCAAACCTCTCAATCACTGCCAGACATCCCTCACTGCAATCCACCAGCACCAGCCAACACTTGCATTGTCCTCATCCTTCTCAGCTGCTCAGCACCAGTTCCAGCTCCACATACCTGCACCAACACACATATAGCTCCTTCCCTAGCAACAAACACATCCAAGAACACCCATGGCTTCCATCTAAATCCTAATGCCATACATTCACCACTGCAAATTCAACGACATCGTCACTAGCACAACCAATCACAAAGCCGCAACATAAGAATCGCTTCCAAAGACTCCTCCAATCTCGGTGCCACAACCCATCTGCTCAACTCCAGTGCCTTCTCTCCATTGAATCCTCAGAACTCAAAAGATAAGCCTTGAACCTCACCACCTGCTCATTCATCCCATTAAACTTCAACTCATCTTAGCTTCCCTGTGACTCCAGTGTTGTAGCTTCTCCATTCTCCCATTCTAACCTCATCAGCAACCAGTTCAAACCTTGTCTTTCACAGCCACTGCACACTAAACTCCATTCTGAGATCAACGTGACAAGGTCTTCACCGAATCAACAGCCACAGCATTCATCGTCTCGAGACAACCTCATTTTCTACATTTCAAGCACAACCATCTCTCGAATCAATCAAACGCAACCATCGACTTCATCCACTATCTATCGTGTCAACCCACTCAAATTCCAATTCATTAGGCTTCAATTTCTCCGTTTCAGCAAACCCTAAGTTGTTCTTCACTGAACCCTAAAATTCAATTCGATATTAATTTCACCCCCAACATCACTCCAAACTCGAATCCGAGTTGAACCCATCTATTATCCAATCAATCTGAACTTCATTATCTTCAAATCAGCAAGAAATATCATCTCATAACCTCTTCTCGCGAATCCAATTGAAGCTCGAAACCCTTCAATTTCCATTTTCTCCGAGAGTTCTTCATCTCGCATCCGTGCTCGAGTTCGACTTTACAAATTGAACCGACTTGCCGCCAAATCCCGATTTCTCGATCCGTTTTCCTTTCTCTCGAATTCTTGAAATCTCTCGGACAAAGACCATTTTCCTCACTCGAGTTGTAATGAGAAGAGAAAAGAACTCGATATAGGGTTAAGTTGGGCTGATAATGACACCCCATTAGATAAGATAAGGGTCACCCCAATGGATACCCTATAACAAGTGGCTACCCTTAACATCAGTTGGTTGTTACTAATACTCCTTTAAGAGATTTTCCCTTAACCTTGACTCGACTCTCAATAGTATTCGCTCGTGAAATGACCTTTTAGCCCTTTTTGACTCAATTTGAATGATTTCCGCTTATTTTCCTCCGTGCGACTCCAGAGTACCTAATAACTCAAAAACACGCGTAAAGTACATAATTCACAAGAAAAATAGCAAAGAAAGCGTAACTACTAGATAGTAAATTAGGTGTTTTAGACACCTATCAACATGGGAAGATCAATATTGTAATTATCAAAATAATTTACTCCTCTTTTACCCAGTAACGAACACAAAGAGTTAAGAGCTTAACCTATGAGAACATATGAGATAGCAAAGAACAAATCTCACAAAATAAGCAATAGATATATACAATTCATAAAGATTAGGTCTCACGAGTCATATTCCAAATAAAATTTAAATAAATAAACTTTAAACATGATAGATGATATTGTTCGAAATAGCTAGTGTAACCACATAATATGCTACCTCAAACTCTAGTTATACTCCTTAAACAATACGAGGAGTTACCTAATAACGCATAAATCACTTCTAAGAGCTCTAGCGGAGAATTCTTTCTCATTATTGAAGAACTCATTGAAAATTGGATCATTCAGTTTTCAAGGTTTTCAGAGATATCAGTTAACTCACTAAGTTTAGCCTTAAGATCACGCAAGGTAGTTTTCTACATATTATACTTCTGATCACAATAAGTTACCTTCTTCAGATAGTTGTTGATCTTGAACTTCAGATCATTCCTCTTGGTTATGAAGTCCTCAACGGTATTTTCACGATGAGGTTGACAAAATACAAAGAAGAGGCTTTGGTATATCATTTGATGATTTCTCCTTCTTGATTCTTGATGACTTGATACCTTCACAAAGAAAAATATTAACAACTTTCAATGCATCCTTATTTGTAACACCTCTAGTTATTAGAGCCATAACTATCTGAAGTCAAGTCTATCCTCTAGTTAATGGAAGTCAAGTTCGTTCCCACGAGGAGCAAGAGATCTTAGTTGTAAAAGTTGTCACGAAAGGGGGGTGTAAAAAGCAAAAGAAAATAAACAAAACAATTAAAATCGAAAGTTGAAAGTTGAAAGATGAAAGCAATAAGAGAGACAAGATCAAGGAATCCTTCTTCGTTGTAAAACAATGATTAAAGTTATGTTCTTTTCTACTTGTTATTAGTCACGATTATCACCAACCGTAGGATAGCAGTCCGCTTAGCTAGCCCCAAAATCCCTAATTTCATTGAGTAACAGGTCCGCTTAGTTATCGATTCTATTCAAAAGAACCACCTTGAGGTTCGCTTACAAGATGTAATTCCCAGAATGCATTAAGATTTATGAATTTAGGTTTAGTACTAGTAGTTAAACTCGGTTCGCTTGGTTCACTTTCTAGCGTTGTTTCTACACACAATTGCTCCACGGAATCCCTCGCAAGGTCTCGTGTTTTCTACTTGTGTAAAGTGTCGAGAACGATTACGTATTCCCTAACTTATACTAGATATAGATCAATTAACAAATTAATTTAGCGTGCACTCCAAACAATCTATCAATCAATCATGAATGTCTTTAAGATCACTCCTATTAGTAAAAACAATCGATAATCATGTGAAAAATCTCAAGATAGAATTGAAAACAAAAACTCAAATCATGTTAAGAACTAGGAATTCATCCTCAATCAATAAGAAAATTAGCTACTCATGTTTTTGAAATTCACACAAATAATAATAATTAAAAGAAGAATTTTCAAATTCACACAAGTAATTAAAAAGAAAAATCTTAGAAAAGCAAGCAAAAACACAAGTGTTGTGTGTGTAGAGAGGTGTGTAGAAGTTGTAGAAAACTTCTCTATTTATAGGCTTCAATATTCTCCAAATCTTCTAAGGAGTAGAATCCTTTTCCTTTAGCAATTCAATTTCCAATTCCAAGCTTTTCTCAACTCTTCCACCTTCTCTTTCCAAATTTGAGTCCAATTCTCCATCCAATTCCTAGCCCAAGTCTTCACACCCATGAGAGAAGTCCATAGAAAATTCTGGAATTTTTGCTCGCCTGAAAATCGGGATTGTGGCTCTTAATCCGGCCGAAATTGTCGCCGCCAAGCCACACGAAAAAGTTCACCGTCCATGGAATATTCCGTTTAGATTACGTTATATATAACGGTTGACTAACGGTCGTTAAGCGTTGACCGGGTCAAAGTCTAAGTCATCGAGTCGAAGCCGAGTCGATTCTTGAGTCATTGGTTGGTCTAGCTGTGCCACTTTAGACAAAGGCCAAACTTGTTTAAAAGACCATCCTTGTGCATCACAGTGCATTGCGACCATGATGGCCATTCCTCATCGCATCTTCATCCCCTCAGCCATCACCGTAGCATACAACCAGCCACCATCATTGTCTTGCAAGCCCCGCCACCGATGCACGGCCCAATACCACCAGACTCTGCCACTTCATTTCAACCACCGCAGCTGCAATCTTCCATTACACAAAGATAATCCCAACAAGACCAGTTCCAGCTCTTAACCTGTGAACAACCCAGTCCTTCTCCCTGCGAAACATCTGCTCAAGACATCACACACAAACCATTCCAACTCACTGGCAAAACTCCCTTGTAATCTCAGTTCAAGTTGAGCTGCCACCACCACTGCCACAGGCCAAGAACCACAAATTCAAGCCATCTCTGTACTCTGGCCTAGCAATTTCCACCATTTACTCGTCATAGGCACACACAAGCACCGGATGACCTTCAATCCCGCACATTCCTCATGCAGTCCACCAAAGACACCCAGTTGCGGGATTGCCTAGCATGCATCTCTGCAATTTCCGATCCACGAGCTTCATCTTACGCCACATTTCGGCTCCTTGTAACACCACCTCTTGCTCAGCTCTCACAACCTCATTACAATCCAATTTGAACCTCCAATGCAACTCAGGCCACTCCCATTTCCTGCGGTTCACCTGTAATGCAAGCACGAATAATAAAACACAACCATCTACGCCATGAGTTCCCACAACAAATCATTGCCGACCCGCAATGCTATTTCTTCCTCTCGTTGTAGGACTTGACTCGGCTTTTGAGCTTAAACAACAACACAAACGGCTCCAGTGACTCCATAACTCCGCTCAATTTCATTGCCGCCTTGAGCTCCAACACGGACCCAACACTAAACCCGGATGCTCAACTCCATTGCACAAAGACTACCACTAGCATTGCATCTTAACCGACTGAATTCACCTTAACTAGCAATAACCATTCCACCCGACTTCAATTCCATCGAGCGGCAAAATAACATCCATCTATTGCATACACACTATCTCGGGCAATCTTTCATTGCTCCATAGTGCAATCCACTGCCGGTGCCACCAATGCAACACCAACCAGTCCCATTAGCTCGCAACTAGAGCTGTGGCACCGCCATGTGCCATTCCACAAGAACACCACAATTGTAACCCAACTCTCTCACTTAGCAAACCAAACTCGATTCATTCAACCGAGTCCTGTCGTAGCTTCAGATCGAAACCCCGCAATGAACTCAAGCTGTCTAGCCGCAATGCACTCGCCAATTCGGTTCGAGCCCACGAAACTTCTCATTCTTCTTTATCAACCTCATACCCATTCTTCAACAACATCAAGATTAGCTCCTCCATTCAACCCAGAAGCCATACCCATTTCTCAATTTCATACAAATCTCAGATCCCCTTTCTGCTCATCTCTGTGACAAGAAAACATTTCCTATCTCTCCATCTTCTTAAATCAGATTTCAACAAAGCAGACTCCTCCCTTTCCCGGTACTCGATTCAATCATTTACTGGCATCAAATTCATTCGACCAAGACCCATCATCAATCGACCAACTCGAGTCCTCTCAATTGAGACCCAAGCTTCCTCATTCTCAGCGGCAACGGTTTCTCGTTCTCGGTGAATTTCTCCCTGAATTTCTCCATCTTCTTCCCAGCAACAGCCGAGCATCAATAACCCATCTTGAATCTGTTCCGGTTCAACAATTCAACCACCGAGTCTATCTTCTCTCACAGCATCTCGCACATCTCAAAGTCTCCCCTGTTATCAAACCCTAACCCATTTTCCATCTTCTATCTTCTTCCCAGCAACAAATCAATACTCTCGATCTCTCTCGGTTTCAAAGTTGAAGAGGAAAATGAAAATAATGAGAAATTAATTTCTCACTTTGAATTCTAGGTCTTGTGTAGGAAATGAGTTGGTTAACTCCACTCAAGCAAAGTAGCTAAGGGGTACTCAAATAACTATAAGCACCCACGCTTCGATAAAGGCCACCGATGTAACTTCCTTGTAAAAGAGTCGTCCCTTAACCTTGGTTGAGCTTCAAATATCACTTGCCTGTGAGATGACAATTTCGCCCTTTTTGCTCAAATTGGGCAATTTCTTCTTCTTTTCCTCCGTGCGACTCCAGAGTACCTAATGACTCAAAAACACGCGTAAAGTACATAATTCACAAGAAAAATAGCAAAGAAAGCGTAACTACTAGATAGTAAATACGGTGTATTCTACACCTATCAGATTCCCCCACACTTAGACTTTGCTAGTCCTCGAGCAATCACAACTTCAAAGCGTTCAAGCGTCACAAGCATCCAAAGAGCTATGAGGACATAGAGTTTCTGCATGCTAGTAATAAGAAGTTAGAAGTACTAAAGAACATATTCTCATTCTTTAATGTTGAGTGAGAAATAACCACACCATAATGAGAGAATGCGTGTTTGAGAAACGATCAATAAGCATTTCGCCTCGACTTCTGCCTCACCAAATAAGATTTTATGATAATTGCACTCAAAAAGACGGCTTTTTATGGTTCTCACATGTGTGCAGGTAGGAATGAAGAGAGAATTCCTGCAACACGTTGAAGGGTGGGAAGGACAACTTCCGAAATATTTTAAAAACCCACATCTTTTAATTTTTTTTTTGAAAAACCATTTTTTCTGACGATCTCTAAGAAAGGAAATCAACCATTTATATTGAGGATGAGATTACTTACTCACCTTCACATCCGATCGCCAATTATGATAACACCACTCTCACGGCATCCAAATAGAAACGTCTTCCACTCCTCGTCTTTAACTTCTTAGTCTTCGGTTTCAACTATTGATGATAAACCCTTGAATTTCATAAATCCTTAACAATTCTTAACTCTTTTTACCTTAAATATCCTTGTCGCTTGAAACTTCCTTATATATTTTCCTTCCCCACGGCTCATTAAATAAAAACAAATATTTCTCTTTTTTTTTTTTTTTTTTTTTTTTTTTTTTTTTCTCAAATTTTTTTTTTATAAACACAAGAGAAATTAAATACAAAATAAGCCATGGCCGTGGAAGAAGTATTTTACCACTTGATTCTTCACAACTTGTATCGTCTTGAAATCATAAAATTCAATAATTCTCACCTTTTAATTTTCTTCGCTTTCATGAATAAGTCTTCATACTTGGATATAAAATTACCTCTTTGTAGTGTAAGTCTTCAACTTATATGTAAAATCCGCTCTTTGTATGTTGCTTTTACTTGTATTTGAAATTTGCTCTTTTTCTCGTTCCGTTGCTTGTAAACCTTAAACTTTTCCAACTTTCCTTGTAGATTTTGATGTCGCTCCTTGTTGATGATGAATGTGTTTCTATGGATCCGTTGTTGTCGAGAGAGAGAATGGTGCTAGCGCAAATCGAACTACAAGAAGGAAGCTTTCATCCATGGACGTCATCCTCATGATTGACAAAATTAGCACTCAAGAGATCAAAGAGTAGTGCTTCTATTGGTGGGAGGTTGGGTAGCTCACCATTCTACCCGGAATTAACGTACGGTGACACACACTCAAAAGAAGCTCTTTAGTAAATGGAAGAATTCTGGTCGGTGCCTCTCATGATATGAATACGGGTAGTCTCCACTAATGATTGATCAGCAACTCTAATAACGCCTTTCTCCCTGCACCAAATTCGCATCACCGGCATGATTAAATCCATTATTTAACACTCAAACAAGCAAGAAATCCGCATGTAGTTCCCTAACATTTCCAAGTTCAATTATGTCGGTCAAAATCTCTATGTAAACATACCTAGAAGTATGCTAGTGACTCTAAAATCTTTAAAAGTTGGAACTTTTAAGTAAAACTTTTTTTTTTTTTCAAATTTTTTTAATTTTTTTAAAATTTTTTTTTTTTAAAATACATGCTTAACCACTCCCCCACACTTAAACCTTACATTGTCCTCAATGTAATTGAATCCTCCTAGTAAAGTCAAGGTGGGAAATTTTAACATGATAAGAAACAAGAAAAAAGAAATAACAAAAAGCAAAAGATAAGAAATACAAAACCGATGGGTTGCCTCCCATTAAGCGCTTGTTTTAAAGTCGACGGCCCGACTTAGCTCTTGCGGCACATTACTCCTCCGAGAGGAGTACATCTTGAAGTCCAATTACGTCCACATGCTCCGTTGGAAAGTTTTCATAATATGGCTTTAACCTATGGCCGTTGACTTTCAATTGTTGTCCTGTTTTTAGCTAACTATATCAACTGCACCATGAGCATAAACATTAGTAACAACAAATGGTCCCATCCAACGGGACTTAAGCTTTCCCGGAAATAAACGTAAACGAGTATTAAATAAAAGGACTTTTTGCCCCACAACAAAACTTTTCCGCGAAATCATCTTGTCATGAAAAAGCTTAGTCTTTTCCTTGTAAATCAAGGCACTCGTAAGCATCATTACGTATCTCCTCTAGCTCATGTAGTTGTAACTTCCTTTGTTTCCCGCTTCATCATACTCCATGTTGAATTTCTTTATCGCCCAATAAGCCTTATGTTCAAGTTCAACCGGAAGATGACAAGCCTTACCATAAACCAACCTATATGGAGACATACCAATTGGTGTCTTATACGCCGTTCTATACGCCCAAAGTGCATCATTGAGCTTAAAGCTCCAATCTTTCCTTGTGGTATTTACCGTTTTCTCAAGAATGGACTTTATCTCACGATTCGAAATTTCCGCTTGTCCACTAGTTTGTGGATGATAAGGCGTACCAATTTTGTGTGTTATGTTGTACTTCTTGAGGAGAGCGTGGAAAGCCTTCTTGAAATGTGAGCCTCCATCGCTTATCACCACTCTTGGTGTACCATGCCTATTGAAAATGTTTTCCCTTACAAAATCACAAACAACTTGAGAGTCATTAGTTTTGGTGGCTCTAGCTTCCACCCATTTCGAAACATAATCAACGGCAAGAAGTATATAAAAATTCCCATTCGAATTGACAAAAGGGCCCATAAAATCAATACCCCACACATCAAAAATCTCAACGGCGAGAATTGGTGTGAGTGGCATTTGATTTCGAGCACCTAGATTGCCCGTTCGTTGACATCTATCACACGATTTACAAAAAACATATGAATCTTCAAACAAGGTGGGCCAATAAAATCCACTCTCGAGAACTTTGAGAGCGGTACGCTTAGATCCAAAGTGGCCACCACATGCAAAAGTGTGGCAAAAGGAGAGAATGGATTGAAATTCGGAATTAGGCACGCACCTTCGCATTATTTGATCAACGCCATATTTCCATAAGTATGGTTCATCCCACACATATTGCTTAGCGACCTTCTTAAGTTTCATCTTTTGGAAATTAGACATTGTACTAGGTACTTTCCTTGTCACCAAGTAATTCACTATATCCGCATACCAAGGAGTTGATTCTTCCATGGAGAAAAGTTGTTCGTCCGGAAAGCGGTCATGTAATGGAAGTTCCTCTTGAGACATAACAAGCCTACTAAGATGATCCGCAACGGTATTCTCCACACCCCTCTTATCACGAATTTCTATGTCGAACTCTTGTAACAATAGGATCCACCGAATTAATCTTGGCTTAGCTTCTTTCTTCTTTATTAAGTGTCTTAGTGCGGCATGATCGGAATACACAATAACCTTTGTACCCACCAAGTATGAACGAAATTTTTCCAATGCGAAAACTATAGCCAATAACTCCTTTTCCGTGGTAGAATAATTGATTTGTGCATCATTAAGGGTCCTAGATGCATAATAGATAACATGGGACAACTTGTCCACCCTTTGACCCAAAACGGCTCCAACCGCATAATCACTAACATCACACATTAATTCAAATGGAAGATTCCAATCCGGTGATTTGATAATCGGCGCACTTGTCAACATCTCCTTTAATTTGTCAAAAGCATCCTTGCATTCCTTGTTGAAGTCGAAAGGTACCTCCTTTTGTAATAACTTGCACATCGGCATGGAGATTTTGGAGAAATCCTTGATAAACCGCCTATAGAAACCTGCATGGCCAAGAAAAGAACGGATTTCCCTCACCGAAGTGGGATATTGTAAGTTTCTTATTAAATCTATCTTTGACTTGTCCACTTCGAGCCCTCGAGAGGACACAATGTGACCAAGTACTATGCCGTGGTTTACCATAAAGTGACATTTCTCCCAATTAAGGACAAGGTTTGTGTCTATGCATCGTTTAAGAATTAGTTCAAGGTTATTTAAACAACCATCAAAAGAATTTCCATAAACACTAAAGTCATCCATAAATACCTCGATGATGCGCTCCACATAATCCGAGAATATACTCACCATGCATCTTTGAAAAGTAGTCGGCGCATTGCAAGGCCAAACGGCATCCGTCTATATGCAAACGTTCCAAACGGACAAGTGAAAGTGGTCTTCTCTTGGTCCTCGGTGCAATAACAATTTGATTGTATCTAGAATAACCATCCAAGAAACAATAATAAGAATGCCCTTCAAGCTCCAACATTTGATCAATGAAAGGTAAAGGAAAGTGATCTTTGCGGGTTGCGGAATTAAGCTTTCTATAGTCAATGCACACTCTCCAACCGGTTTGAACTCTCGTAGGAACAAGTTCATCGTCTTGATTTCGAACAACCGTGACTCGGATTTCTTTGGTACCACTTGAACCGGACTAACCCACTTGCTATCGGAAATTGGGTAGATTACCCCACACTTAGCAATTTGAGTATCTCTTTTTTCACAACCTCCATCATGGGAGGATTAAGCCGACGTTGAGCATCACGTCACCGGCTTCACGTTCTCTTCCATTAGAATCCTATGCATGCACATGGATGGACTAATGCCTTTGATGTCCATAATTGTCCACCCAATAGCCGTTTTGTGCTCTTTCAAGACTCTAAGCAAACGGTCTTCTTGTACCGGTGTGAGGTTCTTAGAAATAATCACCGGAAGCTCATCTCCATCTCCCAAGAAAGCATACTTCAAATGGTCCGGAAGCGGCTTCAATTCTAGTTTGGGCGCCTTCACAATAGATGGTACAAGTATTTCATCATTCACGGGTAAAGATATATATGAAACATCACCCTTTTTAGCTTCTTGCAATGTCGCCAAAGCTCCACATATCTCCACCAATTCCTTGGAGATTTCAACATCCAAGGTAGACAAGCCATGGACGTCCAATTCAATGCTCTTTTGCAACACCACATCAAGTTCATCCTCCTGGTTCAATTCCACCATTTGTTGTGCTAATGAATCAACCACATCAATGGAGTAAACGGAATGCACATCACTTGGGTAGCGCATGGCTTCAAATATGTTAAAGTGTATTATCTCCTTGTCGAATTCCATAGTGAGTGTACCCTTATCAACATCAATCTTCGTCTTTGCGGTCTTCATGAATGGCCTCCCAAGAAGTAAAGAAGTAGATGATCGGTTCTCATTGTTGTCCATATCCACCACAAAGAAGTCCACCGGAAAAATAAGCTCATTTACTTGCACTAGCACGTCTTCTACAAGCCCCTTAGGATATATGTTAGACTTGTTTGCCAATTGGATAATAACTCTTGTCTCTTTCAAAGGTCCAAGATTCAAGGAGTCATATATTTCGGCCGACATCACACTAATGGAAGCACCCAAATCAAGTAAAGCATGTTCAAACCTTTGCTTACCAATAGTAATTGGCACCGTGAAACCACCGGGATCCGTGCACTTTGTAGGCATCTTCTTCAATAGCATAGCCGACGCACTCTCGCCAACTTTAGTAATTTCATTATCAAGCAACCTATCCTTCTTGATGCATAATTCCTTCATGAACTTGGCATACCTTGGAATTGTCTTGATTGCCTCAATGAATGGGATGTTGATTTCAATCTTCTTGAAGATATCCATAAGTGCCTTGTCTTGAGCTTCTTTCTTGGATTTAGCAAAACGACTAGGAAAAGGAGGTGGAGTAGTGAAAGAAGGCACCGGTTCCTTTGATTGATCGGTTGGTGTTGAATTCTCCTTTGGTGCGGTTTCCTCCTTATCTTTGACTACCTCTTCAATAACTTCCTCATAATGACTTGGACCCTCCACTTGCCTTCCACTTCTTAAAGTAACCGCATTAACATTCTCTCTTGGATTCACAAATGGTTGTGAAGGAAGTTTTGTGGATGCTTGAGATTTCAATAAATTCACATCGGTCGCCAATTGTCCCATTTGAGTTTGTAAATCCTTGATAGCCGAATCGGTCTTTTGTTGATTTTGTTGAAACAATGACGTAATACCTTGCATCATGACATTAAGCTTATCATCAATTGAAGATCCTTGTTCTTTCACTTGAGGTTGGAATTGTTGATAACCACCTTGTTGTTGAGGTTGGAATCGTGATTGTTGAAAACCACCTTGTTGTGCATATGGATTAGGAGCCGCCGCTTGCTTGTTTGCATAACTAAAGTTGGGATGATCCTTCCAACCGGGATTATAGGTATTGGAGTATGGATCGTACCTTGGCCTTTGATTTGGATATAAAGCATTCACTTGTTCGGTCTCATCATCAGGAATAATTACGCAGCGGCCATTCTTTGCATCATAATCTCCATGTTACTCATCCTTTGATCAAGATGTGATGACGAATCACTAACTTCATGCACTCGCCTAACCGTTGGTTCATCCCTTGTGTAGAATTGTTGCGAGTTTGCCGCCATACTTTCAATTAACTCTCTAGCTTCGGTCAAAGTCTTGTTCATTAGTGCACCACCACCCCGGCGTCAAGAAGAGACCTATCACTTGGGTGAAGAGCTTCATAGAAGTATTGGAGTATCATAACATCACTAAATTGATGGTGTGGACAGCTTGCCACCAACCTCTTGTATCGCTCTCCCAACATTCATACAATGATTCTCCCACTTGTTGTTTCAATCCACAAATCTCCTTGCGAATTTGAGTAGCTTTGGATGCGGGAAAATATCTCTCGAGGAAAAGTTTCTTCATCCCATTCCATGTTGTGATACTTAGGAAGGCAAATAATATAACCATTCCTTAGCATTGCCCGCCAAAGAAAACGGAAAGCTTTCAACAATGCTCCATCCGCATTAGTCTCCGGTGGAAGCATGGCCATAACTATGGCATAGAAGTCCATAAGATGTTTATTTGGGTCCTCATTCACCATGCCATGGAACTTTGGTAACTCTCTAATCAACCCCGGCTTGATCTCGAAGGTTGAATTAGTTTGGATACACCATTGTTGTGTATCAAGCTTGTGAGAAGCTAGGTCCTTTAGTGTACGATCAGCCATTGTTTCTTCCTCTTTGTCCGAATCACTTGATGAAGAAGGAGGAAGTGGAGTGTTAATCGCACGAATGAAATCCTTTAGTTGAGTGCCGGATCGAAGACGTATTGGACTCGGTCTACCCCTTTAAGCATTCACCAAAGGTATAACACCGAAACAAGATTCTCAAAAACTAAGTTAGATACGGTAAAGAATCTAACAAAGCAAGAATAAAGCAAAAAGAAAAATAAAAACAACTAAAAATCGCCCGTTGCTCCCCGGCACCGGCGCCAAAATTTGATGCGTGTCGTAGGTGCAATCAAATTAATTCAATATTTCCACTCAATTAAAAATAATATAATGGAAGTCAAGTTCGTTCCCACGAGGAGCAAGAGATCTTAGTTGTAAAAGTTGTCACGAAAAGGGGGGTGTAAAAAGCAAAAGAAAATAAACAAAACAATTAAAATCGAAAGTTGAAAGTTGAAAGATGAAAGCAATAAGAGAGACAAGATCAAGGAATCCTTCTTCGTTGTAAAACAATGATTAAAGTTATGTTCTTTTCTACTTGTTATTAGTCACAGATTATCACCAACCGTAGGATAGCAGGTCCGCTTAGCTAGCCCCAAAATCCCTAATTTCACTGAGTAACAGGTCCGCTTAGTTATCAGATTCTATTCAAAAGAACCACCTTGAGGTTCGCTTACAAGATGTAATTCCCTGAATGCATTAAGATTTATGAATTTAGGTTTAGTACTAGTAGTTAAACTCGGTTCGCTTGGTTCACTTTCTAGCGTTGTTTCTACACACAATTGCTCCACGGAATCCCTCCGCAAGGTCTCATGTTTTCTACTTGTGTAAAGTGTCGAGAACGATTACGTATTCCCTAACTTATACTAGATATAGATCAATTAACAAATTAATTTAGCGTGCACTCCAAACAATCTATCAATCAATCATGAATGTCTTTAAGATCACTCCTATTAGTAAAAACAATCGATAATCATGTGAAAAATCTCAAGATAGAATTGAAAACAAAAACTCAAATCATGTTAAGAACTAGGAATTCATCCTCAATCAATAAGAAAATTAGCTACTCATGTTTTTGAAATTCACACAAATAATAATAATTAAAAGAAGAATTTTCAAATTCACACAAGTAATTAAAAAGAAAAATCTTAGAAAAGCAAGCAAAAACACAAGTGTTGTGTGTGTAGAGAGGTGTGTAGAAGTTGTAGAAAACTTCTCTATTTATAGGCTTCAATATTCTCCAAATCTTCTAAGGAGTAGAATCCTTTTCCTTTAGCAATTCAATTTCCAATTCCAAGCTTTTCTCAACTCTTCCACCTTCTCTTTCCAAATTTGAGTCCAATTCTCCATCCAATTCCTAGCCCAAGTCTTCACACCCATGAGAGAAGTCCATAGAAAATTCTGGAATTTTTGCTCGCCGGAAAACTGGGATTGTGGCCGGAATCCGGCCGAAATTGTCGCCGCCGGCCACCTGAAAAAGTTCACCGTCCATGGAATATTCCGTTTAGATTCTGTTATATATAACGGTTGACTAACGGTCGTTAACTGTTGACCGGGTCAAAGTCTAAGTCACTGAGTCAGAACCGAGTCAGTTGCTGAGTCGGCTGACTGGTCCTAGCCAGGCCACTTTGCACAGGCCAAACTTGTTGCAGCACCATCCTTGTGCATCACAGCTGCATTGCCAGCCATGATGGCCATTCCTCACTGCATCTTCATCCCCTCAGGCCATCACCTGTAGCATACAACCAGCACCATCATTGTCTTGCAAGCCCTGCCACTGATGCACCAGCCAATACCACCAGCCTGCCACTTCATTTCAACCACTGCAGCTGCAATCTTCCATTACACAGCATAATCCCAACAACACCAGTTCCAGCTCTTAACCTGTGAACAACCCAGTCCTTCTCCCTGCGAAACATCTGCTCAAGACATCACACACAAACCATTCCAACTCACTGGCAAAACTCCCTTGTAATCTCAGTTCAAGTTGAGCTGCCACCACCACTGCCACAGGCCAAGAACCACAAATTCAAGCTATCTCTGTACTCTGGCCTAGCAATTTCCACCATTTACCTGTCATAGGCACACACAGCACCAGCACAGCCTTCAATCCTGCACATTCCTCACTGCAGTCCACCAGCACCAGATTGCAGGATTGCCTAGCATGCATCTGCAATTTCCAGTCACAGCTTCATCTTACGCCACATTTCAGCTCCTTGTAACACCACCTGCTGCTCAGCTCTCACAACCTCATTACAATCCAGCTGAACCTCCAATGCAACTCAGGCCACTCCCATTTCCTGCAGTTCACCTGTAATGCAAGCACCAGAATAAAACACAACCATCTCTGCCATGAGTTCCCACAAAAAATCATTGCCAGCCCTGCAATGCTATTTCTTCCCTCTGCTGTAGGACTTCAGCTCAGCTTGAGCTTAAACAACAACACAAACAGCTCCAGCAGCTCCATAACCTGCTCAATTTCATTGCCTGCCTTGAGCTCCAACACAGACCCAACACTAAACCCAGATGCTCAACTCCATTGCACAGCACTACCACTAGCATTGCATCTTAACCAGCCTGAATTCACCTTAACTAGCAATAACCATTCCACCCAGCTTCAATTCCATCTGAGCAGCAAAATAACATCCATCTATTGCATACACACTATCTCAGGCAATCTTTCATTGCTCCATAGTGCAATCACTGCAGTGCCACCAATGCAACACCAACCAGTCCCATTAGCCTGCAACTAGAGCCAGGGCACTGCCACAGGCCATTCCACAGCAACACCACAATTGTAACCCAACTCTCTCACTTAGCAAACCAAACTCGATTCATTCAACCAGTCCTGCTGTAGCTTCAGATCGAAACCCTGCAATGAACTCAAGCCTGTCTAGATGCAATGCACTCCGCCAATTCAGTTCAGAGCCCCTGAAACTTCTCATTCTTCTTTATCAACCTCATACCCATTCTTCAACAGCATCAAGATTAGCTCCTCCATTCAACCCAGAAGCCATACCCATTTCTCAATTTCATACAAATCTCAGATCCCCTTTCTGCTCATCTCTGTGACAAGAAAACATTTCCTATCTCTCTATCTTCTTAAATCAGATTTCAACAGCAGCAGCTCCTCCCTTTCCTGGTACTCGATTCAATCATTTACAGCATCAAATTCATTCAGCCAAGACCCATCATCAATCGACCAACTCTGAGTCCTCTCAATTGACAGACCCAAGCTTCCTCATTCTGTAGCAGCAACAGTTTCTCGTTCTCACTGAATTTCTCCCTGAATTTCTCCATCTTCTTCCCAGCAACAGCCGAGCATCAATAACCCATCTTGAATCTGTTCCAGTTCCAACAATTCAACCACCAGAGTCGATCTTCTCTCAGCATCTCGCACATCTCAAAGTCTCCCCTGTTATCAAACCCTAACCCATTTTCCATCTTCTATCTTCTTCCCAGCAACAAATCAATACTCTCGATCTCTCTCAGTTTCAGGTTGAAGAGGAAAATGAAAATAATGAGAAATTAATTTCTCACTGAATTCTAGGTCTTGTGTAGGAAATGAGCTGGTTAACTCCACTCAAGCAAAGTAGCTAAGGGGTACTCAAATAACTATAAGCACCCACGCTTCTGATAAAGGCCACCTGATGTAACTTCCTTGTAAAAGAGTCGTCCCTTAACCTTGGTTGAGCTTCAAATATCACTTGCCTGTGAGATGACAATTTCGCCCTTTTTGCTCAAATTGGGCAATTTCTTCTTCTTTTCCTCCATGCGACTCCAGAGTACCTAATGACTCAAAAACACGCGTAAAGTACATAATTCACAAGAAAAATAGCAAAGAAAGCGTAACTACTAGATAGTAAATACGGTGTATTCTACACCTATCAATCAAACCAGGTGTTTTGATTAACGTACAAGTGCAATTACTTTATTATAACTAAAACAATAATTATAATGCAAAAACTAAAGCAAAAGCACACAATAAGATTCTGTTAATGAGGAAATTATAAGTGCAGAAAAACCCTGGGACCTAGTCTTGTTTTGAATACTCTCATAATTAAGCCTCTTTACAAAGACTACTCCCAACTTCGTATAGTTGAAACCAAGTAAACTAACCCTATTACTTAATTTCCTTAGTATCCATGTGCCTACAACCAATTAGTCCAATGCATGTAATCCCTAAGATGGAGTCCACTATCTTAAGTTGCTTCACCAGTCATGAAGACTTCTTGCACTCAACTCATTTGGATCGTATTCCGAAATAGCAAATGACTAATCTTAAATCAGAGATTTAGTTAAGTCAAACAAAGGTTCTTCAGTTTAATCTAATAAACTCATTTTCTTAGTTGGTTCAACCAAGGTCTATATTATCAAGATAATCAGATCTATGTTTACAATCTGTTAGATTCGGATCCTGTAGAAAACCACCAAATGATAGATTATCGATCTATACGACTAGCAATAAGATGTCTATCAAAAGGTAAACAAATATAAATCGGATCCCAGCTGATCAAGTGTGTGCACGAAGTAAATCACAATGATCAGAAACCAATAAGACAACTTCTTGTATTCAAATTAGTGAGTGTAGTAGTAGACGGAAAATATGCAGGCAGCAACCGTAGTAGTTGGTGCAGGAAAAGAAGAACAGCGGTGCAAAAGTAGTAGTAACAGTTCATAAGGTGTTAATATTAGTCTTGTACCAGGACTTGAAGAAGATGAAATTGATTGCATAGTTTTACAAGATGGATAAACCACTTACTACAGTTTCTCAGAACCCAACAAATATGAATGCCAATAGACATACCAATTTCACAAAATGACATCGCTGACCAGCTGAGATAATTTATCTGATTTATGCAGTTTGAAGAATACGACATGTGCATGGTTGCTCAAATTGATAAATATCTAAATTGCAGCAAGTATAAGTAAGAAACCCAAATAAAAAATAAATGACGATATAAATGGCTATGACATGTGTACCAGCACTTGTATCAATTATATGCCATTGCAGAAACTTCCACCTTATTCACAATCACAATAATTACTTTATAATTTCATCCAAAAACCAACGTAGCTTGTGTTAGAGCACTGCTCAGTAGAACTCGCAAGCGTTTTTATCTCAAACTTGTTTGTCAAGTTTAGTTGCCAAAACTATAAGTCTTGATTTCTAGTCTACTTATAGCTAAGTCTCAGAGTAGGATAAAATGTGTAGTTGAGCTTTAGACTTCACATAGTTCATCGATTGAAGACGAAGAACTACTAAGGGGAGATTGTGGAACTTCATTACCAAAAGGTATGTGGATACTTGAACTCATCTATCACTCCAAATTCTATCTACTCTATCTCCTATTTGAGACAAAAGTCATATAGCTATATAGACTTCGATTATACACATTTGATATTTCGAGTTGAGTTTAACTCGCTTACATATTTATCAAAATATGTATTGGTAAGCTTTCGCTTTAACCAAGTTCATCTTATATTCTCGACGAAAGCCAAAAGATGATCATGTGAAAATCGCCTGGTAACATACCTGTATGTGTACTGGTTGGTTAGTTGAAGTCCGGGAACTTATTATGCGTACCGGCGTAAGTTCAAGTCCAGGAATTCAACTGAGTTTGGTGGTGTACGACAGTATACGTACCCGTTCGCATACTAACGAACCCAAACCAAGTACGGCTACTTAGGTATGCGTACACGTTTGCATACTTGAGTAGGTTATGTTCTAAAATCGGTTTGATCATTGTTGATGGTGGTTTTTAGTCTAGGGCTAAATTTGTAAAACCTTGCATTTAATGTGTCGTCACTCTGCAAAGAAACGGAGTCATGTAAAAGTGATGAGTACACAATCTCTTCATTTGCGCATTTATTGAGCAATTCAATATATTTATATGAAATTTATCCAGAATGGTGCATGTAGCAACAATCCCAGATATTCTGTAAATTTCGACATTGTGCATGTATTATTCATTAATATAGGACTCACTGAATACTTTCTGTTCTGTGTTCCACGGCTGAACCCTTAATGTTGATATGACATGACAATTAGTGTTCACTCGCAGCAGAGTAACATGAATTTCCCGAAGTATCAAGGTTAAGGTCTTTGCATAAAAGTACTCAATCGAAAAGCATACTGCTCTCTGGCAATAAATTGAAGAACTATGTGTCAACAAACAATGTTCAATCAATTTTGTGATAACTCACGAAAATCAAATTTCAACCTAATTAATTTTAGGGTTTTGCACCCCGCGCAGTATATCAGACCCTGTTGGTCGAGGCAAACTAGGAAATTGATCTGCCATGGATTAGTAGGTGCAAAATCCTACCCAAAATCATAAAAAAGGAACAAAAGAGGATCCATGGGAAAAAGGAGCAGGAGCAAGGGAAGTGCGGCCTTGCCATAGGCCAGCCAACGCCATTTGCAGGTAGCCACGCTCCCATGCTACCTGACCGGCCCCCTCTTTCCTACCGTCCAATTAGGTCACTTTAAAATGCGCCACGAGCACTAGAGGTGTGGCCGCGCCCTATGTTTGGCCCAAGGTAGTTAATATCGCGTATCGGTATCGTATCGGTCGGGTCCTATACACCTATACAAATGATAATATCTATTTTTACAGGCGATACATCATTTAATATAGAATTTCAAATAATTACAAAAATATAGGAAAAAATAATAAGAATCATACACATATCTCAAATTTCCAAAATACAAGTTGGTTTATTAGAGCTTCTCCAATGGTCATTGTGTGTGTTTCCTATGTGGCAACACAAATAAGACATCCTCAATCTATTTTTCCTTAAAATTAGGGAGAGAAACAAATCCATCTCCAACAGTATTGCATGTAACATCTTCTTTTAATTACTATAAATTTTATTTTCCATAATTAAGATTTTATTAAAGCTAAAAATAATTAGTTAATATATCAAAGTCAATTCAATTAAGTAAAATCTGGCTAGAATGCTAGACAATGTCAAGGGGAATGTCACCTTGACAATGGCTACCCAAAGTCATCTATACATTGGTTTAAGACATCAGGGTTGGAGAATGATTTTAGATTAAATGGATGTATATACTAGGTGGATTTTGACATTTATCTCCACACACATGCCATTGGAGAATCTTTTAACCAACGTTGTAATTGTTGTCCCATTATGCCAGTAAATCTTTTTTGTTATCCTTCATATTTATCTTTTATATTTCTCTGCCTTGCAATCGAAATATGGTTTCTATTTTATATCTTACCATATAGTCATTGATTTTATATTATAAATATATTTGGGCTTTTTACCTTCTCCAATTGACATTTGTACTTATCAGTAAAGACTAGATGCATGTTGATGAAAAATTTATTCACGAAACCGATATTATCGGTGTACAAGTAAAACCGATATATCGGCCTGTACAACCGATAATATCATTTCATCTTTGTATCGCCGATATTTTCGATATCGCATAGGTATTTTCCGATATCCGATAAAAACCTGTAATATCGGCATGTACAACCAATATTGACTACCTTGGTTTGGCCGGCCCCTTTTCTCGACCAATCAGGTCGCTTTAAACTCGCCATATGCATTAAAGGCCGAACGCACCCTGCCACACCACCATGTTGATTGGCACGCCAAACGCACCCTGCCACACCACCATGTTGATTGGCATGCCAAACGCTCCATGCCACGCCACCATTCTAACTGACATGCCAAATGTGCCATGCCGCACCACCATGTTAATCGGCATGCCAACATGCCACTCCGCTGCAGATAACATGCCAATGTGACACAAATGGCACAATTACGTGCTAACCCATTTTCTGTTCATGGACAACGCCATAACAGACTCAAATTAGGGTTTTATGATCGAAACACGACTTTTACTTCAGTAACACTAGCCGAAACCCTAACTTTGGCCACGACGCCAAACCCTAGCCTTGGCCATGCCGCCAAGCCCTAATTTTGGCTATGCCGCCAAGCCCTAACTTTGGCCACGACGCCAATTCTATGCCTTGGCCATGCCGCAAAGCCCTAACTTTGGCTACGACGCCAATTCTAGCTTTGGCCATGCCACAATTCCACAGGCGCGGCCATGCCACCATGCCACAGGCGCGGCTATGCCACCATGCCTAGGCACTGCTATGCCACTACGCCGCGGCGATGCCGCTATGCTATTAACAGGTACCAACGGAATGTGGCCATAATCAACGGCCACCCTCTCTCCCTAATTGCAATCTCAGCCATCCAAATTCGCCGCAGAATTGATCGGCCTGTGGTAAGTCTTAGGCAACCAACCAAGACTAACCTAATAGCATCACACGCTATTCTCCTGCGGCAAGTCTCCTGACTTTGACTTGCCACACATGGATACCTGCTACTTAGTTGGCATACAATTAATCAGAATAGCCGGGTCTTGCATACGAAACCCACTCGGCAATCTGCTTCACATTTTCCACGAAAATACTCGAGACATCAAACATGTCACAAGGCTGGGGGATGCTCATCGGGGGTATTGTTCGGAGGTTTACAGCGTGCGTTGTGCAACACGCCCATTATAAGAAAGTGTCAGGAAAGCGGGAAGTTAGTGATGACAAGAAGTAGTGGGTGTAAACTAACATGTTTCCTTCATAGTAGGAACGTGGTTTCTGGCATTTACACATTACCACACTTCTTCATCACTCAATCATTCCCACTTCCTACGAGAACAAGGTGCGTTCAATTATGACTTGTATAAATAGGTTTCTACCTATTTCGACCAAGAACAGTTTTTTGGTTAATAACAATACAAGTATCCATAAAAACACCAAAGAACTGATATCTTACATTCCGTAAGCCAGTTCCATATTCTGATACAAGTCATAAAACAACCACACCTTCATAATTAACCATTCTGGTCTCAACACCTTCTTCGCTTCCCTCCCTAAGACCAACCCTTCTCCTTCACTTTGTGACCGAAGCAAGACTGGAACGGCCATTTCTTGGTTTAGGCCAAGATTGTACAAATTGATCTCTCGAATCTAAAGTACTCCCGTGCAGTGCATTTGTTTAGGTCTAAATTCGTTTCTCATCAACACACCCAAATTTACCAAAACCGGCAGAAACAGTTTTTACCCCAAAACAACTGGCGACCACAGTGGGAGATTAATTTCTCGGTTGCAATATCAATTTCCAATTTCATTTTTCAATCCTCCCAATTTCAAGATGGTAAATCTCAGATCTGGGTAAGCAACAAATCCTGATGTTACCGGCGCTGAAAACGTCCTTGGTGTCAACATTCCTTCCGATGAAGGAAATGTACCACCTGTCAGCACGATCAACACCCGCGGCACGACAACCTCTACCACCAATACCGACGGCACAGGAAACGTTCCATCAGGCGTTACACCTCCAATCACTAGAGCCAGAACCGTTGCCGCCACCCCCAATATTTCTTCTAGCATAATGACCCCGATTATTGCCAGAGCTGCTGCCACTCCCCCATCAGGACGAGAGACTGGAGGAACCAGAGGAGCCCAACCCCTATTACCATCGTTGATTTGATGGAAAGACAAGAAGTCCTTGCTAAGGAAGACGGATATGACTTTGACTCAAAAGGAGGTACTTACTTTTCTCAAGGCACTAACAGAGCGGCTACCACAAGAACCACGCCAAATCCAAATGAGTCCAATGAGGAGTACTTTTAATGCTCCTGGCGCCAGCACCTCAGCAGAACGCACTTTTGTAGACGAAGAGGCTCGTTTTTCTCCTGAACGTTCATTAGAGGGGAATCAACCATCCAATTTCATCACGCGTGAAGATTTAGAACGACTTCTTCGAAATCGAGACAAAGAAAACCCGGTGAACATTCCTCTTCCAAGGGGATATTCTTCTCCTCAATTATCACTTTATGATGGTACCGGTAATGCTCGTGAACACATCTCTCATTTTCTGGAATCCTTAGGGGAATACGAATACAATCATGTTCTTCGCCTCAAAGAATTTTCGAAGTCACTTACTGGAAGAGCATACACCTGGTACAACAACATCGCACCAAACAGTATATCAAACTGGTCTGAGATGGTGACCGCCTTCTACAAGAAATATTTCTTCGTGTCGGAACAAATCACCTTTTCATAACTTGGAAGAATGTTTCAACGAAATAATGAGCATCCGAATGATTATGTCAAGATATACAGAATTCAGGCACTGGATTGTCACGACCCAAATGTGACTGAGCAACAATTGGTGGAGTCATGCATTAACGATATGGTTCCTATTTATCGTGCTTTGCTAGAAAACCTGTGCTTCCAGACATTTTCTGAACTCCATGAAGCTGCAAAGCGGTCGGCCACAACGGCACCAGCACTATTGGAAAAAATAGACCATCCAGGAGTGAAGATGCACGTGAAACCCGAGGAAGCAGGCGTCTCAGCAACAAACAATATAATATTGGCCATTCGATAAGCGTGGTGAGTGAAGGAGGAAAGAGGAAAGTAAAAAAGCGGGGGTACAACAACCACACCCAATATTTTGCTTAGCAATCTGTATGGACAAACTCCAATATACTTTCTAGAGAATCAACTAGACAGTCAGACTCAATCTAGATAAAAAGTATATCAAAGAGTTTATATCTCAATCTCTCGATTTGATATATACTCAAGCAAATAAAAATTTGCGAGTCTTTATCAAATACTAGAGAGATAACTTGGATGGTACCAAAGACCAATATCCAAGTGTCAATCAATTTAATTCAACAACCAAAAGGTCGGATATTCTAATTGATTGAACAACGCACAACCTGTGATATTTCAATTATATAACAAAATATAATGCAGAATAAAAATAACACAGACACCAGAATTTTGTTAACGAGGAAACCGCAAGTGCAAAAAAAAACCCGGGACCTAGTCCAGATTGAACACACATTGTATTAAGCCGCTACAGATACTAGCCTACTTCAAACTAACTTCGGTCTGGACTGTAGTTGAACAAAATCAATCTCACACTGATCCAAGGTATAGTTATGCTCCCACGTCTCGGATCCCAGCAGGATACTACGCACTTGATTCCCTTAGCTGATCTCACCCACAACTAAGAGTTGCTACGACCCAAAGTCGAAGACTTTAATAAACAAATCTATATCACACAGAAAAGTCTACGGTAATAGATAAATCCGTCTCCCACGAATATACCTAAGAGTTTTGTTCCGACTTTTGATAAATCAAGGTGAACAAGAAACAATTGATAACCCGGACTTATATTCCCGAAGAATAACCTAGTATTATCAATCACCTCACAATAATATTAATCGCGCGGCGAAAGAAGATATTGTGGAATCACAAACGATGAGACAAAAATGTTTGTGACTACTTTTTATCTTGCCTATCGGAGATATCAATCTCAAGCCAATCCTTACGATTGTACTTGTACGATAGAAACATCAAGATCAGATCACACAACTATGAGAAAGTAGTATCGATCTGGCTTCACAATCCCAATGAAGTCTTTAAGTCGTTAACCTGGTTTAGAGAAGAAACCAAAGGTTAAAGGAGAATCGACTCTAGCTTACACAACTAGTATCACACGGAAGGTGTGGGGATTAGGTTTCCTAGTTGCTAGAGTTCTCCTTATATAGTCTTTCAAATCAGGGTTTGCAATCAATGTTAGCTTGGTAACAAAGCATTCAATATTCACCGTTAGGTGAAAACCTGATTAGATTCAAGCTAATATTTCTCAATCGTTAGATCGAAAACTTAGCTTGTTACACACAAATGAAATGCACGTTTCTAGGCTTGTGTAACCGTACCCAAGCATGTACATTTGTTGGTTCAACAATAGTTAACCAAATGGTTAGCCATATGAGCAACTTCATATCAACCATATTCTTCTTCACCATAACTAGTTCAAATGACTCAAAGGAACTAGTTATAGAGTTGTCCAGTTGCTTAGATCTTATGTAACTACACAAGACACAATCGAATCAAAAACGATTTGATTCACTCGAATCGGTTCATGAAGTTTATAGCCACGGTTTGCAAAAGCATTCCTTAGTTTATATAAACATGAGTTCAAGAACAATCTTCTTTAGATATAACCAACTCAAGTTCGCGGAAGGAGTTCACAAACTCCAGCAGATTTTCTCGGGTCGAGAACTTCCGCCAGTTCACGAACTGGGTTCGCGGACTGAGTTCACGGATCTTGTTCTGGTTCTCTTGATCAACAAAGTTCGCAAACTTCGGTTCAAGGAATAAGGACTTATACATATATGTGTTTCCACAACAATGCTTATATCCACCAATGGTTATATAATCTAAACTTTCATTTTAATCATTGAAACATTCTTAGAGGACGTTATATAGTTTTTATTCACAAACCATTTCTCGTCAAAGCAATTTTCAAAGTGATTGAAACATAACATGACTTTGGTCACTAGGTAAAGATGAATTTGGCTAAAGCGAAAGCTTACCAACACATATTTCGAGAAATAGATAGGCGAGATAAACTCGGCTCGAAATACCAAATGTGTATAATCAAAGTCTATATAGCAAAACGACTTTTGTCTCAAGATAGGAGATAAATAGACTTTTGAGTGATAGATAAGTTCAAGTCTCCACATACCTTTTAGTCGATGAAGTTCCACCAGTTCCTTGAGTAGTTCTTCGTCTTGTATGATGATTGCCATGGAGTTCTTGAGCTCAACTACACTTTCTATCCTAATCCGAGACCTTAGCTATAGTAGACTAGAAATCAAGACTTATAGTTTTGATCACTAACATTGACAAACATGCTTGAGATAGCAACGCATGCGAGTTCGACCGAGCAATGCTCTAACAATCTCCCCCTTTGTAAATTTTAGTGACAAAACTATTAATACACATGGAATACAAAAAATAAGTAAATTAACTTTTGTAGCTCATATTCCACATGTCTAATCTTCAACATTACTCGAAATCTTCGTCACTTCCAAGTACTCCAATCATCCAAAAGGTTATAAGTTCAGCATCATCGTTGTTGAAAATCCGTAGCTATTACAATGAGAAAACATAATTCTCGATCATTGTTATACAGTATCATAGTATCATTATATAACATCAAAGTTCAATTGTATCAAAACTTCGACAACAATACTATGGTGATATGTATCACTCCCCCTTAGTCAATACTTCATCTCACATGGAAACCACTCCCCCTTACATAATGATCCGAAAACCATATGTATTTGTAGTGTGAACTACATATTAATTCTCCCCCTTTTTGTCAATAAAATTGGCAAAGGTACAAGAACGGGATCATAATGAAATTTCCGAAATAGACATTTCATGACCAAAAGAAAGTACATATCATCTTATTTAGATGCAATCATAAAGCCGAAGCTAAATGCATTCATCAAGGAGTTTAATGATACAAGATAACCCCTATAATATTCCACAGCCGCACTCCCCACAAAGATTTGGCAATTAAGCACAAGTTCAATTAAGAACTCTCCCCCATAATATGTCATTCCCGAAAGAACAACAAGAGCGACCTTAATTTCGAGAGAAAAGAAGGATTTCTTTGGACATAACAAATCACATACAAGTATGAATTTGAATCCAAAATACTCAATTAAATTAACCACAAGTGTAGTTGCGGGATTTCCCACACTACACCCCTTACTCAATTTCGTAGATCTAAATCTAATTAATCACCTAAATCTCAAAATATAAGTGCTAGAAATTTAAATAGACACATAAGATTTTTTACGTGGTTCGATCAATGTGATCTACATCCACGATTCTTCACTATGATTGTTGAGGTTACATTAGTATTACATTTAGAATCTCCATTAATGGATATTTTCTAGAGCTCTAGATCTAATTATTTGGGGAAGAAGATGATAAAGAAAATAAATCTCTCTCTAAAAATCTCTCTCCTCCTAAAAGTGTCCTCCTCCAAAATTATTCCTCCCCTTTCTCTCTCTTGCTCTCCTCTTTATATAGGTGTTTACATAATGGATGACAGCTCACATACAGCTCATATTCTCGCGAGCCCTTTAATGATTCATGAGGCTCTTGCTACCTTCTCTCGAGACATTCTCGCGAGTCTTGCTACCTTCTCTCGAGACACTCTCGTGAGTCTTGCTACCTTCTCTCGAGACACTCTCGCGAGTCTTGCTACCTTCTCTCGAGACACTCTCGCGAGTTAAGAAAATAATTGAATCTCGCACGCTAAGAGAATATGTTGTGCGATATTTGAATCCTACATCTTGCCTCTTTTTCCTTGAATATTGCTTGAAGAGCGATCTTTAAGGAAAAATCCGTTGTCGTAGTAATCTTTGATCTTTGTTGATGAAGGAACGAGCGAAAGAATCTTTGGACTTGAAAAGTACGTACTTTGCCTCTATTCTTTTGCGAAGTTAGAAGCTTTGCGAAGTGAATAAGAAGTATTATCTCTTGAAGTATCACGAAGTATGAAGTATCCTTGAAGAAGCATAAGAAGTACTTAATCCTCTAAATATAAAAGTATTGCGAATCCATCATGCGAAACTCTCGCTCCATGTTGTTTGCCTCATGCTATGTCTCTATTCTTTCGCGAAGTTAAAACTTTGCGAAGTGGATAAGAAATACTAATCCTTGAAGTATAAGAAGTATTGCCTCTGTTCATGCGAAGTCATTATTCCATTTTTGGTGAGGATTCTTGTTGTTCATTGGTAAACATCTTCTTTGGAAATGATTCTTGCCGAGAAAATAAAGAACATAAAATGTTTCTTGTTAATCCATTGTTGCCTCTGTTCTTTATCTACGAAGGTAGAATCGTTGAAAAAGTGTTGAATGAGTGAGTTATTTCTTCATTCTTATCTTTCCTCTATCTCATGCGTTGTGCTCATGCGATAGTATAATCTCTTCATTGCTTTACGTTGAATTTTATCATTGCGACAAGATCGCAGGATGTCTTTACATTTTCACGTAATGACCCATTGATCTTGCCTTATCATCTTTGTGTGGTCTTCCAAGTTAGACCTCCCTAATTAGAGGTCTTCCCCTGCCACCTTTCATCGTGACAAAATCGCAGGACGTCTTTACACTTGCATGTAAAGACCCATTGATCTTGCCTTATCATTTTCCAAGTATTTTTGCCTCTGCAGGATGTTTTAGTTGCGACAATATGACAGGCCTAGATATCCTTGCGAACATAAAGCCCCATGACATTGCCGTCTTGCGACGAAATCGCGGGACGTCCGTACACTAAGTGTAAAGACCCATTGATCTCGTCTTACCCTCGCGTTAGTATTATTGCCTCTGCAGGATCATTGCACAAATATGACAAGCCTAAGTCTCCTTGCGAAAACAAAGCCTCATGACATTTGCGTCTTTTTTGGCACTTCCCTAATGGAGAGTGCCGCCCTTATCTTCTCCCTGGTTGCCCCTTCAAGGAGGCGAAACATCGGCCATACAAGACTAGCTCCTCCCATCCGGTCTTAACAACAACCAGTTGTTTCATGACCTCTTATCCCTTATACCTATAGGGTTTATGGTTACGAGACTGCACCCTAAGTGGAGTTTTCTTCGGGCGAGTGCAACATATGCCAAGACTTGCCAAGAATGGCCAGGGTAGGTTCATCCATCCCAGGGCACTGTGGCTCAACCGTGTACCTCGGCGCCTTGAGCATACACTGACTCCTTGGAAGAGACCCTCGGTCGCCCAACCAGGGTATAACCTTATATATATAGTTGGGAATCCAAGGTACCTCTTCCGGATAGGCTTTCATGGGCCCCAAATTTCCATGGCTCGAGCTTCCAGGAGCGGTGTAACCTTCCCCCGAGCCATGTCGAGAGATACCCCCTTATATGACGCACTTTAGGTCTTACATTTGCCTCTTACGAAATGTTATTCGCGAACTAGGGTGTACGCCATAAAGGTTCGTCCCATTCTGGTTATTTTATTGATTCTTCTTCATATGCAATAGGTACCCCCTACTATGATGCACTTTAGGTACTTTTGCCTCTTAAGTAAATTCGATTTCGTCATAGTAGGTTTGCCTCTATCTGATTATTTTGTTGATTCTTCTGTATATAAGCTCTTTTGTAATTTCGCTGATCTTTGATGATTTCTTGTCATTTTTTGTTCGAATTTTTCACATGTTTTCATTCTTCCATTCTCATATCATTTGCGGTTTGCTGCTGTTGTTGTCTCTTGCGAAGTATATGATTTGCTTGTGAAGCTATCATCTTCTTGCATATTCTCGCACCACACCGACTGTTCTAACCCTTTCTTGCGAAAATAATTTGCGAGATAATCATCAACTTTCTTCTTTTTCTCGCAAAAAATACAAAAAAATTTCGCGAGGAGGAGATTCGAACCCAAGTCTTCTAGTTTGCATACTCCTTCTCTGACCATTTGGGCTACTTGTTGTTTGCAAAAGAAAGGTATAGTTCTGATATATTGCTCCATTTCTTCGCCCCTTGAAGTTGAAAAATGAGTAGATAGGAAAAATATGCTTAGCGAGGGATTCGAACCCGCGATGCTGAACTTCTTATACGTACTCTTGACCATTGTGCTAGTTTCTATTTGCGAAATAATGTGATCACATTGTTCATTTAATGTGATCTAGCATTTAGAGTAGAAACATACAAAAATCTGCGATAGTTGGGATTCGACCAGTGCGACCTCAAGCTTGTTGACTTCGCAGATAACCATCTCTCGGTCTTTGTTTTGTGAAAGTAACGTAAGCTTTTTGTAAGTTATTCTCTTGTAATCACTTTTTGCATATCCCTCAAAAGTATGTTATTTTCTTCGTCTTCATCCCTCCAACTGGTGTGTTTTGAATCCTTTCTTAACCGAGTGTCTTTGAGACTCCCTTACTGCTTGTAGTTTGATTATTGGATTTTTTAAGCTTTCCTTCATTAATGCTAGTATTTGGTATGTGATGCTCTATCGAAATTCCGGAATCATGGTTCATTGAGCTGCTGCTGTTCATAGTTTGTTCTTTTGCTCTTTGTATACCTTGAACTCTGATTACTTGTATATATGTCTTTGAAGTGTATTCCTTAGCCTCTGATTTGATATTCTTTACTTCACATGATGTCTTCTCATTACTTTTGCTATACACTTATTTCCTAGTTTATACAATCGCAGGAGGACTTTATGCTTGATCCCACAATCTTCCTTTCATTCATTTGTCTTGAATGAAAAGGTAGGCTTGGTCTTCATTTTGGCTTGGTCTTATTTGCTGCGGTCACTTCGCTGGAAACAAGAGCTGCTGGTGTGGTTTAATTCTCATATCTTATCATTTTGTTCTCGATATTTGCATAAACTTTTTGTTCGTCTTTTCTTATTCAGTTGATTGGTAGCTCATTTCGGCTTCTTATTTCTTCGCAGCTGCACAATTTGTTCTCAGGAACGATTTGTTTTATTCTTTTGCCCTTATTACCTGTGCGTCTTTGAAGTTTGGTGGTTCACTGCATGAAGATGATGAACTAGCTGTGCTGCTGATGCGATAACTTCGCAGACACTCTATCTTCATAATCCTCTGAATTCTATCACGACATGATTCTTCTACCACCTGTCTTATTCTTTCTCCTTTGCAAAACTGTGTGATGATACAGAATCGTTCGCTTGATGCTTGATCCTCGCAGGAGTGCTTTATGACTTTGCGAGACTTACTCCTTGTTGAACCAAAGCTCCATAATTCTTTACTTTACCCCCTATGATGAAGTCTTTTTCATGCATCCCTATGCTGGTTATTTCCTCTGCTCGCAGTATGGATTTATATGGTTCCTTCTTTGGCTGATTTGCTTGTGACTCATGAAATTTGCTCCTCTGGTAGCTTTGCTGAGATTAATGATGAAGTTTGTTGTCAAATAGTTGATCAAAATTTGAATTCATTTCTTTGCATAGTCTTTGTCTTCGTCCTCTCCTCTTCTTCTCCTGTTTCTTAACATGTTGCGGAATTCGCATAGGCTTTGAAAAGCTTTTCTCTTTGCTTGAACTTCTCTTGATCTCTTTCCCTTCTCTTCTATATTTCGATCGGTGGTTTAATTATTTCTTCCTTTCTTTGGCTTTGCGAATTATCCTCCTTCCTTGGTTGTTTCGAAGTAGTTGAAAAACGTATGCTACGAGCTCTTTGGGAAATAACGTCTTCCAAATAGTTCAAATCTCTACGAAGGGAATGTCTTGCTCAGGCTTTTTGCGAGATAACTTCTTCAAATACTTAGCAAAGATTTCAAGTATGTGTTCCATCAGTTTTGAGAATTCTAGTTCTTTCGTACAGGATGTTGGTAAGCGATATTTGGGCTGCGATTTTGATGTAAAGTGGTAATGTGTCTTTCTCTTTGGTAAGTTGGTGTTCTTTGTAGTGGGATGGAGCAGTGACAAAATTAACTAAGTCACCTTATTTGTTGCTTGTTTTGCTTTCTCCCTTACACTTCGCATACTCAACCTCCTGTATGCTATAGAGTTGAGTTCACGTCTTCTCTCTTTATCTAGAGTTTGATAATTCTTTGTAATTTGTCGTCCCGAATATAATTTCCCTCAAATGCTACAAGTCATACATGTTTTTGACGATTCGTGGGCATAATTTGGCTGATTAGTTTTTTTTTTTTTTTTTTTTTTTTTTTTCGACCTATCTCCTTAGTTCTGCAAAGTAATGTTCGTATGGAGCAAGTCTTTATGTTCATTTGTAAAGTAATTCCTCCCTTTAGTTCGCTAATGACACGACTTCCTTTGAATGGAGAGCTCTTCGCCCATTTTTTTTTTCACACTGGTTATGCAAGAGCTCGCAGGTTATTTAATTGTGCCATCGACTTTTGCTGCGAAGTAACAGGTTTGGAAATGTTTATTTCGCATACTATTTTCCCTTACATCCTCATACCACTGTGATGAGATTTTCTTCTCACTTCTTTCTTGTTTACGACTCCTCCAAATTTTATCTTTCTCAACTTCGTGTCTGGTTATCACCCTTTACACAATTTTTTGTTCATCTTTTCTTCTCCTTTTCTTCCTTCTTCTTTGCTATTAATGTTATTTGTTGTTTGAAGATGAAAATCCTATGCTGGAGTTTCCGTTCTCGTCCCCGAATTTTGTAAATCCATATACACAGTAGCTAATTCCTTTGAATTTCCTTCGTTTTGTTTCCTATATGGTCATGAGCTTTTGGCGTAGTTTCCATATTTGATCTTGAATCTTTTAGATCTAGTGAAATCCATCTCCCACAATAACTAATTTCTTTGAATCTTTTTCAATCTAACAAATAACAGGTCCCTGTTTCTAGCGCATATGTAGTTGCGGGATTTCCCACACTACACCCCTTACTCAATTTCGTAGATCTAAATCTAATTAATCACCTAAATCTCAAAATATAAGTGCTAGAAATTTAAATAGACACATAAGATTTTTTACGTGGTTCGATCAATGTGATCTACATCCACGATTCTTCACTATGATTGTTGAGGTTACATTAGTATTACATTTAGAATCTCCATTAATGGATATTTTCTAGAGCTCTAGATCTAATTATTTGGGGAAGAAGATGATAAAGAAAATAAATCTCTCTCTAAAAATCTCTCTCCTCCTAAAAGTGTCCTCCTCCAAAATTATTCCTCCCCTTTCTCTCTCCTGCTCTCCTCTTTATATAGGAGTTTACATAATGGATGACAGCTCACATACAGCTCATATTCTCTTGTGAGCCCTTTAATGATTTCGCGGCTCTTGCTACCTTCTCTCGAGACATTCTCGCGAGTCTTGCTACCTTCTCTCGAGACACTCGCGAGTCTTGCTACCTTCTCTCGAGACACTCTTGCGAGTTAAGAAAATAATTGAATCTCGCACGCTAAGAGAATATGTTGTGCGATATTTGAATCCTACAACAAGAGAACCCATGATTAATTTAATCGTAAATGCTCAACATAAGTGAACTTATGGAGACTCAAAAATACTCAATTAGATTAATCACAAGAAAATCCATAATTAATCTAATAGGAATACACAACCAAATTAATCACAAAAAGTAATCAATTTAATTGGTCATGCTCGACATAAGAAAACTTACGGAGCTACAACTAAATAACCAAACAAGATGATTAATTTAGTTGGATATGCTCGACATAAAGTACCTCACGAAGCAACAACTAAGACAAAACAATAACTCAGTCGATAGAGCTCAACATAAGACACCTTATGGAACAACACAGTATATACACAAAAATTGTGGATCGGAGATCGACCTAATACCGTTAAATAAGCAAGGATTCATTCTATTTTCCATCACCATTTGCACAATGACATACAAAAGACATAATCCTTGAAAACAAAAGATTTTAACCTATCTTCCATCAATAATTGACATAATAGGCTTAACTTTTGTATTTGTCAAAGTTCATTCATTCTTTTATCAATACGTGAATATCGACTTACGAAAGACTTTACTTTTGACAAGGTATGGGACAATCATAGTTCACGGACGCAAACACACATATCCCATAACAAATTGCAATATATAAAACCATAAAGATTAATACTGCAAAAATCATCTTCCAAACAATTTTAGAATTTAAACAAATAAACCTAAAAACATGAAGATGAAAATGTTGGACATAGCTATGTGTAATCACAATAATGGCTATTCTAAACTCTAGTTATTCTTCTCTAAAAACAAGAAAATAAAATTCTCATAAGAAGATTTACTAGGCAATAAGACCTTTGAAGAATTCTTTATCGTCCATGAACTCCTTGTCGTCAACAGCCATTGGGACATAAGGTTCATTAAGGTAGGAGTTGATATCAATAAACCATCTTGAATGATGTCTAACCAGGGCCTTCTGAATCTCATGAGTCTTATACACAAAAGCCTTTATTTGTTGAATCTCCTTTCGCATCTCCTTCAACACTTCAAGAACATCAGAAAACTTCTAAGAGTTTGAAGGAACGGCTCTTGGCTTCCTCACATTCCTTTATTTTTCTTTTCAATGTCGGAGCTAACGAAGATTTTTCTTTTTCCTTCATGATTGATGGCTTACCAATCATATTAACATCTTTTCCATCAGAAGACATCATGCTTGGAGTATCCATAAACGTATGGGCTTGTGAGAGGAAATCACAATTTAAGCTCCACAAGTAGTCTTGAGATAAAAAGGAGGTTACAGAGAAGGATAAAGGAATATAGGGTTACACAACCTTTTAACAGGTTCGTGTACGCACAACTCTGAACCCTAGAGAGAGTAGAATTGTCGAAAATGACCCTTTCTTTTGTTGAAAGAACAAAAACTAAGAAAAGAAGAGAAAAAACTTTTCCTAAAGCCTGAGAGATACAAAATCATTGTCTCTTTTGATCAGGCACATGAGACAAGATTTTCAACAACAACACAAATAAGTTTCGTTGCGGTGAACAACTATTTGTCCACAATTTTTCTCTTGGGAGGAATCTACAGACCTCTGTCTATCAAAACGACTCGACCATACTTTCTTCTCTAATGGTCTTGGTTTATCCTTGGAAACTAACTTCTTAGACGAAGATAAAATCCTACATACCTCAGCGGTCTTCCGAGCAAGTTTAAGCTTATTTGCTAATTGATTTGCTCTTCGTTGAAGTTTGTTTACGTGCCTCAATTGGTGTTTGTACTTGTAACACTTTGAAAGTTCATGACCCTTTAGAGAACAATATGAGCACGTCAATCTTGGATAAAAATCAGGTTTCTGAGATGTGCACGCAGCTAGACACATAGTGGAACCTGAAACATTACAAACAGAGTTTCCAAAGAATGGGTCAATTTTTTCTTCCAGATTAGTTGGATTTTCTTCTGAAAGAATATCAAGATTGATGTATGTATTGCTACAATTATCAAAATCAATATTTTCACCAAGAAGTGCAACACTTGATTTCTCGTCTTCATTAGAATCATAGTTGTCAGACATTTCATCAAGAGTTAAAGCAATACCTTTGTTCCAAGTGTATTTTCCACGATTTGGGCACTCGTTTGCAAAATGACCAAATCCCTTACACTTAAAGCACTGAGTCATATCCTCGTCATCAGTTTCATCTGTTTCCCTTTTTTTAGGAGAAATACGATTATGAGGTTTAACTGATGCTTTAGGCTTATCTCTGGAGAACCGTTTACTTCTCTTCAACAGAAGATCACTAAACTGTCTTGTGATCATCGAGACCGACTTGTCAAGATCTTCATCCGATGAATCTGTCTCAGAGTGATCATCTCCAGAGATATACACTTTTTTACTTTTATCAAGTAATTTAGTGTCCTTTAATGCTTTGAACGCAACATCCTTAGATTTGGATGAATGTTCATGATCAAAGATCTTAAGCTTCCTAACCAACGTATTTCTGGAGAGATTATCAAGGTTATTTCCCTCAACGATGGCATGCTTCTTAGAGTCGTATCTAGATGGCAGCGATCTGAGAATTTTCATCACAATGTCCTTTTCAGGAATAATCTTACCCAATGCAAAGGATGCATTAACAATTTCAGACACTCTGTGATCAAACTCATCAAATGTATCTTCATCTGCCATACGAAGGTTTTCCCAACGGAATTAAGGTTTTGAAGCCTAGCTTCCTTTTCACTGGAGTTACCTTCGAATACAGTTTCTAAGATATCCGAAGCTTCTTTAGACTTAGTGCAATTTGACACATGGTGTTGAAGATTTGGGGTAATGGCATTCAAACCGTCAGAATTTTGATTTGCAGTAAGTATCTCGGCAGGGGTGTATTCACCAATGTCCTTGGGAACGTTTACATCTCCAACTGCCACAACGGGAGCATTATAGCCATTAACAACATATACCCATGATTGAAAATCACGTGCTTGAAGAAAAGCTCGCATAGCAATTTTCCACCATAAGTAATTAGAGCCATCGAAGACTGGTGGTACGTTAATAGAGATAACACCTCTGTCCATAGAGTCAGATCGCTACAAACACAGACTTGTAAGGTCTTAAACGTGTTTGCCTGCTCTGATACCAATTGAAAAAGCGGGGGTACAACAACCACACCCAATATTTCGCTTAGCAATCTGTATGGACAAACTCCAATATACTTTCTAGAGAATCAACTAGACAGTTAGACTCAATCTAGATAAAAAGTATATCAAAGAGTGTATATCTCAATCTCTCGATTTGATATATACTCAAGCAAATATAAATTTGCGAGTCTTTATCAAATACTAGAGAGATAACTTGGATGGTACCAAAGACCAATATCCAAGTGTCAATCAATTTAAATCAACAACCAAAAGGTCGGATATTCTAATCGATTGAACAACGCACAACCTGTGATATTTCAATTATATAACAAAATATAATACAGAATAGAAATAACACAGAAACCAAAATTTTGTTAACGAGGAAACCAAAAATGCAGAAAAACCCCGGGACCTAGTCCAGATTGAACACACGCTGTATTAAGCCGCTACAGACACTAGCCTACTTCAAACTAAATTCGGTCTGGACTGTAGTTGAACCCCAATCAATCTCACACTTATCCAAGGTACAGTTATGCTCCTACATCTCTGATCCCAGCAGGATACTACGTACTTGATTCCCTTAGATGATCTCACCCACAACTAAGAGTTGCTACGACCCAAAGTCGAAGACTTTAATAAGCAAATCTGTATCACACAAAAAAGTCTACGGTAATATATAAATCCATCTCCCACGAATATACCTACGAGTTTTGTTCCATCTTTTGATAAATCAAGGTAAACAGGAACCAATTGATAATCCGGACTTATATTCCCAAAGAACAGCCTAGTATTATCAATCACCTCACAATAATCTTAATCGACGCGGCGAAAGAAGATATTGTGGAATCACAAACGATGAGACGAAAATGTTTCTGACTACTTTTTATCTTATCGGAGATATCAATCTCAAGCCACTCGTACGATAGAGATAACAAGATCAGATCACACAACTATGAGAAAGTAGTATCGGTATGGTTTCACAATCCCAATGAAGTCTTTAAGTCGTTAACCTGGTTTAGAGAAGAAACCAAATGTTAAAGGAGAATCGACTCTAGCTTACACAACTAGTATCACACGGAAGGTGTGGGGATTAGGTTTCCCGTTGCTAGAGTTCTCCCTTATATAGTCTTTCAAATCAGGGTTTGCAATCAATGTTAGCTTGGTAACAAAGCATTCAATATTCATCGTAAGATGAAAACCTGATTAGATTCAAGCTAATATTTCTCAACCGTTAGATCGAAAACTTAGCTTGTTACACACAAATGAAATGCACGTTTCTAGGCTTGTATAACCGTACCCAAACATGTACATTTGTTGGTTCAACAATAGTTAACCAAAAGGTTAGCCATATGAACAATTTCATATCAACCATATTCTCCTTCACCATAACTAGTTCAAATGACTCAAATGAACTAGTTAGAGAGTTGTCCAATTTCTTAGATCTTATGTAACTACACAAGACACAATCGAAGCAAAAACGATTTGATTCACTCGAATCGGTTCATGAACTTTATAGCCACGGTTTGCAAAAGCATTCCTTAGTTTATATAAACATGAGTTCAAGAACAACCGTCTATAGATATAACCAAGTCAAGTTCGCAGACTGGGTTCGCAGACTTAAGTTCCCGGAAAGAGTTCACAAACTCCAGCAGATTTTTTCGGGTCGAGAACTTCCGCCAGTTCGCGGACTAAGTTCACGGATCTTGTTCCGGTTCTCTTGATCAACAAAGTTCGCAAACTTCGGTTCAAGGAATAAGGAATTATACATATATGTGTTTCCACAACAATGCTTATATCCACCAATGGTTATATAATCTAAACTCTCATTTCAATCATTGAAACATTCTTAGAGGACGTTATATAGTTGTTATTCACAAACCATTTCTCGTCAAAGTAATTTTCAAAGTGATTGAAACATAACATGACTTTTGTCACTAGGTAAAGATGAATTTGGATAAAGTGAAAGCTTACCAACACATATTTAGAGAAATAGATAGGCGAGATAAACTCGGCTCGAAATACCAAATGTGTATAATCAAAGTCTATATAGCAAAACGAATTTTGTCTCAAGATAGGAGATAAATAGATTTTTGAGTGATAGTAAGTTCAAGTCTCCACATACCTTTTAGTCGATGAAGTTCCACCAGTTCCTTAAGTAGTTCTTCGTCTTGTATGATGATTGCCATGGAGTTCTTGAGCTCAACTACACTTTCTATCCTAGTCCGAGACCTTAGTTATAGTAGACTAGAAATCAAGATTTATAGTTTTGATCACTAACATTGACAAACATGCTTGATATAGCAACGCATGCTAGTTCGACTGAGCAATGCTCTAACAGAAAGCCCCGGCGGAAGAGCAACAACCCAAACGTACAACACCAGCACACCAAACTTCTCCACTCCGGAAAGGCGCGGCTAAGACTTCTTCCCAACAACAAGAAACTGGAGATGCTGCTCCAAACTTCCTGTTCCCGATTGAGGAAGTAATTGAGCTCCTGCAAGCGTGGATTCAAGATGATGTTATCAAACTACCTCCCGTCAGATGCCCGCCAACTAAAGAAGAAATGGCAAATTCCAAATATTGTCGTTGCCACAGATTCGTCAATCACCCAACCAGTGAATGCAACAAGTTGAGGCACATCTTCAAGGATAAAGTAAACGCAGGGGAACTTCAATTAGGCAATGAAGGAGTTCACAGAGATCCCCTTCCTGTCAGGAGCTACATGATTTCTGGGGACTTCGTCCACAAAACTGTGCAGTCTACGATGGAGCGTATTTCTCCAAGGCACAACATCAAGATATATTTACATCTCTTAATCGTGTTGTATCAGGCAAGCGTCTTTTTCTAGTCAGGGAAGCTGCTCACAAACCCCAATCTTTCATGGGAATCACGACTGATAGATGTAACTGGGGACTCCTAACCACTGCTCACTTGAAGGATGTCGAGTTCGACAACACACTGATTGACATGGCCTCTGATTTTAACATTGTCACCGTCAAGACTCTGAGAGCTGCAAAGATTTCAAAGCAGGAAGCTGTTCACTGCCTAACCATAATTAAAAACTCAGAAAGAGAACCCAGAGATGCTTACGGAAACGTCAATGTCGAAATTAAGGTGGGAGATGCTATAACACACGCTAAATTTATTATGGTTAAAGAGTATCCAGATTATGATATGGTCCTTGGGCGCTCGTGGATACACGATAACAAGGCAAAACTGGGAGTATGTCCTTTGCCAGTATCTGTGCCTAAAAGAATCACCAATAAGCCGTCCAATCCTGAGGATTATTTGTTCCTGTATCAGCCACTCAACGATGTGACACAATTGCCTGGAGAGAGCGTATCAGCATTTGTTTGCAGATTCCGGACATAAGTAAGTCTTATTGAACAACCCCTTTTGCGACCAGTCACTCCTCCTTCCGCCAAGGCTTGGGGACTCGATCCGGTTACCAACCCAGCCGTCACTAGTAGATGTGAATGGGATGTTGGCCCTTTTAAATATTTTGTCAAGAACCTAGAAGTCGTCACAGTTAAAGATGAAGAATCTAGAAAGGTAATGGCGCAAAACCCAAACCCGTTTCAAGTGGGAGATATGGTAGTGAAAGTTACCGCTCAACCTCCTTCGTCCGACTCCATAGATGAGCCATACCTAGTGGAGGAAGTTATCTTGGGAGGCTACTGCAAGCTTATCAATGATGACAAGTTAGAAGGCGTAGTAGTACACGTCCGGTGGCTCAAACCCTTCAAATCCTAAGGTGTCACGCCTCCTCTTTCCTCAAAAAAATCCTCTTAGTATTTCCTTTAGCAATTTCCCTTCTCATGCAATGTTTGTAATTCCTCCAAAATGATTGCACTGCTTGCATTCATAATTAGGGTTTCAATTTATTGATCAATTAAAATATCGTTCCTTTTAAAAATAAGTTTTCCTGAATCATCTCGAATGAAAAGTACCAAATAAATCCAAACCCTCATAAAGTCATTACCCATCAATTCGAAGCCAACAAAATCAAACCCCACAAGAGATATCTTATATCATTCAAAAAAAAAATGTACTGAAGAGGGGAATATGCAAGGAAAAAGATCATCAAGCGACGGCACAGACACCTTCTTTCAAGATCGGCTTCAACCTTCGTCTGATGAGATGTCCTCGCTTCTCATGGCGTATTTCCCATGTCCTCGCTTCTCATGGCGTATTTCCCATGTCGTGGCGGCCCACACTTCTACATACCCAGGTGGCATGCCGCAGATGCCCAAAAGTGTGTAATTTGCAAGGGAAAATCAAGAAGCAGGTCGGTCAAATCTTTAACCATTACTATTATTTCCCTGTTTTGAGTTACTATGGCCGACGCCGGCATGCGGAGATGTTATTATGGAAGCAGTTAGGGGAGAGGATGTGACATGCGAACAGCGCTGTGTCGTCTTTCCATCCACATTATTTGTGTGTTGTGTATTCCTGTTTGCTTAATGGCTCAAGGAGAATGGAAGAACTTGTTTTTTGCAAAAGGGTTTTGGATTCTTTTTCAGTCGGAAGATTTTGTTCATTCAATTGAAGATATGAAATTATCCAAAGCAGAATGAAAGAATATTATTTGGTGAAGCCCTAGCTCCGGTCACATGAACAAAAAAAAAACCCTGAAGTATCAAAACACCTACAAGATACGAAAAGATTGTTCTTTTACGAAAGGAAATAAAAAAATGGAAAGTTATCAATGTCAACGCCAAGATCAGTGGCGCCTCCGTTGGAGTCCTTTTCAGTAGCTGTTGCAATGTCCGCTTCAAAAATATCTCTAACGGCTGCTTTAGCACTCTCTCCGCTGGCCGCTTCAACAGCATCTCCAACAGCTGCTCCATCACCCTCTCCTATGGCCGCTTCAACTGTATTTTCAGCGGTCACTTCAACCTCTCCAACAACAGATTTAGCATCCTCTCCAGAAGCCATTTCAGTCTCCTCATCGTGAGTCGCACCGACATCCTTCTCAGAAACTGCTGTAACAGCCTCTTGAGGATACATCAGTTCGTCCACATCAGAGTCAAGGATTACGATGCCGTTATGAATAGGGTAATCAAGCTTAACCCCAACCAGAGGTTTCTCATGTTCAACCCTGCGTCGCTTCAGCCGAGCAGCGAACCTTTCAGCCCTGGCACTTGGTTGCTGAGATTCTTCGTCGCACTGAGACGCCTTATCACACTGGGACGCTTCATTATGTCTCCACTTCTCCTCCATGTCAACCGAAGCTACGAAAGCTTGAACACGTCCTCGAACAATGCGTAAATGAGTGAGAGGCATACCCTGTATGGCCCGACCAGCTTCGCGAAACAAAGGATCAATCTTGTTTAATACCTCCTCAAATGCAGAAACCCCAGGTTTGTCGACTTCAAAGCTTTTTTCTGAAGAATTAGAAAAATGATCATCACTAGAAGTTCTCATCATGCGCTGCAGAGAATCATTATGTCTGCATCAACAACCTATGTGGCAAAAGAAAACGAAAGGAAAGCTGCAAGAGATATATGAAGCAATACCTGAAAAGAAGATGAACGCAATCATGTGGTGACCGATATGAAAAGAAAATCTCGAAGTGCTCTTTTATATTACACAAACTGATGAAGCCTGAAAAAGAAAAACTCTTTACCTGCCGTACATAAAGGCTATAGATACCGGATATTAGCTGGTTAGATGCTTATCTATCTGGGATGCTTGACTCACCTGGGTTGCTGACGGAAAGCATACTTCTCTTTGGCAATAAATTGAGCAGTATGCTTTCCGTCAGCAAAAGTACTCAATCGGAAAGCATACTGCTCTTTGGCAATAAATTTGAAGAACTCTATGTCAACAAACAGAGTTTAATCAATTTTATGATAACTCACGAAAATCAAATTTCAACCTAATTAATTTTAGGGTTTTGCGCCCCGTGCATTATATTAGACCTTGTTGGTCGAAACTAAACCTAGGAAAACTAGGCAATTGATCCGTCATGGATTAGTAGGTGCCAAGTCCTACCCAAAATCATAAAACAATGAATAAGAGAGAAGCCATGGGAAATAGGAGCAGGAGCAAGGGAAGTGTGGTAGTCCCATAGGCCAGTCGGCGCCATTTGCAGGTGCCCACGCTCTCATGATGCCTGACCGGCCCCCTCTTTCCTACTGGCCAATTAGGTCACTTTAAAATGTGCCACGAGCACTAGAGGTGTGGTCGCGCCCTATGTTTGTCCGACCCCTTTTCTCGACCAATCAGGTCGCTTTAAACTCGCCACATACATTAAAGGCCAAACGCACCTTGCCACACCACCATGTTGATTGGCACGCCAAACGCGCCCTGCCACACCACCATGTTGATTGGCACGCCAAATGCGCCCCGCCACGCCACTATTCTAACTGACATGCCAAACGTGCCATGCCGCACCACCATGTTAATCGGCATGCCAACATGCCACTGCGCCGCAGTAACATGCTAATGTGCCACAAATGGCACAACTACGTGCTAACCCATTTTATGTTCGTGGCCAACGCCATAACGGACTCCAATTAGGGTTTTATGATCGAAACACGACTTTTGCTTCAGTAGCACTAGCCGAAACCCTAACTTTGGCCACGGCGTCAAACCCTAGCCTTGGCCATGCCGCCAAGCCCTAATTTTGGCCGCGGCACCAAATCCTAGCCTTGGCTATGCCGCCAAGCCCTAACTTTGGCCACGACGCCAATTCCTAGCCATGGCCATGCCTCCAAGCCCTAACTTTGGCCACGACGCCAAATCCTAGCTTTGGCCATGCCATAATGCCACAGGGGCGGCTACGCCATCATGCCACAGGCGCGGTTATGCCACTACGCCGTGGCTATGCCGTTATGCCATTAACAGGTACCAACAGAATGTGGCCATAATCAACGGCCACCGTCTCTCCCGAATTGCAATCTCAGCCGTCCAAATTCGCCGCAGAATTGATCGGCCTGTGGTAAGTCTTAGGCAACCAACCAAGACTAACCTAATAGCATCACACGCTATTATCCTGGGGCAAGTCTCCTGACTTTTACTTTCCACACATGGCTACCTGTTACTTAGTTGGCATACAATTAATCAGAATAGCCGGGTCTTGCATACGAAACCCACTCGACAATATGCTTCACATTTTCCACGAAAATACTCGAGACATCAAACATGTCACAAACTGGGGGATGCTTATCAGGGTATTGGTATGGCGGTTTACAACGTGCGGCGTGCAACACGCCCATTATAAGAAAGTGTCAGGAAAGCGGGCAGTTAGTGACGGCAAGAAGTAGTGGGTGTAAACTAACATGTTTCCTTCATAGTGGGAACATGGTTTCTAGCATTTACACATTACCCCACTTCTCCATCACTCAATCATTCAACTTCCTACGAGACCAGGGTGCGTTCAATTATGACTTGTATAAATAGGTTTCTACCTATTTCGACCAAGAACAATTTTTGGTTAACAACAACACAAGTATCCAGGAAAACACCAAAGAACTGATAGCTTACATTCCATAAGCCAGTTCCATATTCTGATACAAGTCATAAAACAACCACACCTTCAGAATTAACCATTCTGGTCTCAACACCTTCTTCGCTTCTCTCCCTAAGACCAACCCTTCTCCTTCACTTTGTGACCGAAGCGAGACTGGAACGGCCATTTCTTGGTTTAGGTCAAGATTGTACAGATTGATCTCTCGAATCTAAAGTACTCCCGTGCAGTGCATTTGTTTAGGTCTAAATTCGTTTCTTATGAACACACCCAAATTTACCAAAACCAGCAGAAACAGTTTTTACCCCAAAACAATCATAAACTAATACATTTATAAATTAAGGAATGCATGTTAGAGCACTGCTTGGTCGAATTCGTAAGCGTTGCTATCTAAAGCTTGTTTGTCAAGTTTAGTTGCCAAAACTATAAGTCTTGATTTCTAGTCTACCAATAGCTAAGTCTCGGACTAGGATAGAAAGTGCAGTTGAGCTCTAGACTCCACATTGTTCATCATGCAAAGACGAAGAACTACTCAAGGAATTAGTTGAACTTCATCGACAAAAAGGTATGTGGAAACTTGAACTTATCTATCACTCAAAAGTCTACTTTATCTCATATCTTGAGACAAAAGTCGTATTGCTATATAAACTATGATTATACACATGTACTATTTCGAGTTGAGTCCATTTCGCTTATTTATTTCTCGAAATATGTGTTGGTAAGCTTTCTCTTTGGCCAAGTTCATATTTACCTAGTTATGAAAGTCATATTTGTTTCAATTACTTGAAAATCGCTTTGACGAAAAATAGGTTGTGAACAACAACTATATAATGTTCTCTAAGAATGTTTCAATGATTGAAATGAGAGTTTAGAATATATAATCATGGTTGGATATAAACATTGTGAGACATCTCATACTTGTGTAAGTCCAATATCCTTGAACCAGAGTATGTGTACTTTGCTGCTCAGGATAACCGGAACTAAAGTCCGCGTACCAGTACATGCACTTCCGGAAGTTCACATCTCGTGAATTTCAACTGGAGTTTGTGAACTGAAACCAAACTTAATCCGGGTACTTAAGTCCGCGTACCAGTATGCGTACTTAAGTAGGTTATTTTCTAAAAACGGTTTTAATTCGTGAACTAAAACATTCACGAAGAATCGTTTTTAGAAAATAACCAACCTAAGTACGCGGACTTAAGTACCCGCAATAAGTTTGTTTTCAATTCACAAACTCCAGCTGATTTTCACGGGACGTGAACTTCCGATGGTGCGCGTACTGGTACGCGGACTTTAGTTCCGGTTTTCCTGATCAGCAAAGTACGCATACTTTGGTTCAAGGAATAAGGACTTATACGTGTATGAGTTATCACACAATGTTTATATCCAACAATGGTTATATATTCTAAACTCTCATTTCAATCATTGAAACATTCTTAGCGGACGTTATATAGTTGTTATTCACAAACCATTTTTCGTCAAAGCAATTTTCAAGTAATTGAAACTTAACATGACTTTCGTCACTAGTAAAGATGAACTTGGCCAAAGCGAAAGCTTACCAACACATATTTCGAGAAATAGATATGCGAGATATACTCGGCTCGAAATAGCAAATGTGTATAATCATAGTCTATATAGAAATACGACTTTTGTCTCAAGATAGGAGATAGAGTAGATAGACTTTTGAGTAATAGATAAGTTCATGTCTCCACATACTTTTTAGTCGATGAAGTTCCACCAATTCCTTGAGTAGTTCTTCATCTTTGTATGATGATCGCCATGGAGTCTAGAGCTCAACTACACTTTCTATCCTAGTCCGAGACTTAGCTATAAGTAGACTAGAAATCAAGACTTATAGTTTTGATCACTAACATTGACAAACATGCTTGAGATAGCAACGCATGCGAGTTCGACCGAGCAGTGCTCTAACAATCTCCCCTTTGTCAATTTTAGTGACAAAACACATATGGAATACAAAAATAAATATAAACTTTTGTAGCTTCTCTTCCACATACCTGATATTCAACATTACTCGAAATCTTCGTCACTTCCAAGTACTCCAATGATCCCAAAGGTTGTAAGTTTAGTATCATCGTTGTTGAAAATCCGTAGCCATAACAATGAGAAAACAAGAATCCTCAATCATTGTTACACAGTGTCATAGTATTATTATACAGCATTAAAGTTCAATTGTATCACAACTTTGACAACAATACTATGGTGATTTGTATCACTCCCCCTTAGTCAATACTCTATCTCACATATGGGAACCCCCCCCCCCCCCCTTACATAATGATCCGAAAACCATATGTATTTGTAGTGTGAACTACACATTAATTCTCCCCCTTTTTGTCAATAAAATTGGCAAAGGTACGAAAACTAGTGGCATCCTAATGAAATTTCCATAGAGACATATCATGACCAAAAGTAAGCACATATCAACTTTTTAGATGAAATCATATAGCCGAAGCTAAATGCTTTCATTAAGGAGTTTATAAGGATACAAGATAACCTCTATAATATTCCACAGCCACACTCCCCACAAAGATTTGGCAATTAAGCACAAGTTTAATTAAGAACTCTCCCCCATAAAATGTCATTCCCGAAAGAACAACAAGAGCGACCTTACTTTCACAAGAAAAGAAGGATTTATTTGGACATAACAAATCACATACGAATATGAATTTGAAACCAAAAAATACTCAATCAAATTAACCACAAGAAAACCCATGATTAATTTAATCGGAAATGCTCAACATAAGAGAACTTACGGAGCCTCACAGTATATACATAAAAATATGGATCAGGGAAGATCAATACTGCGGAATAGACAAGGATTCATTCTATTTTCCATCACGATTTGCACAATGACATATAATAGACATAATCCTCGTAAACAAAATTTCATCTTATCTTCCATCAATATTTGCATAATGACATACAATAGGCTTAAAACTTTTGTAATGTCAAAAGTTCATTCATTATTTTATCAATACATGCATATCGACATATGAAAGACTTAACTTTTGACAAGGTATGGGACAATCATAGTTTATGGACGCAAACACACATATCCCATAACAAGTTGCAATATATAAAATCATAAAGATTAATACTGCAAAAATCATCTTCCAAACAATTTTAGAATTTAAACAAATAAACCTAAAAACATGAAGATGAAAACGTTGGACATAGCTATGTGTAATCACAATAATGGCTATTCCAAACTCTAGTTATTCTTCTAAACAAAACAAGAAAATAAAATTCTCATCAGAATATTTACTAGACAAATAAAATCAAAGTTCATTGAGAACCTCATACCTTTCAATAAATCCGTCAAAGAAGGTATCACTGATTTCCTTTAATCTCTTGACCGTAGACACTCCATGTTCATGAGTTAGAACACTAACCTTACGATCAACAACCCGAGCAAGTTGTCTAGCCTTGACACAGTCCATGATGAGCTTCTTTTGATTCCTTATCAGAATATTTTGATTAGCAAGGATTCTGGCCTGACCATCTAAGAGTTGGTTTATTTGCAGTTGAAGATTTGCAAACTCGACCTTTGAATTGTTCTGAAAACGACTTAAATCCTTGATAGAATCATCAATCCAGGAGTTGTGCTCTTTCCTTGCAAGCATCTTTTTCAGAACTAGCTCTTGAACCGAATCACGTCCTTGAGCATCTTCCTACATATCAAGATGCACAATCTCTTGAGATTTCGCAGAGTTCTCCATTTTTTTTTGTTAGGGATGGAATAACACAATATAGAGTATATATACGTGTCTGTGAAACTCTATGAACTCACAATAGGAGGACGTGAACGTTTGTGGACCGGTAGCAATAAAAACACAAAAAGTACTTAAGATATTATACAACACACTTGAGCATTTCTAAATCATCATCCTTGCATCTCTCAAGTTAAAAAACAAGGATGAGAATACCTGGAATTAGGTGGTAGAGTGAGAAGTAATCCCACTATGATCATTGAGGAAGGAGTTGTACACATCATCTGAAAGTTTGACCTTTGTGTTCTTTGCTTTTCTTCGGTTGACTTTCATTCCAGATGAGTAGGAACCAACCTGTTTAACATCCCCATCAGAAGGATTTTTCAGAGGACAAAGTCTAGGACCTCTTGAAATTGGTTCAAGAGGATCAGGATACAGAGAGATCCATTTTCTAGACTTAGATTTACCAGACTCGTTCTTATAAACACGGGGAGTGTGTTCATTAGTGGCACAAGAATTTATACCATTGAGATGAACTTGTAACCTGTGACGATTTCTAGAAAATAGGTCATTTTTATAAGATTTCTGGTATTCTGTGGGCACAAGATTCACTGTGGATGTCGTCATATGATTCACTCCATTGATGGTAGAAAGAAGCAAATTATGAAGATTAGAGATTTGTTTCCTCCTAGCAAAACAATGAATAACATAGTGATTCTTTTTCCCACAGAAAGAACAGGTTCGCGAAGGAGAAGACAATAACTGGAACCTGTTTTAAATTCATAGCCGTATTAGAAGTTTGTAAGTCACGTAATCCTTTCTTGACATAAACTTCTTTTGGAGAACATCTCTTCATGTGTTGTAATTCAGACTGAGAATTAGGCGGTACAGAAGAATTTCTCCTTAAAACAGAGTTTTCCTTTTTCAAGGATTTGCACTGTTCATGGGCTAGAATAAGGGATGCATCTAGTTTATCTTTTCCGACACGAAGTCTGTTTAGTTCTGATGAATGCGCCTCGATCAAAAGTTTTTCTCTAATTGAATCTTCCTTGACAATATCCTCAAGAACGCTAATCTTTTCACGCTGTAGAGAAGTTTCTTGAAAGAGTTTTTCGATATTGTTCGAGAAAGACTCAATGATATTATGGAGTTCCCGTTCTCGACCAAGGGACTTTCCAAATTCATCAATAAGCTGAGCATGATTCCGAAAATCAATAGCCTCAATAGAACTTTTTGAGATTCTGGTGAGCTCCATTTCAGCTTTTGTGATAGTTTCAAATGTCTCAAAAGAGGGACTGATATCAATTTTTGATACAACAATCATTTCCACCTCGGGATTCGGAAGAATCAGCTAAGGAGTAATCCTTTGAGGTGATCCCAAGACATTTGGCACATTCAAAAGCTTTGGAAGACATCTTGGTATGCGTATATGTCAAAAATGAGGTTTTGTCCACAGACTCAGATTGCTACAAACACAGACTTGTAAGGTCTTTAACGTGTTTGCCTGCTCTGATACCAATTGAAAAAGCGAGGGGTATAACAACCACACCCAATATTTTGCTTAGCAATCTGTATGGACTAACTCCATTATACTTTTAAGAGAATCAACTAGATAGTCAGACTCAATCTTAATAAAAGTATATCAAAGAGTTATATCTCACTTTATCGATTCAATACTTACTCAACCAAATAGAAATTTGCGAGTCTAATTGAATACAAGAGAAAACACTTGACGTAACAAAGACCAATGTTCAAGGATCAATCAATTTCAATCAACAACCAAAGGTTGGATTTCCCAATTGATCGATTCAAACGCACAACCTGTGATATTTCAATTATATAACAAAATATAATGCGGAAAAGAAATAACACAGACAACAGAAGTTTTGTTAACGAGGAAACCGCAAATGCAGAAAAACCCCCGGACCTAGTCAAGATTGAACACACACTGTTGATAGGTGTAGAATACACCTAATTTAATATATAGTATTTATGCTTTCTTTGCGAGTTTTCTTGTAAATTATGTATCTTATGTGTGCTTTTGGGTTCATTAGGTGCAATGGAGTCATTTGGAGCAAAAAGACCAATTGGAATTCGTTCAAATACAAGATTTCTACTTTTCATTGTGTAGAGGACGAGAAGAGGAAGACAATGGCGAAAGAACGGAGTCATTCTGAGTTCGTATGAAGAAGTTATGAGCAAAACAAGAAATCATAAGCAAAGGGGCAAAATGGTCATTTTATCGGGAAGTATCATTGGCACCCCTGCTGTACGTTAAGGGGTAGTCATTACGGTTAAGGGGCGATTCTCTCTTGGAGGAACATTAAAGACAGCCAACTTTGGTTAAGGGGTTGCTAATTTAGGGGTGACCCTTATCTGAGACTATGGGTTATCTCAATTCATCTTATCACTTATGCCTTAAAAATCTAGTGGCTCACACTCAGTCCTCTCGTTTTCACCTGAAAGAAGAAAGTTAGAGAACAAAAACTAGCAGCCATTTCTGTCCGAGAAATTGAGAAGAAGAGAAAGAAAAGATGAAGGATTCTGCTGCTTCAATAAATGTTGCAATGGGGATTTGATGAATTTGGGTAAGTTTCAGTAGCAGATCGAGATGAAGGAAGAGATGGTGGTACGTTAGATGGGTTTGGTGAAATCGATGATTGATGAAGCTCGGGAGACCTGATAGATCGATTAGGGATTGTTTGAGCAAATAGAAAGGCAGATGAAGTTACGTGGTGAAATGGGTTCTTGAATTTGAGGGTTGACAGATTGAGATGGTGAGGATTAGAACAGACCAAGTTCGATAGAATGAAGTAATTTCGAGATCGAGATTAAGAAAGGGTTTCGGTTGAATTAGGAATTGATAAAGCATCGGGAGAAGAAATTAGGGCTTCTTTGTCGATTTAGGGTTGTTGAAGTTCATGGGGATGAGGTCGAATTTGAAGAGAGATTTGATGAGAGATTGAAGTCGAGAAATGGAGATAGTGAAGCAGATGATGATGGCAGCTGTTGCAGATATGGGTGTTGGTCCGAGTATGGTGGTGCTTGTCACAGGTTTGTGAGGATGGCTCTGTGAAGTCGAGCTGCACTTGAATTGTCGCTAGGTTTAGAATGTTAGTGCGAGGTGGAATTGAAGACATTGATAGGCAATTTGTGGGTGTCTTTGGTGAGTATAGGGAGACCGTGAGCTAAGCAAGTATCGAGATGGCGAGTAGCAAAACAAGGGAAGAAGAATTTGATCTGCTAGGCTCAAGAATAATGGGAATGAAGAAGCTGCAGTTCATTGAAAGCTTGAGCATGAACTGGGATTGCAAGTGGAGGAAGGAATAGTGTTCTTGCTGTGGTTGAGAGCCGGAACCGAAGCGAGGTCAAGCCAACAAGGAAGGAATTTGGAGCAAGCAATTGGAGATGATGTTGGCGAGGCTCACGGTGATGAAGCTCGGTTTGAGGCTTGATGGGAAGATCGGCAGTGATGATTGAGGCGAATGTTGCAAAAGAGTGGAATGAAGTCATTTAAAGGATTGTGCTATGGCTTGAATGTGTGTATGTTTGCGGGGAGGATGGCATGAACTTGAATGAAACCGGTGCCATTAAATTGTTGGTTCTTGGTTTTGTCTTCGTAGCTACGGGTTCTATGTGGCGAAGTTGCAATGGGAAGTCGTGTTGCGGGAGTATTACGAATGCAATGGCACGGCAGTAATATGGTGTTGGTGCCGGCAACAAGAGATGACTATTATGGCTTGAGATGGTTGTGATAACAGGATGCGATAATGGGCAGTGGCAATGAAGAAATGGGAGCCGTGACACGCTTTTGAGGTCGACTCGCAGTGAGTTATTGATGCGGTTGAGCCGGGCGCTGTAATGGACCGGGAATGGTCCTCGTGTTGTTATGAATTGGTTGTAAGTGGATCATGATGGTGGATCGTGGAGCCTGTGCTATCACCACGACTAAGTTAAATGATAGCACAGTGGAGTTATAGGCTAGTTTTTCGAAAGCACTGAAGCTAGAAAGAATTGGTGGTGGTGACTTGAGATAAAGTTGCGGGACCAGTGGAGCATTGGAATTGAATTGATTGCGGATGGTTGGAATTTAATGAAAAGGAGTGCATAGCCATCATGGTCTGTTTGAATTTCCCAGTGAAGCACCATCTTGATGCAAAGACAACATACCGGCTTTGTGCAATAGCTCCGCCAAGTAACTTCACCTTAATCAGCTAGTTAGCCATGACTCGATCTTTTGACTCGACCCCGACTCATCCGACCCGACCCGACCCCGACTCACCCGACTCAGCTGAGTCTTGACCCGGTTTGACTCAGTGAGTTGACCGTTCTGACCCGGCCGTTCTGACCCGTTGACCGGTGACCAGTTTGACTTTGCCGGTCACCTGAGGTACTTTCCGGCGACGATTCCGGTGGGATTCCGGCCACAATCCCAGTTTTCCGGCGAGCGTTTTTGGGACATAATTTCTACACGGGTTTCTCTCCATGGTGGGCCGGGTGAACTTCTATCTAATGGACTTTGAAGACAAAACCTAGTTTTGGAAGGAGAAAAAGACTACAAAAGAGAAGACTTTTATTATCTATTATCTTTATAACGTTTTATTATTATCTTATCTCTTCTACTTTATTCTAGGGTTTAGAACCATGAAGTCTTTTCTCTTTCTTCTTGTGATGAACTCCATGAATATGAGTACCTAAGTTTATTATTGGTTATGGAATAGTTGGATTTCACAAAGCATGATTCTTTGATTCAATATATTAGTTTTGTCTCATATCTATCGTTTGCAATTCTCACGAAAATATTGTTTTATGATTGATTGATTGTTTTGTCAAGTTGCAAATTGGTAGAACTTCTAATCACATCTATTGCTAGTTTAGGGTTTATTATACTTAAAAGTGATATTCCTTGGATACAAGTAGCATAATATGATTATAGTTTGTAGTGATACATTCTTATGATCATATGTGAATCGTAACCTTTGTTAAATTGAATTAGTGCGCTTTCCACGTTCAATTGCTTTGATTGGCCTGATTTCATAGAACTTAACGCATCTAGGGAATTAAACTTGATTAGTGCTTTTACACGTTAGGTTGTTCCTTTAGGTAGAATTCATATTCGCATCTTTTAATGTGTTTGTTGATGACATGAGGAGGTTTGCGGGATATTCTTGCGATCAAGGTATTCTAGGGTCTTTGATAAAAGTTGAGATTAAATATCAATTCTAGTTATTGTGAAAAGCATGTTAGTGAATGAAAACGAAATCCTTAACCAATATCTTTTCTATCTTATTTGTTTGCTTATTTGTTTATTTGCTTTTATCTTATTTTAGTTTATAAAATCACAAAATTACCGGTAATTCATATAGGGAACCGAAACAATTTGACAACCTAGACCTCTCTGTGGGATCGATCCTTTCTTGCCCTTGCTATATTTATATTTTGAGTAGTAAGAAAGTGTAAATTATATTTGTGTCGCTTACGACAAAACGATCAAATTTACAGGCCATTTGCCCGGGGAGGCAGCGGTTGTTAATTGTTTTTGGTTTCTTATTTTTGTATTTAGTTTTTGTTTTATTTTTATTTTTTATTTTTTCTTATTTTTTCGGGTTTTAACCTTGGTTTGGGAATTATTTGAGGTGCTTATTTCGATGGAAGGAGCATATTGGAGCAATGGATATGATTTTCAACCTCCTCAACACTATGAAAATTACCCACCATCTATGGGATGCAATCAAAACCAATTTATTGGCTATGATGCATATCCTAGAGAACCTTATGGTGATTTTCATACATACCAACAACAACCTTGTAGTGGGTATGTAAGTCAAGCACCTAGGTGGGATAATTCCACATCTAATTGGCTTTATTCGAGTTGTATGCAGATTATGAATGGGTTACAAAACATGCAACAAAGGCTAGACCAACTTGACCGTGATAGAGAGAACGTCGCACAAACCAATTTTTGGAATATTTCTTCTTACCCGACTCCAGATCGTAGTTATGATCATTCACCCATTCAAAGGGAAGAGTCATGGGAAAGAGAACATATTGTAGTCAATGGTGGTAAGCGTGTGAACGTCAAGAAACTTACGCAGAAATTATACAAGTTGGAAGATGATGGAGCCTCGGAAGAGCTAGTCGATGAAATTAGTAGGACTATTCATATGGAACTTAAACGACGTCGTGATAAGGGTTGGGAAACCGACGACGATTCTTATTATGGTGAGTCTGAAGATGAAGATGAGGATGAATGTGTTAAAAAGGACCGACCTTTGGAGATATTTGATGACATTAGTGTAGTTAACTCAATTATTGATCTTTATAATGATCAACCACCTATTCAAAAGGTAATTGAGTATGATGAAACTAGTGTGTTACACAACTTCCTTACAACAAGGTGTGAGTCTAATAAAGAGGAGTATGTTGAGAATGAGACCGTTATAACCAATATTGTGGAAGACCCAATTGAGCTTGCAAATGATTGTAATGATGATGTTTATGTCGATACTTTGGTTAGGCGAAACAGGACGAAGAATGGTTGCAAGGATTGATAGAGGACCATGATACACAAGAGGTGAATAATTCACTTGAGTTTTTCAAGGATGAAGAGGATTCCGTGATACAAGAGATTGTGCAAGGTTTATCTAACCCTTTGCCTATTATTTCTTCTCCTTTACCTCTTATTGGTTTGAATGTATGTGCTTCGAGAATATTGTTGACTGACTTTATTTCTCGTTTTCCGCCATTAGAGACACTTAATTCTCATACTATGCAAGTTATGGAACCAGAAACCGTGGAGGTACCCGACTCCTATATTCTTTATACACTTCCAAGTGTGGACAAGAATAAGTGTGGGGGAAGCTTTTATCGGTTCATAGCTTTACTTTTGCTTTATGTTACTAATATTTGTGTGAAGCTAGTGTTTGCAAAACAGGTTCTATGGAAGGATCCTCAACTTTTCAGATTGCTAGTATATATGGGGAATGAATCTTGCAAGAAGCTAAGTCGGGCCGTCGACTTTAAAACAAGCGCTTAGTGGGAGGCAACCCACCGGTTTTGTATTTCTTATCCTTTTGCTTTTTATTTTATTTTTGTTTCGTTTATTTATTTTTTACTGTTTTCATATCTTATTTGCATCCCTATGTTTAATTTCATTGAGTCCGGAATCTATCTTAGAAGAGAATTAGGACGAATACCTTTTCGTCAGAAAATTTCAGACTGCGCGTAGTTCAGTCCAGAGACCATAACTGTCATACCGTTTATCAAAACACTGTGAAATTTTGACACTGTGTAGAAAACACGTAGGCGAACAACTTTTGTGAAATGGAGTTTTTCCAAATTCCTTACCAATTTGCACAGTTTTTGCGTTTTATCTGCTGTTACGTCAGAATTCGGAACTTTCGGTTTTACACATTGAGGACAATGTGAAGTTTAAGTGTGGGGGAGCATTTATATGTTTGTGTAGTTTGTTTTTGACACCATTAGTGGACGGAACCATTTTGAATGCAGGAGTTGAGGAACCAATTAACTAAAAGGGACGAATATAGCTCAGAAATCACAAATTAACATGATAGTTGTTACCATATCTCGGAATATCACCATATCACATTATATTTTTATTTTTCCATATTTATCTATTGTTCTCTAAGTGCTTTGGTGGGTCACTAAACATCGACGTGTTATTACTGCTAGGATGAAATAGAGTGGTTGAGTTACTAAAAAAAAAAAAAAAAAAAAAAATTTGAAAAAAAAAAAAAAAAAAAAAAAAAGACCGATCAATTAGACCAAAACGGAATAAAAAGACACTTGGGAATAGCAGTATGTGTGAAACGTAGTCCCTGTCTCCGTCGCCTAAACAAGCGTGGAATGCGGGATCCAAGGCAACTATCATGTACTTGCCGACAAGAAGCATGCGCTTGGATCCAAAAGATCTAATCATGCCGTCTAAAAAAAAAAAAGAGAAATTGGATCCAGGTTTGATTCAATCATATAAAAAAAAAAAAAAAAATTATTATTGTGTTGAATAAAGTCACTTTTGGTTCCCTTGTATATGCCAATTGATTTGATGTAGCATTCAAGCACTAAGTAGCTCAATCCAATAGGATTAGGTTCATCTTAGCAAATGACCTTCAGACAGGATATGGGAAACATCGAACACTTGTGAATATTCGCCAACATCTACATCTTTATCCATCTTCTTAATCTTTTCATTGTGATTGTGGTTTGTTAGTTTCCGAGTATTGTGGCTTGTTCGACTATCTAATTAGAGTTTATTTACTAATATATGAATTGAATTTGCAAGGTACCTCCTCCCGTAGTCAATTTGGATTCATTCATTGATTTGTCACAAATAGACGGAGTTTGAAATATAGGTTTTGTAGGTATACCTCTTGTAAACCTTCACGAGACTATAACTCGTCCACTAGGGACACCTAGGGGTTTAAAGGCTTGTTATTTATGCTAAAAGTGACCGTAGCCTCGACGACACGGAGTTGTTGTATTTTGTTTTGTTTGATTTGCTCGAGGACTAGCAAAGTCTAAGTGTGGGGGAATTTGATAGGTGTAGAATACACCTAATTTAATATATAGTATTTATGCTTTCTTTGCGAGTTTTCTTGTAAATTATGTATCTTATGTGTGCTTTTGGGTTCATTAGGTGCAATGGAGTCATTTGGAGCAAAAAGACCAATTGGAATTCGTTCAAATACAAGATTTCTACTTTTCATTGTGTAGAGGACGAGAAGAGGAAGACAATGGCGAAAGAACGGAGTCATTCTGAGTTCGTATGAAGAAGTTATGAGCAAAACAAGAAATCATAAGCAAAGGGGCAAAATGGTCATTTTATCGGGAAGTATCATTGGCACCCCTGCTGTACGTTAAGGGGTAGTCATTACGGTTAAGGGGCGATTCTCTCTTGGAGGAACATTAAAGACAGCCAACTTTGGTTAAGGGGTTGCTAATTTAGGGGTGACCCTTATCTGAGACTATGGGTTATCTCAATTCATCTTATCACTTATGCCTTAAAAATCTAGTGGCTCACACTCAGTCCTCTCGTTTTCACCTGAAAGAAGAAAGTTAGAGAACAAAAACTAGCAGCCATTTCTGTCCGAGAAATTGAGAAGAAGAGAAAGAAAAGATGAAGGATTCTGCTGCTTCAATAAATGTTGCAATGGGGATTTGATGAATTTGGGTAAGTTTCAGTAGCAGATCGAGATGAAGGAAGAGATGGTGGTCTGTTAGATGGGTTTGGTGAAATCGATGATTGATGAAGCTCAGGGAGACTGATAGATCGATTAGGGATTGTTTGAGCAAATAGAAAGGCAGATGAAGTTACGTGGTGAAATGGGTTCTTGAATTTGAGGGTTGACAGGATTCAGATGGTGAGGATTAGAACAGACCAAGTTCGATAGAATGAAGTAATTTCAGATCGAGATTAAGAAAGGGTTTCAGTTGAATTAGGAATTGATAAAGCATCAGGAGAAGAAATTAGGGCTTGCTGTCGATTTAGGGTTGTTGAAGTTCATGGGGATGAGGTCGAATTTGAAGAGAGATTTGATGAGAGATTGAAGTCTGAGAAATGGAGATAGTGAAGCAGATGATGATGGCAGCTGTTGCAGATATGGGTGTTGGTCTGAGTACTGGTGGTGCTGTCACAGGTGCTGTGAGGATGGCTCAGGTGAAGCTGAGCTGCACTTGAATTGCTGCTAGGTTTAGAATGTTAGTGCAGGGTGGAATTGAAGACATTGATAGGCAGCTGTGGGTGTGCTGGTGAGTATAGGGAGACTGACAGAGCTAAGCAAGTATCAGAGATGGCAGTAGCAGCAAGGGAAGAAGAATTTGAGCGTCTGCTAGGCTCAAGAATAATGGGAATGAAGAAGCTGCAGTTCATTGAAAGCTTGAGCATGAACTGGGATTGCAGTGGAGGAAGGAATAGTGATGCTGCCAGGGTTGAGAGCTGGAACCGGGAAGCGAGGTCCAAGCCAACAAGGAAGGCCGGAGCAAGCAATTGAGCCGTGATGTTGTGCTCGTGATGAAGCTCGCCTTGAGGCTTGATGGGAAGATCGGCAGTGATGATTGAGGCGAATGTTGCAAGTAGTGGAATGAAGTCTGTTTAAAGGGATTGTGCTATGGCTTGAATGTGTGTATGTTTGCAGGGAGGATGGCATGAACTTGAATGAAACCGGTGCCATTAAATTGTTGGTTCTTGGTTTTGTGTTGAGCTGTGTTCTATGTGGCGAAAGTTGCAATGGGAAGTCGTGTTGCGCACTGCGTGCAATGGCACGGCAGAATATGGTGTTGGTGCTGGCAACAAGAGATGACTGTTATGGCTTGAGATGGTTGTGATAACAGGGATGCGATAATGGGCAGTGGCAATGAAGAAATGGGAGCTGTGACACGCTTTTGAGGTCGACTCAGTAGTGAGTTATTGATGCGGTTGAGCTGGCGCTGTAATGGACTGGGAATGGTCCTGGTGCTGTTATGAATTGGCTGGCAGAAGTGGATCATGATGGTGGACTGTGGAGCTGTGCTATCACCACAGCTAAGTTAAATGATAGCACAGGTGGAGTTATAGGCTAGTTTGCTGAGCAGCTGAAGCTAGAAAGAATTGCAGTGGTGGTGACTTGAGATAGAGTTGCAGGACCAGGAGCATTGGAATTGAATTGATTGCAGATGGTTGGAATTTAATGAAAAGGAGTGCATAGCCATCATGGCTGTTTGAATTTCCCAGCTGAAGCACCATCTTGATGCAGCACAACATACTGGCCTGTGCAATAGCTCGCCAAGTAACTCCACCTTAATCAAAGCTAGTTAGCCATGACTCGTCTGACGATCGACCCCGACTCATCCGACCCGACCCGACCCCGACTCACCCGACTCACCTGAGTCTTGACCCGGTTTGACTCGCTGAGTTGACCGTTCGACCCTACCGTTCGACCCGTTGACCGGTGACTGGGCTTGACTTTGCCGGTCACCCGAGGTACTTTCCGCGACGATTAGGTGGGATTCCGCCACAATCCCGCTTTTCCGCGAGCGTTTTTGGGACATAATTTCTACAGGTTTCTCTCCATGGTGGGCCGGGTGAACTTCTATCTAATGGACTTTGAAGACAAAACCTAGTTTTGGAAGGAGAAAAAAGACTACAAAAGAGAAGACTTTTATTATCTATTATCTTTATAACGTTTTATTATTATCTTATCTCTTCTACTTTATTCTAGGGTTTAGAACCATGAAGTCTTTTTCTTTCTTCTTGTGATGAACTCCATGAATATGAGTACCTAAGTTTATTATTGGTTATGGAATAGTTGGATTTCACAAAGCATGATTCTTTGATTCAATATATTAGTTTTGTCTCATATCTATCGTTTGCAATTCTCTCAAAATATTGTTTTATGATTGATTGATTGTTTTGTCAAGTTGCAAATTGGTAGAACTTCTAATCACATCTATTGCTAGTTTAGGTTTATTATACGCAAAAGTGATATTCCTTGGATACAAGTAGCATAATATGATTATAGTTTGTAGTGATACATTCTTATGATCATATGTGAATCGTAACCTTTGTTAAATTGAATTAGTGCGCTTTCCACGTTCAATTGCTTTGATTGGCCTGATTTCATAGAACTTAACGCATCTAGGAATTAAACTTGATTAGTGCTTTTACACGTTAGGTTGTTCCTTTAGGTAGAATTCATATTCGCATCTTTTAATGTGTTTGTTGATGACATGAGGAGGTTTTATGGATATTCTTGCGATCAAGGTATTCTAGGGTCTTTGATAAAAGTTGAGATTAAATATCAATTCTAGTTATTGTGAAAAGCATGTTAGTGAATGAAAACGAAATCCTTAACCAATATCTTTTCTATCTTATGTATTAAGCCGCTACAGACCCTAGCCTACTACAAACTAACTTCGGTCTGGACTGTAGTTAAACACCAATCAATCTCACACTGATCCAAGGTACAGTTGCGCTCCTTACGTCTCTGAGTTTAGCAGGATACTACGTACTTGATTCCCTTAGCTGATCTCACCCACAACTAAGAGTTTCTACGACCCAAAGTCAGAGACATTAATAAACAAATCTGTATCACACAGAAAAGTCTACGGTAATAGATAAATTTGCCTCCCACAGAAATATCTACAAGTTTTTGTACCGTCTTTTGATAAATCAAGGTGAACAGGAACCAATTGATAACCCGGACTTATATTCCCGAAGAACAACCTAGTATTATCAATCACCTCACAATAATCTTAATCGACTAGCGAAAGAAGATGTTGTGGAATCACAAACGATGAGACGAAGATGTTTGTGACTTCTTTTATCTTGCCTATTAGAGAAATCAATCTCAAGCCAATCTTACGATTGTACTTAGTACGATAGAAACAACAAGATCAGATCATGCAACTACAAAGAAAATAGTTGGGTCTGGCTTCACAATCCCAATAAAGTCTTCAAGTCGTTAAACTACAGGGTCTCGGTAGAAACCTAAGGTTAAAGGAGAATCGAATCTAGCTTATACGACTAGTATCACACAGGAGGTGTGGGTATTAGGTTTCCCAGTTGCTAGAGTTCTCCTTTATATGGCCTTTCAAATCAGGGTTTGCAATCTAAGTTACCTTGGTAACAAAGCATTCAATATTCACCGTTAGATGAAAACCTGATTAGATTCAAACTAATATCTTTAAACCGTTAGATCGAAACTTAGCTTGTTACACACAAATGAAATGCACGTTTTAGGTTTGTGTAACCGTACCCAAACATGTACATTTAGTTGGTTAAACAATAGTTAATCAAATGGTTAGCCATATGAGCACTTTCATATCAACCATATTCTTCTTTACCATAACTAGTTCAGATGACTCAAATGAACTAGTTAGAGAGTTGTTCAATTACTTAGATCTTATAGAAGTATACAAGACACAACCGAAGCAAAAACGATTTGATTCGCTCGAATCGATTCATGAACTTTATAACCACGGTTTGCAAATATGCATTCCTTAGTTTATATAAGTTTAAGTTCACGAATAATCGTTTTTAAAAAATAACCAACCTAAGTACGCGGACTGGTACGCAGACTTAAGTACCTAGAATAAGTTTGTTTTCAATTCACAAAGTCCAACAGATTTTCACGGGACGTGAACTTCCGATGGTGCGCGTACTGGTATGCGGACTTTAGTTCCAGTTTTCCTGATCAGCAAAGTACGCATACTTTGGTTCAAGGAATAAGGACTTATACATGTATGAGTTATCACACAATCTTTATATCCAACAATGGTTATATATTAGAAACTCTCATTTCAATCATTGAAACATTCTTATAGGACGTTATATAGTTGTTATTCACAAACCATTTTTCGTCAAAGCAATTTTCAAGTAATTGAAACTTAACATGACTTTCATCACTAGTAAAGATGAACTTGGCCAAAGCGAAAGCTTACCAACACATATTTCGAGAAATAGATATGTGATATATACTCGGCTCGAAATAGCAAATGTGTATAATCATTGTCTATATAGCAATACGACTTTTGTCTCAAGATAGGAGATATAGTAGATAGACTTTTGAGTGATAGATAAGTTCAAGTCTACGCATACCTTTTAGTCGATGAAGTTCCACTAGTTCCTTGAGTAGTTATTCGTCTTTGTATGATGATCGCCATGGAGTCTAGAGCTCAACTACACTTTCTATCCTAGTCCGAAACTTAGCTATAAGTATACTAGAAATCAAGACTTATAATTTTGATCACTAACATTGAAAAACATGCTTGATATAGCAACGCATGCGAGTTCGACCGAGCATTGCTCTAACAGGTTCCCCCGCTTTTACAACTTGCACTATAAAACCAACAAAGAGAGCAACTGAGAGTTATTGTTGCAGACTAAATAAGTTTCATCACTCTACTCAACACCACCTTACTCATGACATGTTATGAGCGGGTAGATGAAAATTTCCATCTTCTACCAGTTTAACTAATTACTTTTTTTTACCTTAATTATACAAATACCTTGAAAAAAGTTAGTTGTTGCAACCAAATGAAAATAAATGAACCAAGAGTATTGATATGGGTTTATAGTTTGTAGTGGCAGAGGCGTTAATGGTATTCTTGGATCTTTAGCATATCTTTGTTATTCCTCATTTTTCCACCTGCCATAGTGAAGGTTTTACCAAAACACGATCCTCCTCCTCCAACTCCAGACACGTACGCGCTTGCTCTAAAAAAGGCACTACTATTTTTGATGCACATTTGGTAAGAGTCTTTATGTACTTTCTTGTGCTTTTTTTATTTAAAATCTTCATTTTAAGAAGCTTTACTACTGCATTTACAAGTTACAATGTATAACCCATCAACCTGAATTTTACGTACAGCTGGGAAACTGCCCGAAGAAAATAGAGTTCCTTGGATGAGGAACTCGGGTATGAAGATTGGATCAGTGTCGGTCAAACAAGGGCTAACTGGAGGGTACTACGATGCGATATACTATGTGAAATCCATTGTCCCTATGGATTTCTCCATGAGTGTACTTAGTTGGAGTTTGATAGAGGATCACCATAAGTATAAAGCATTAGATGAATATGATCACCTAAGGCGCATCATCAGATGAGGAACTGATTATTTACTTCACACTTTTGATTCGTCTGCGATGTTGATTTAATACATATATTGTCAGGTACAGTATTAAACTTATTTGGTAAAACGGCAACTAAAATAAAAACTATATGTGCATCATAGGGAATAGCTCTCCACATTAAGTCCTTCCCAAACACAATACACAAAAAGGGGAAGGAAACCAAATCCAAACATCATTTAAATAGTATTTATATTTACCTAGGTACGTTTTTGTGATTTTTGTGATTCTTATGCATATGTATATATTTTCCCTAAGCATACGGAAAAAAAATGAATTATCTATTCAAGGTAGACCTCCATATAAAAATATTTTTTGTGGTCCCTAGGATATTCTTTGATATAGGTTTTACTGTAGTCAGTATGATAACTGAAAGTAAATCGTTATAGTGCAATTGTAATCACAATGCATATGGAAGTGCTTAGTTCCTTGGTTAGTAGGAACAATATTGTATTTGTAGGCACCATGATGACTCAATACCTATTTATTATTTAGATTTGCAGTATCTGTTACAGTTGATTAAGTTTAGATTCTCAAATAATGAGACAGTTAAATATTGGATCTTTGGCTCAAAACTCTGTTACCGTTGAAATCTTTTGCTGCCAGTTTCTAGACCACGTATTTAGTTATCTGCATGTTTAATTCTATAACTTAGTTCATTGCAGGAAAGGTGTTTATTAAAATGCCTTTTCATTTCGTTGGTATTAGCCTAAAACTTTCGTTGTCGCCTCATGGTGCAAGCAGTCAACTAGTATCTTGAGTGCCCAAGATTGGTTTGTTGTTGGAAGTGAAGATGGTGGTGGTGATATTTGTGAATGCAGTTAAAAGCTTAAGTTTCTGAAATGAATTGTTGAAGAAACTGCTCAGTATCATTGCCATGGTGTATCATGCAGAGATATTAAACTTGATAAACTGTTTTTTGATAGAAGGATTATAGAACTTGTTGTAGGATCATGATATTTTTCAGAAAGGTTGTATGAGACGGAATGAGTTACTGAAATCAGTTACTTGGGTATTTTTTAGGTTTCTACAGGAGGAGAAGCTATAGTCTTCTCTTATCATTGACGAGCGAAAAGATGGCGAATTAGGTTAAAGCATTTTTCTCAAACACCTCAATCTAGAATTTTCAGCTGGGATAAAAAACGCCAGCAACTCAATTTCTGTTGAAGAAGATGAGAATGATGTTGAACCCTGGCTACCCCCCAGAGGATATGCTTCAGGTGTATCGTAAGAATATTGATACCACCATGTGTTCGTACCTGGAACAGTGTGGCGTCTTCAATTTTTCATGAGGTGAGCTTAAAAATAAGGGCTTGGTTGTTGTTTTTGTAGTTATTGAGCTTAAAAATACAATTCTAAAATGATTAAGGTTAACTGATACTAACCATTGGTATATTCAGGTGGTTTGATTCAGCTTGCCATGGGAGGATCGGGAAATTGCAATATGTACCCAATGCGGCTTTCTTAGTATCAATGTACTTTGACTACATGAATATAACTGGTATTCCTGGTTTAATTTGTGGGTCTTTATTCATCCTTGCCGACGGACTACGAGACTTCGCCAGTTCACAGGTTTATCATTTGATTTTACAACTTTGTGTATATATTCAAATAAAATGAACTTATTAATATGTCTGAGTATTGTGGTCTTGTGGATGTTGGTAAAATGGCCAAGCGCATATCCCATCACAATGCATATCAAAATTCCCGACCCAATTGTATGCAAACTTAGTTTTCTTTGAAGTAGAATATGAACCCTTCAACAGAGTAACATCAACTGAAGTCCTAAATTATTTAAAAGTAAGGAATTTATTTCTTAAAAATGGTTACAAAATGTCCAAATTCACAATGATATTATATGCGAAAAAAATATTTATACGAAAAGAAAATAAATCATATTGCACTAGAAAAAGTATATGTAAAAATATATTCATCAACAAAAACAAAATTTCGTATAATGACACATTGTATTTTTCACACGAGAGAGACCTTTTGGCAATTAAATTTTATATGCAAAAAAAACTATTCATATGCAAATAATCAAATGCAAGAGAGCAAATCACGCTATATATTTTGCTTGTGTAAACCATTTATTTTTATTTTTAAAAATAACATTTTCTTCAAAAATTTAAAAGTGTGTGTGTGTATATATATATATAGATATAGATATAGATATAGATAGATAGATAGATATAGAGAGAGATTTGAGGTTTTGCAAATCCTAAATTGAAAATTGCTTTAGATTTTATGGAAATGTTAATTAAAAGAATTTTAATGGTTAAAGAAGCGGGCAGCAGGTACCACGAGCCCTTTGTCCCACACATCTATTCAGAAGCATGTGTAGTTCACCGGTTCCACCGAATGCTCCTACGATTAATCGAGAAAGATTTTGAAGTGCAAGAATACCTGAATTTTCTCTACGACTGAAGCAACGGCTCAAGAGTTGGATTGCAACTAGTAGACATTATGATTGCATTTGTTATGAACATGAATTTAGAATTTGTAATATAAGTGAACACCTATTATCTCGAATTCTTTTCTGTATGCAAATAAAAAAAATGTTTGATAATAGGTAATAGAACAATATATGAATCCATCGACTCAAGCATAAATATTAACATATATATACAATCTCGTTTGAATATTAACATATATTTACAATCTCGTTCAAGAATGTGTCTTAGGGTGAATGCTCGTTTGAACCCACATACCTTGACATGTCGTATGTTGTAAATTTTGGATGCCGAACTATTTTTTGATTTAGCCTACTAAAATCATCTTCAGTTTGGAATAGAGTCTTAGGATTTTCTAAGTTACTCAAGAAGAATGAAAAATTGAAGATCATATGAAGACTTCAATTTGAAGAAACTTGGTAAGAAACGAAGATTGGTCTTTCCTTTCTGACTCTTTTCTATTCCATATATATATATTTATTTATTTATTTATTTACTGTAGCAAAAAATTGAGGACGTTAGTAAATGATTATATTCAAAGAAGATCATATCACGGATTAGCTTTTGTTAAGTCTAGTGATGTTTCAACTTCCCAAGCTCTTTTTTGTTGAGAACTCGAAACTAAGTTTGAGATAAAGCACAAGTGTTTTAATATAAATCTCGAGACTTTCAAATTCATTCATGAGTTTGTAAAGTTTTGATTTTGGTAGTTTTTTACTAATAATTTTCACTCACTTGAGTTCATGAACTCAAAAGTTTGAGTTTTTGAATTCATTGCTTGTAGAACTCAAAAACTAAAGTCAATAAATCAATTTTGTTCACAAACCTATATAGGTAAGTTCACGAACCTATTGTAGAAATTTATTCTGAGATCTTTTAAACATTTGAGTTTGCGAACCTAGTGAAGAAGATTTCTCCCACGATTTGAGTTTGTGAACATAAAAGGGTGAGATCGCGAACCTGGTACAAGAAAAATTCTCTTTCGACATTTTGAGCATTTGAGTTCGCGATTTTCATCAATGATTAGAATTGGTAATTTAATCTCTAATTTACTAAAAGTCCTAGGATACCTTGATCGCAAGAATATCCGCTAATTCCTTAATTTCATCACAACCACATTAAAAGATGTATATGTGAATTCTTCCTAGAAAGCAACCTAAAGTGTAAAAGCACAATTAAGTTTAACTCCATAAAGCACTAAGTTCTATGGAATAAGACTAATCAAGGCAATCAAACGTGTAAAAGCACTAATTCGATTTAACCAAGGTTATGATTCATTTGTGACTAGTAGGATATATCACTACAAGCACTACCCACAATTATGCTACTTAGAATCAGGGATAAACAACTTTTTCGTATTGAAAACCCTAATATAGCTTTAGAAATGAATGCAAATCGGATTGATTCCGGACTCAACCAAACAAACCATCAAATCATATGACAATATAAACCATGAATCATAAACAATAAAGTTAAGACAAAACTAATTCATTGAATCATATATAATGTTGTGAAATCCACTTTATCCCATAACTAATAATATGAGTTTAGCTACTCATAGCTTTTGAGTTCATCATATTCAATAATAAAATGAAGAAGATGAAAAACAAAAATGAAAGCAAACCCTAGTCGCCGCTCTCCAAAACTCCAAGTAGAAAAATACCTGATCCCAAAGAAAGTAGAAACTTTCTCCTTTTGTAGCTTTTCATCTTTCCAAAACTAGGTCAATCCTCCAAAATCCCATATCCAATGTGGTCCACCAAGTCCATATGTGAAAACACCCATGTAAAAAATATGTCCCATAAGCAGTCGCCGGAAAAACTGGTAAAATGGCCGGAACTTGGCCGGAAAAGTAACCGGGAAGTAGTTCAGGTGACCGGCAAAGTCAAACTGGTCACCAGTCAACTAGGTCAACTCGGTCAAGGTCAGACCGAGTCAATTGACTAACTCAGTTAGATCATGAGTCGGAACCGAGTCAGCTATTCATGTGAGCTAACCGGGCTGACTTGTCTGAGTTGCCGTGGCATAGGCCATTTGCACTGGCCTTGACTAATGTCGCGCCATCATTGCACTTCACAGTCATGATGGCTATTCATCTTATAACTCTAGCCTGCAATCTCAGCACCATCATCTTACATTCTTGTTGCAACTTCTGAACATCTAAGCTCTCTCATACTCTGCAATTGTATCATCCTAAACATACATCTAATCAGCACCTGCTATTGCTCATCAAGCACAGAACCATCTCCACTTGCAACTGTAACCACCAACACCTTCAATACCCATTCTTTGACTACAACAACATATTGACCTTCTCGGCTTCAAATCTGTAATGGACCGTCACTCTATCTTCTAGTTCATCTGTGACACCACTCCGAGCACCACCAGTTTACAGACCACCAGAACTGCAGCTTTGTAATTCACCAACAATCCATTGCAGTGCACAAATCCAACCAGTAATTCCACCAGTTCCATCACCTGCAATTGCAACCTCCACCAGACCATATTCTCTTCTATTAGCTTAACTGCATTCTTGGCAAGCACAACATCAGTGCCATTCTCAGGCTCAGTTCCATCTAAGAAAGCAACCAACTATAGTGGTACCACCATCTTCACTGTCATACCTCCAATCTCATTAAGCCCTTGAAAATCATCGCTTCCACCTGCAATATCCCAACACAATTGCATCCTTCACCATTCTCAATTTCACATCAACAACATCAATCCATTGAGCCATTTGCCTATTGATAGGTGTAGAATACACCGTATTTACTATCTAGTAGTTACGCTTTCTTTGCTATTTTTCTTGTGAATTATGTACTTTACGTGTGAATTTGAGTTATTAGGTACTCTGGAGTCGCACGGAGGAAAAGAAGTGGAAATCATTCATTTGGAGCGAAAATGGCGAAAGAGACCAATTCACAGGCTAATTGGAACCAGACTAAGGCACGCGAAAAGGAGGTGAAGAATGATCCGCGGTCTCCTTGAAGCGAGAATTAGGCTGTCGGTACTCTGAAACTGACAAGCCAAACAACTTCATGATGGCCCATATCGTAAATGGGGTGCCTATATCAATTTTGGTTCTTAACCTAGCCCCTAGACCAGATCGGGACTATCATTCTCCATTACAATCCATTTTAAGTTCAGAGTTGAGGGAAACATGGCAGCATTTGTCTGAGAGTTAGAGACACAGAAATTGTTCAGAGAATGAAGAGAAGAGATCAGATTGCTACCATGATTTGAAGGTTTGGCAGCAAGATGGTTCGATCTGTGAAGATGAATTCAAGCACAGACCAGATGTAGAAATTGTGAGATTAAGGGTTTGTGTTGATCTCTTTAAGATCTGAAATTGTGAATCGATGGAGATGAACTGAGGGTTCTTTGTAGTCATTCTTGGGTTGAAGTTTGCAGGATAAACTGAGAAGTTGGGGTTCTTGCTGTGAAGAAATAGAGATGCAGAGAAGATGGGTTTTGGTTGAAGAACAAAGAATCGCTGCTGCTGTTGAAGTCTGATGCTGAGATGAAATGGGGTTTTGTTGATGATTGTTTGCTGTTGAGGTAAGAGACGACATTAAGAAGGATTCAGAGTAGAAACTGTACTCGAGTGGAAGAATTTCAAGGGTCATAATAATCTGATGTTGTTGAATTGGTGGTGTTGTGAAATGAGATGGTGAATTTGGGTTTTAACGGGGAAGCTAGGGTTGCTGTTCTAGATAAGAATCAGATGAAGAAATTGGAGGTCAATAAGATGAGTTGAAGCTGTAGCCAGATTGGGTTTGGTGTTAGATTGAATTAGGGGTTTTGGTAGTTCAAGCTAGAGCTGTTTGGATATTCACAATGGGTTTTTCACAGGTTGAGCTATGAAGTGGTTATGGTGGATTCTGAGAATGATGGGATTTGAGTTCAGGGAGATGCAGCTGTGTTGGTGACTAAAGCTCAAGCAAAGGGAGCTGCTTTGCAGGGCAGGAGCAGAAGCAGTGGACTGAACCTCTTGAGCTCAGCTATGATTAAACCAGGGAGTTGAGCTGACCTGAGATGGTGGTTGCAACTGCTACTTTGTTGTTGTGATGGCTGAGGAAATGATGGAATTGTGCAAATAGATGTATGCTAGGATTTGAACAGAGAGGAGCTAGACATGGCTTGGCAACGGCTTAATTGTTGGTCTTGAGCTTAATTACAGGTGACCCTGAACTTGCACTGGCAGAGCTGGCAATGGCTTGGTAAGCTGGCAAGATGGAATGGGCAGGGATTTGATGGTGTTGGCTTGGAGTAGGAACAGAATGAAGGAATGATTGCAGGCTATGGATGGGTTCTGCACTTGGAATGGACTGAGTTTGTGAAAGTGGAGTTTCAGGAGCATGGGCTTACCAGGATTGCAGGTGGTTCAGGGCAATGGGATGGTGGATTTGCAAGTTGTGAAGGTGGTTTTGTGAGCTGAAGTGTAGCAGATGAGAAATGGATGCCAGGGCTTTTGTGTTGAAAATTGGTGGCAGTGAGCACAATGTTAGGTGTTGGTGGATGGCAGTGTGCTGAGCTGAAATGCAGGCAAGAGATGGAGTTTAACTATATGTATTAGAGATTTGCAGTCGCAAATGGAAGAGCCGCAACTGGTGGTGAATGGAGGACTGAAATTGAAGGTTCTGTTGATGCTCAGAAAGGTGCATTGGTGGTGTTGTGGCTGCTGGCATGGCAGGTATGTTGCAAGGAATGTTGCAGGAGATGCTGAGAAGATGTAGTGGAAGTTGCAGCTAGGGAGTATGATCAGTCATCATTGTGCATCACAAAAATCAGGCTTGTGCAAAACTGTGGCCTGACAAGTCAGCCCAGTTAACCACTAACACATCTGATTCGGTTATTCTTATGCTGACTCACGAACCTGACTCAGCTGATTCAGTTCTGACCCGATCCAACCCGGTTTGACCCGATCCGACTCAGCATTGACCCGACCGATCCGACCCGTTGACCGGTGACTGGGCGGACTTTGCCGGTCACCGGGGCTGTTTTCCGGCGACTTTCCGGCCGATTTCCGGCCACAATCCCAGACTTCCGTCGACCGTTTTTGGGGCGTATTTTCTACACGGGTTTCTCATTCTTGTGGGCTTGGTGGATTCTCACCTAATGGACTTTGAAGACTAGACCTAATTTTAGAAGTTGGAGAAAGCTATAAAAGGGAAGGTCTTCTACAACATATGAGATATCTTTTTCTTGGAATTTTGGAGAGCCACTTTTGTTTACGCTTCTAGGGTTTGGTTTTGTTCTTCTTCTTCCTTGTTTTATTATTGAATATTGATGATGATGAACTCCATAGCTATGAGTAGCTAAACTTATTATTGGTTATGGGATAAAAGTTGATTTCTCAACATGCTTTTGATTCAATGAATTAGTTTTGTCTCAGTAATTATTGTTTGTGATTCACAATTAATAGTGTTATAAGATTTGAAAACTTGTTAGGTTGAGTCCGGAATCAATCCGATTTGTGTTCATCTCTAGAGCTATATTAGGGTTTTCAATACGAAAACGTTGTTTATCCCTGATTCTAAGTAGCATAATTGTGGTTAGTGCTTATAGTGATATATCCTATTAGTCACAAGTGAATCATAACTTTTGTTAAAACGTTTAGTGCTTTTACACATTCGTTTACATTGATGAGTCTTATTCCATAAATCTTAATGCTTTTAGGGAGTTAAACTTAATTGTGCTTTTACATTTTAGGTTGCTTTCGTGAAGAATTCACATATGCATCTTTTAATGTGGTTGTGATGAAAACAGGAATTAACGGGTTATACTTGCGATCAAGATATCCTAGGACTTTTAATAAATACGAGATTAAATACCAATTCTAATCATTGATGAAAATACATGTTTGTGAATGATACTATCCCTTGACCAATATTCTCTCCTTATTGATTTCTCGAATTACTTACTTTGCTTTTAATTACTTTTATTTGCTTAAATACAACAAACATACCTTGGGTTATTCTAGAAACTGAAAGTTTATAACAACAAACGCCTCCCTGTGGATACGAACTCTTTCTTATCGAATACTATATTTATATCTAGTTGATTGGGAAAGTGAAATTATATTTGACGGATTGACAACCGACCACCTATTCATTTCAACTCCTGGCACATTTAAGCTTCAACTACTTCACTTCATTGTAGCTGCATATTTACCAGATCTATCATTTACTCTACTGCAACTCAGACACAACAGCAACTCTGGTCCTTGTTTTGCGCCACAACATCGCCAGTAGCAACACCTGCACCTGCACCTCAACCATCATCCCAGTCATCCACACAAGTAATAGCTTTAGCACCTGCAATGCCATTACTAGTACCATCTACAATACCACCAACCCCTTGAATATCTTCACTTTTTCATCGCCAACAGTTAAGAGTAACAGCTTACCCTTGTATATCAACGGCACCACCAGTTATAACATCATGGCCTGTAACTCATCTTTTCTCTGCCATTTCAACAACCCCAGCAGTACCAACATTCACTGAATCACCCAAAACTGAATCCATGTCTTAACTACAACAGCAACACCATCTTCTAAATACCCATGAACTTCACCAATACTCAAGAGTAATCACCAGTAGCAGCTCATCCTCTCTTGTTTCAGTTTAATCCCGAGCCAGAACCCACTTCAATCCAGATTGATATTTTTCCACATCAAATTGCTCAATACCCATTCTTCATAATCCCAGCAGGACTTAAATTCACATCTCAATCTCCTCAAAACCCTACTTTCTCCATTTCTTCTCAAAAACTTGAAGTAAATCCAAATTCAACCAAAACCCCTTTGATTTCTTCTCATATTACATCTAAATCACTATAAATTGTTCCATCATATCTCAATTTCTTCATCTCGGTTTCAAAAACAGCAACCCTAGCTTTCTGCATATACAAGGGAACCAATGGTCGGTAATCCTAACTCTCTAGGTCAACGCAACCGGCATATACAAAGGGTTCCGGTTAGAGCTTTATTGAATTTATACGATGGTACGGGTCTCAATTTTTTCTTTTCTTTTTTTTCCACTTTTTTTTTTTTTTTTTTTCAATTGTAGTAATTTTAGAATAGCACACCCAATCTATGGAAAATAAAACTTGGAACATCCTTACTAACCAAACGGTTCTTTCTGAAAAAAACAAATAGTATCCTCACTAAGCTCACCTAAAGTAGTGAAAGCTAAAACACCCAAACCATAACCGTCACGAGACACATTCGTCCAAGTATTTATTACGTTTACGCAAATTGCCAGCTGGCTTTCGGGATAAAGGCCCGAACTCCTTCGCCAGTAAAGGGAGAAACTCCTGTGACATCCATATTTTTTTTTTTGTATCTCAATCACTCTATTTCACTATAGCATTGGTAACAACTTGATTCGTGGGCCCCACCTAATCACTTAGAGAAACACAGAAAAGGACTCGACGAGATATGGTGAAACTATCATGTTATTTCTAACACCTGAGCTCTGTGCTTTTATGAATAGACTCTTTAGATGTTGCCATCTAATCGATTGGTTCCTCAACTCCTACAACCAAAATGCTTCCATCCACTTAGATTGGTTAGTGCCATCCTTAATAAGCATAAATTTCTAGGCTCTAGAGTTATATTTATTGCAACTAAAAGTTTCTCCCATACCCCCAAACTTAAATCTAACATTGTCCTCGATGTTCTAAAGATGAAATTAAAAACATGAACAAGGAGAAACCGTTACCACCGAGGGAAATGAGGAAAAATATTACCGTGTTGCATGAGCAAGGATACCTCCCAAGGAGTGCTAAGTTTAAAAAGTCTTGACCAGACATCAAATACCTCAAAAGGATCTTCACCTTCCAAAGTCATACACCAATAAGAAAATAGTTGTGGGTCCATAACACCAAATAGAGCTGAGGACAACCGCACTTTAGTTGAGGATAAATGAATAGAAGGAGCACATCCTCATCTAAGGTTTACTCAGACAAGAGTTCATCTGGGTAGCATAATTGAGCTTCACCGTATGTATCTTGATAAATAGATTCATCAGAAAAGCTAGGCTAATCTCCGGGTTACCTCCGTAGGAGGATCTCATCGATCACTAGAGTCATCATTGCCCCCAAACTTAGGAGTGAACAAAATCCTCGAGATAGACCAAAATCTATGGGATGGATTCTAGGGTCCATAAAGTCGGCACAATAACAGCTTCTTTGGGAGACGGTCATCTAAGTAGACAACATCATCATATAAGGGATTATCAAAGAAAATCTCAGGCTCATCAACTAAGGTGTTCCATGGTTACCTCCTCTTGAAAGATTTTGCGAGCTAAAGGATCGAAACTAGAGTGCTAATCATGTTCACCATAAATCATCTATCTCGGAGGTTGTCTAGTAACATTAAAGACATTTAGTTCAGTGGTCATATTGCAAAGGATATGTTCATAAACCCTAGCCGTGGCTAAAAATGGGCGACCTAGAATCACCTGGACTTTGAGCATGGGTCCCGAACAGGTTGGGTGTCTAGAACAACGAAATCCTTTGGATAAATAAACTTATCAACCTCAATCCAGAACATCCTCTATGACACCATCGAGGAAGTAAATTCATTTTGGTCGATTTCAACTTACCAAGACCAGTGGTGTATACATGATACTAGGAGTGTTAACACTAGCTCTTTCTTTTCGACCATGTGATTACCATCGCACAAGAAATTGGGGCATCCGGGGTCCTTATACTTAGGGGGTGTTTGGTTAGGAAGAATCACTATAAAGGCTCTTTTTTGTTCCATCAAAGATCTTTAGGAACTTCATCAGGCATCTTCCTAATTGCTTCTAACAAAGGAATGTTAATGTTCACCTGCTTAAATGTTTCCATTATCTCATTGAAAGTCGACTCCTTCTTTGTTGGTGCTAACAGCTGAAACTGGATATGGGGCTCTAGGCACAAAGGTAGTCCTATCGTAGAATTTCTGGGGACTCCTTAGGGATTGTTTGTTTCCTCGGCTACGGGTTCCTCTTGGGTAGTAGAATGTGGAACTACGGTATGTCCACTAGGCATGGCTACCTTATTGTCTACCGTTTACCGCTCCTAAGGGTTTTTATCGAGTTCACATGGTTTGATGATTCCTCACCAACTAAAGATATTTGATGGACCCCCTAGGGGATTTGATTGACTAGGAAACTTACCTTTTTTCCTCGAGACTCATTTATACTTCAGGTTTTCAACTCGGAAATAGCGAGAGTTAGCATAACCTATACTCTTACTTTCTTCTATCCCAAGAACCATTTTGGTTGATCTTTTACTTTTAATAAACGGCGAGAGTCTCTTCTTAAACTTGTGATCTTTTTATCAGAAGAGAGTTGAACTGGGTTTGACCTGAGGTTAGTATAACCAAAACCAGGGAGGCCGAGAATTACTGTTTGTCCATCAAGAAAAATTAGGATGGTTTCTCCAACTTGGGGTTGTAGGTCTTGTTCAAACTTCGATGGTTCTCAAACCTAGCGTTATTATAGACAGCATGGGCTTGTTCTTCACTAACATGACCTTCCCAAAATGAGTTATCGGGATCTACATTCCACACTAGAGACTTTAGAGGCTCTATTAGGTTCATCCAGCCCATTTCCCAGCTTCTAACCTTTAGACATAGCAAAGAAACTTAGCATTTTCAAGCTGTATCTACCACACATTGGTGCTACTTCCTATTGACCAAGAGTCTTTAGGGGGTTCAACACAAATGGGATTTTTCCGATAGTTCCTAGAAGGTAAAAAGCATCATCGCCAGATTTTATTTGTGAATTTGGCACACATAGACTCGAGCCATGGATTTAGTGAATAGTCTAAACCATTATAAATAATCCACAAGTTTCATATTATCAAATCCATGAGAGGACCAGGGATAGAGATCATTGAATCTCTCTAAAACCTAAAGAGACTCTCCCTCTTGTTGCACACTAGCACTAATTTTACGCTGCGGCTGCGGTTTTATGCTTAGGGTAGAATTTCATATAGAAATTTGCAATCATTTCTGCCATGTTTCAATGGATCCCAGTCTTGGCTTTATCTTCGAAAAGGAAAACATCTTAAGTTTCAAGACTTCACAAGAAGGTCTTTTATTCTAACCGTCCCGCAAATTTCCTCAAAGTCCCTAATATGAAAATAAGGTTCTCATCATCTTTCCTAAGAATATAGGGATCATCCAAGAAGACTAGGTTTTATCTCAAATTAGTAGTATTGGGTGGCATTTAATCACACGGCTCGGTTGGTCCTAGTTGGGAACATGTAATCTTTCAAAGTAGCCATGGGCACAAACAAATCTTAGGTACTTTCCTCACAAAGACAACAGTTCTCAAGAAGTTTCCAAAACGGGCTCTCAAAGAAGAGTCTCCAGTTCCCTTCCACAAGAAGGACTAAGGTTTGTCACTAATCTAGAGTGTTTCTTTTCCAGCCCGTTCTCTAATGACCTCGCATACACTAGAAAAAACAAAAAAAAAATAAAAAAAAAAATCCTAAAAGGAAGGAAGTTCTATGCAAACACAAACAAGGCCGACTCCACCACAACAAACCTAATGATATCTAGCAAACAAAAAGCATGATGGATTTTCAGAGCCATCAATCCGAGTTAAAGTAAGTTGAATCAAGGCGGAAGGCTCGGTGGAGCTTTGATACCCAAGGCCTCACCGTCACGCATTCAACTTCACGTAAAACCATCATGAACTTCGAAGTATGCTAAAGAATAACCTGACTTTCCTAATAAAAGCTAATTCCAAATTTTAAAGCTTACGTTAAGTATCGTTTTCCTAAGGCGGGCCAGTGATGAAATCTGAACCCTTATCTTATATCTCCTGCTTTACTAGGAGCGGCCGTTTTTCCCGACGACATATGCAAACGAAGGAATCGATGCGTCGCTGGCGACTGGGGATTCGCGAGTGTTTCGACAACTTACCTCCCGTCATGCACGTATTTCTCTCGATTTCTTCGATTTTCTACGAGCGGCAACATAAATTGCTCTTGTGCTTCTTATCGAAAGCTAACAGACACCCCATCCTCTCTCGATTTCTCAGCTTCATAATACTGCCACCGTCTCTCTCAGGTGGAATAAGTGAAAGAACAGAATAATAACAGAATTGATTTCTCTATGAATAACAGGGTAAGTGTAGGAGTAGAAATAACTCCAGGCACCCAGAAATAGGATAAGGGCCATCCAGTCCATATATGGCTTGTCGGTTCCGAATAACCGTCAGTCTATATCTCTATTCATCTCAACTGTCAGTTACGGGGAACTGACAATCCATTCTTCACCTCCTCCATGCGCAGCCTAACCACATGTGAATTGACTTTTTTCCATTTACGCTCCAAATGGATGGTTTCTCCTTCTTTTACTCCAAATGGCTCCAAAGTACCTATAACACTCAAAAGCAAACATAAGACACATAATTCACACAAAAACATAGCAAAGAAAGCATAAACTATCGATATAAATCTAGGTGTTTTACAACACCTATCAACAGATCAACGTAATAAATTATTGGCTTTGAACTTTTTCAATCTTATTTAATATTCAAGGAAATTTTTTCATACGCTTAAGAATTGCTTTTTCTTAACTAATTCCTTTGTATGGAAAGTTTTGAGTTCTTCCTAAGAATTTATCTAGCTTGAGATTCAAGATTTTAGATCTTCTTCTAGACAACTGCCTCTTTGTACACATTGTATATTCTTGGTACTTTGAAGTTATCTTTGGTGGTAATTCGATTAATAGAACAAGTAGAGTGCACGTGCATTGCACGTCGGCAAACACTAATTTTTTCATGTTCATGGCTAAGAGTGTTGCTGCCAATCTGCCACATCCCGTATCAGCCATTTCCTAACAAAAGTCATGACAATCTTGCAGTGAAAACATCAATTATAAATTTACCAAACACCAAGATATATTCAAAAATCACAATAATGAACCTGTATAGAAGAGCACACAAACATATCCTAGAGTCTGTTCGTTTGAAACATACGAATTGTGGGAAGCTCTAGCTCATGACTTCCCGGTCAAGAAAAAAACTAATAGGTCGTGAATCCCCAACAATTTGACATTTTAAATTTGGTAGAATGGATGAACCTGACATGAAATTATTACACAAAGAATATTTTTTTTGTTAGTTTGTTATTGTATTAAACAACAGACACACAGGTTTAAGAGAAGCATAGACGGGAGACGACTATAGGCCCGTACAGACCACAGAGTCAACAACCATTCCCATATGATAGGTTATGAGTTATCTTGTAGGGAAGACATACAGAAACAATGATCAAGAAAATGAAAATAAAACCCAAATGGAAGAACAAACCATGGAACCATGTCCCTTGAGTTGTCAGAGTGCATCACTTAGTCCAGGAAGAGTTTTCAGAGCTTCTGTTTCGTATGGGCAGCATCGTATATTTCTAAGATGTAAGGGGGCTTTGAAGCTTAGCTTATACTTCTTGAAGTTGAATTCGTGTTATTAGGCGTGTATAACATATGAAAACCTTACCAATTTTTACACATAAAACTAATTAACATCTGCCGCACATTTCACATGTGGTTTGGAGACACTACTTGGTTGAGACACCAGTTTGATGAACCATTTTTTAAGAGGTACTGTCTTTGTTCTCGGCGATCCTTGCTTAAATCAAATGAATAATATAAGTACCTTGAACATAACTGAACTAAAATGGATGGTAAGTGTGTAAACATTGCATATTACTATTTCGACGAAACAAAACAAAAAGAAAGAAAAAAACATACATCATAATAGTCCACATGAAAGTATCTAGGCACAAAACAAAGATTATTATCAAAGCTGCTGAAAATTTGAAATGACCTTACACCCAAAAAAATCTACTAATGGTGGGTTTATTTGCAGAATTCATAATTTATAGGAATTTATAATCCCATAGGATTACAAATTCCGGAATTCATGTAAATCCCTCGTGTGCTTGGTAACTTTGTTAAGATTCCTATGATTTATATAGATTTCTTGTTTTAAAGCACATGTACTGTTTGGCATAACCCCTAAAATCTTAAAATCATCATATATATATTTATGGGATTTAGAGTTAAAATAAGTGGGTCCATAAATCCCTTGATAAGTTTCCTAGCAAATCTTAAGAGGGAGGGGTCGGTCTCCATACGAAGGATTTGATGGATAAGTGATTCCCATAGGAAACGTGATTCTAGGGATTTGGGCAACCAAATATCCCAAAGAAAACGAAATTCCACCAAATCCCGTGGACCCATAAATCACACCTTTAAAATTTTGCATCCAAACCCACCGTAAGAGTCTTAAGACTGAGTACAATCTTGCAATACAATAACTTAATAAGATTATTCTTCTTCTTCCACTTCGTGTTATTGCTCAATCTGAAAACATTTTATATAACAAAAGTTGAATTAAAAGCATTGATTTAAACATGTTATGCCTAATAAAGGAATTAGTTTCACATTAACCTAAAAAAGAAAATTAAGAACCCCAATTGCACATTGTTAATTCAATATCAAACTTAACAATTACGAAATCAGTACAAGCATGACACCATGGTTGTTAATCACCAATTAAAAGATTGAAATTGGGAAATTTAATATTCCATCTCATTCAAAACCATACAAATGACACCCAGTTTTGCAGTATTATAAAAGAATGAAATTGGGAAATTTAACACATACATTCATCATCAAAAATGAATGAAGGTTAATTGATTAACTTTGTTAAACATAGACTGAATTGAGTAATTCGATTGAAACCCTGATTTGATTTTGAGTAACTTTGGTGAACCTATTTGAGTCTGGTCTCGACTCAATTATCTGTAGATCAAAGTATCTCAATTGAAACTGTAGTGGAGAAGATGGAAACCCAACTAATTACATCAGTTAGATTATCTCTGAGCCACCATCTTCATCCGCTCAAATTTGAGTTCTAAGGTTTTTTCAGAAATATGTTAATAGAGGAACTATTGTTTTTGATGTTACCATTGCATACGACTAATGAGATCTGTGTCTGCATAAGCTGATAGTGATGTTGATAGTGGAGGGGGTGATGGTGTCGCTGGTGATGGTGATAGTGGTGTGGGTGATGGTGTTGCTGATGATAACGATGGGGTGGTGATGGTGGAACTGAAGAGGGAATAACGATATGAAATAGCTGGATTTTTCCGTAAATGTTTAAAAGATGGAGGGAAATTTTCGTCGAGTAACGAAAAAAGTCACACCGAATTTATTCCGTGACAGGAATGTTTTTCGGAATATTCCGATATCTGACGGCTTAGATTTAAAATTGTGTAATCCAGTGGCTCATGTCGCTTAACTTTTGGGATTTTTTTTAATCCTTGCGCTTATTAAAAGGGGGAGATGTAGTTGAGATAACAATAATGTACAACTTCAAACTGTGAATCTCATTGCAAGTCTACCTTTCACCAAAGAAATTAATTTTTGTATATAAGGAAACGACGAGAATCACTTCTCCAACAAATCCTCCATATGGAGTCCGACCTCTTGCTCCCTAAGAATTGCTGGAAACTTATCAAGGGATTCGTGGACCCACTTTTTTAATCCTAAAATTCCATATACATATATATAATTTTAATATTCTGAGGGTAATGCCAAACAATATACAAATTTAAAATACAAAAATTCTATGAATTTTAGGTATTTTAACTGAGTTACCAAACACACGAGGGATTTGCATGAATCCCAGGATTTTTAATCCCACTTAGAATTGTGAATTCTGCAACTAAGCCCACCATAATCATTTTTTTTTATGGTTACCATAACCATAAGATTTTAATTAGCATTTAGTGATCCAGGAAGATTGAGGCTAAACCGCTAGATGGATCAAAACAAAAATCTAGGTCAAACCCATTCGACAAGGTGTACGCAAGTTTAGATAACTTATAATCTTCTGGTACTAAAGTTGATGTACAAAGTTAACGCACCACAATAATACCAACTTTGATTAAAATCTATGGGGGTTCAAGTAGAGCACGGAAGTGTAGAGTATAGGCAACAGTTTGGGTCAAGGCAAATTGATGCAATACATAGGATCTATGGTTGTACCATTTCGTCAGCAAGTTTGGCAGGTTACAACATCATGGATTCATAAAAACCATATGATTATATTGCGAAGGTGACTACCTACCATAACCTGATCAAAAATATTGAAAAGTCTATTAAAAATATTTCAATTCAACAGGTCGATTAGTAGAAATTTGTACTAGGAAGAAAGAAACAGTCAACATAATCTTCGGTTGTGTATAAAAATAAAATTGTAACAAAATAATTAGCCTGGCATTTTTAGGGGCGACCCCAAACGAATTAGGGGCGACACTAAAAGACAAAAAAGGTCACCCAAACGTAAATCTAAGCTACCCCTTATCTTCGATTTTCGAAATGGCCAATATGCCCTTATATAATCGGTAGCCAACACCATAATCGGTAGGTTAAAGGTGAATCGGTAGGTTAAATTGAAACTATACCTACCGATTATTGTGTAGATACTTCGGCTAATAATCCCTTTTATAATCGGTAGCTTATCCAACTTGTAAGACTACCGATTATAAGGAGCCCCATATTCAGCCTTGGACAAATTCCATAGGTTTTGAGGGGTGCAGAGCCAACCATAACCACTTGGCTTGAGCTGTGGATGTAGCCATAATCGGAAGCCTAATAGGTTACATACACTGCCGATTATAAGTTGCCCCAAAATGAGTTTTTTCTAAAATCCTTCACGTAATGAATTTTGAAATCTACCATAATCGGTAGGGTATATAATTATATAACCCACCAATTATAACGAGCCCCGGATCCAACCTTTGCCATATTTCATAGGTTTTGAGTGTACACAGCCAGCCATAACCACTTGGTTCGTGTTTTGGATGCAGCGTTAATCGGGAGTTAAGTATATTACCAAACCATTCGATTATGGGTTGCCCCAAAATGAGTTTTTCTAAAATCCTTCCTGTAAGGGAATTTGAAATATACCATAATCGGTAGAGTTAACAACTTAACAACCTACCGATTATAAGGAGCCCCAGATCGAACCCTTGCCAAATTCCATAGGTTTCGAGTGTACAGAGCCAGGCATAACCATGTGGTTCGTGATTTGGATGTAGCCATAATCGGACGTCAAATTGGTTCCAAAACCTACCGATTATAGGTTTCCCCAAAATGAGTTTTTGCTAAAATCCTTATTTGCAAAATTTTGAAATCTACCATAATCGGTAGAGTTTATTACTTCTTACCGTCCGATTATACGAAGCCCCAAATCCAACCTGTGCCAAAATCCATAGGTTTAGAGGGTACAGAGCCAGGCATAACCATGTGGTTCGTGATTTGGATGTAGCTATAATCGGACGTCAAATTGGTTCCAAAACCTACCGATTATAGGTTGCCCCAAAATGAGTTTTTGCTAAAATCCTTATTTGCGAAATTTTGAAATATGCCATAATCGGTAGATGATAAAACTTATAATCATACCGATTATAAGTGGCCAGGGATTCAACCTTTGCCAAAAGCTATAATATTCGGTAGCCAAAACAATAATTGCTAGTTTCACAAAATAATCAGAAGCAAACTCTTGTAATCGGTAGGCTGGGGTCTATATATTAGTGTTTGGAAAAAAAAATTGACTCATTTGTGAGGTAACTGGTAGGCTTGGGAAGTGGTTTGTTTTATGCCTACATGTTAAACCGCAAGTGCACGGTGTCTACAATGCAGAATTGGGCAAATACGGATCGATCCCACAGAGACTTGTGGTGCTTAAGATGATCTAGGGCTTTACTCTACTGAATTCTAGCAAGTGTAACACAAATGTTTTGGTGTTGTCGATACGACTAGGAATTGCTTGTGACTGTGAACTAAGGCAGTAACTAAATTGTAACACTTTAGAAAAATACCAGGGTGATCAATCCACCTCTAATCTCATGCCCAGGCCATATATCTTAAGCTATGTTCTTGTACCTTCTTATGAAGGTCTACACTGGATGTTCATTAACCAATTTTTGCCAACTAACCCCTAGTATGAGATGTCTTCTTACAGTACAGCTCATCACATGCTCATAAGCTTCATCAACTAATTAGTAATCCTAATCATATTATAACTCAGCAAAAACACAACCAAAAATAGATATGCTTGACATGAAATTCGGGGTTTCATTAACACCTGGATAATTAAATTAGAACATTCAAAGAGGTAATTCAAACAAATAAAGCTAAATTGGTGCAATTTGGCTAGCCTGAGCATGCCCTCAAACATCAAACTACACCTTCTATTTATACATGCAAAAACCCCAAAAACCCTAATTTACTTCAAAAATAGAAAAACAAGAAAATACCCTCTCACCCACGTCGCCGAATCGTGCTCTCTTCGATCCAGTGCGGCTCGAGAACTCCATACTCGATTTCCCTTGATTTGATGTAACCCTAACCCTAGTTCTTCCTATCTCAGACTTAGCTTCTAGGGAAGAAGCTATGAGTGAGATAGAGAGAAGCTAGGGGGGAGAAGGTGGTGCGGTTGGTGGCTGTGGTGTCAGTGGTAAGAAGATGGTGGTGATGATGGCTCTGGTCTGCAACAGGAATGGGGAAGAAGAAGAGAGGGATGGGTTATGCAGGTGTCGGGGGAAGAAGAAAGAGAAGGTGAAGAGAAAATGGGTTTTGGTCGAGGGGTATAGGTGTAGGTGATTTTGTTATGAAGCAGGTGTAGCAAAGTTTGATGCGCATGGTGGAGCGAGCGTCGGATGCGGATGTACGAGATCTGAACGGCTCAGGGAGAATCGGGTTGTTTTGGTGTTGAGCGGTTGCAGCGATCTTCGATGAGAAGGATGGAGCGAGCGTTGGATGAAGATGGATGAAATCTTCACGGCTCAGAATGAATCGGGTTCGGATCCGGGTGATGGGCCGTGTCTTGGACTGCTCAAGCCCATGTCTTGTAGATGGGTTGCTACTTGTTGGTTTGCAACTGTTGCGTGCGCGGGCTTTAGCTTTCTGCTCCATAGACGCTTGCCTCCAATTTTATGCTCTTTTGGCTCCTCAATTTCTCCGAGCTTTATTTACTACCTAAAAACACAAAATTAATTAGTACAAATATTTATTCTTGAAAATAAGGAAAATACAGAATATGGGATAATATCTGATTTCTGAGTACAAAAGATGAGTTAAATGCCAATAAAAAGGTGTATAAATATGCAATATTTGGCACTCATCAAATACCCCCAAACCTGAATTTTACTTGTCCTCAAGTGAAACAAATTAAGAAATCCTAACTATACCCCCTGTCGCGGGTCTCTCGAATGCATTTAGCGTATGCACTAAGCCTTTAAACCCCTAGGTGTCCCTAGTGGACGAGTTGTAGTCTCGTGAGGGTTAACCAGATGTGTACCCACAAAACCTTCTCCAACTTCAGAGTGTAAAAGAGTCTCAAGCATCCAAGGAGCTATGAGGACATAGAGTTTCTGCATGCTAGTAACACGAAGTTAGAAGTACCAAAGAACGCATTCTCATCCTTAAGTCTTTGAGCGAGAAGTAACCATACCATATGAAAGAATTCGGATTCGATTGTGATCATAAGCCTCGACTTCTGCCTCACTAATAGGGTTTTATGATAATTGCACTCAAAAAGACCGCTTTTTAGTCTCTCATGTGTGCGAGGCAGGAATAAAGAGAGAAATCCCGCACACGTTGTAGGTAAGAAGGATAACCTTCCGAAATGATTTACGGAGACTCCACGAAGTGTGGACAAAAGAATCTTTTTCGATGATCTCTAAGAAAGGAAATCAACCATTAGCAAGGGTGGGAGTACTCACTTACCTTCTCACCCGATCGGCAATTAATATCACTCTCTCAGCATTCATAGAAACGTCTTCAATCTTCGATCTTCGGTCTTCGGTCTTCAATAGCTGATGATGAACTTCTGAACTTCACAAAAACTTGACAAACATTTTTTTTTTTTTTTTTTAATAACTTGATGGTAACTTACGTAAAATAAACTAATTTTTTTTTTTTTTTTTTTTTTTTTTAACTTAATACATGAAATGAAAATAACAATAAAACTTGTATTGTCTTGATTTCATAAACTTCACTAATTCTCATCCTATTTTCTTTTCTTTTCTTTGTGTACGTAAACCTTGGACTATATCAACTTTTCTTCAAATATTCTGATGATGTTCTGCTTGCTGACGACGATGTGTTTCTATGAATGTGTTGATGTTGTTGAGAGGGAGAGAGTGATGCTAACTGCAAATCGGTATTTAGAAGAAGTTTTCATCTTTAAACGTCACCCTCATGATTGACGAAATTAGCACTCAATAGATCAAAAATAGTGTTGAAAGTGGTGCGAAGTTGGGTAGCTCACCATTCCTACCCGGAATTGACGTACGGTGACACACACTCTAACAGCTTTTCTAGAAAGTTGCAAAAAAATGAAGGTTGGTGCCTCACTTGATGTAAAATGGGTAGTCTCCACTATGGGTGATTACAATTCTACTACCGAATATCTAAACAACACCTAATTCGCCCTCCGGTATGGTTAAATCCAACTTTAACGCTCTAATCAACTAAGAAACCCGATTGTGTTCTCCAAGATTTCTTCCAATTTCTGTTATTTCGGTCAGACTCTTTATGTAAACATAGCTAGAAGCATGCTAGTGACTCTAAAATCTCTAAAAGTTGGAGGTTTTTATGTACATATTTACAAAGAGTTTTCTTTTTTTCTTTTTTTTTTTTTTTTTTGAAATAAAAGACTAAAAACTCTATATGCAAATGTACCCCCAAACCTAAATCAAACATTGTCCTCAATGTTTCAACAGATAATAAACAGTCACATACCATGAGAACTATGCTGATAAGAGAAAAGGGAAGAGATTACCGGTATGTCGGCGGGAGCAAGGTTAGAGCTTCATTTGTCAAGGCTAGAATCCAACATTCTCAATGGAGATCATATCGGATTAGCACAATATATGTACAAGAAGACTCAACCGATTCAAGAAAAGAAAATTTAACAAGTCCTACTGGATTATATACAATGAAAATTCACCATATACCAACAATCTAAAGAGTTGAGGATCAACCCAAAAGACGATATGTACAAACATCAACAGTCTTACACAGATATAACATGAGAGTGCAGGAAAGATTGCATACGTGAACAAGTTACCCCCAAACCTAAACTTGTCAACAGATGTGTTCTTGAGCACAAAATCTTGCAATTTTAAAGGTATATCATGCAAAAGGTCTAACTCAAAATGAGTTTTGCTAAGAACAGGCAGATATACACATTCCAACTGTGGCTCCTTAAAAGTGTTATACTTTGATGCAAAATAGTCCAAGAGGACTTGGGAAGCACAAAGCTCTAAGCCTAAATTAGGAACTCTCAGAAAAGTTGGTTTTGCAATTTTGTTACAAACTACACCTAGGTTTGGTGGAGGAATTTCAATCTGTGCCTTAGGAGAGAGATTAGGTACATCTAAGTTGTTTTCATGTATAAGGTCATTTGCACCATCACACACTTTCCTAAAGTCAGACAAAGGTAAATCATGCTCACCTGCATAGAACAATTCATCAATCTCCATGTCATAATCATCAGAGGAGGCAACATATTGTGACATGGGCAGGGAATCAGACACAAAAATAATATCATGATCCATAAGAACATTAGTGTCAACGGAAGATTCATCCTTTCTTAAGTCACAAACAAGTTGTGTAGCATGCTCACTTTCACTAAAGAATTTCACAAACCCAAACTCAGAGTTAACATCACATGTATGAATGTTAGAAGAAGTATCATTCATAGGGTTCACAGAAGAGACGCCTAACGTCTCTGAACCCAAAGATTCCACCATATTTTCAGCATGCACATGTTCTTCTAACATATCATATTCATCATCATCATCATCATAACAAAAATGCATTTCCCTATTAGCATTTCTAGTGTACTCATTTACCTCTAGATTAGGTTCATATTCAGTGTTAGTTGCATGAGTGGGAATAGAAACACTATTTTCAGAATTATCAGAGATAACAAACATCCTATCATAGACTTCTTTCCAATCTTTATTTTGTACCTCAATCAGGTTCATTTGAAGAATCATAGTGAGATGTTCAAGTGAAGGGGAGTCTTCACTAGTGGGTATGCATGTTTCATATGAAGGATCATTACATGGTTGCGCATATGGTTCACTAGAGAAGGGATGATCATGCATTTTCCATCCAAGTATATCATTGTTTTGCTCTATGAGCTTATCCATTAGTGACTGCATACAAGGAGTTGGGGGAGTATAGAATTGTTCATCTCCCCACTGTGGTTGATGATACATGTGCTCATAATGATTAGGGTATGAATATTCAAGGTCAGGGCCCTGAGAAGGTTCATAGTATTCCCTAAAATCACTATGGTCTGTGGGGGTTCATATTGTGAAGCATGCCCGTAAGCAAGCTCTACGATGGATTTGTTTCCATCCCCAGTTCTGTGACCAAATTTCGACATGATCTAGCAACTCAATTTGGGCTCAAAAAGAAGCACTATAGCCTAGCACACATCAAGTATACTAAGTCCGGATGCAAGCCCAAGTTATGCAAAGCCCAGTGTTGCACGGCCCAGTTATGTGGGTTTCAGTTTGTATACGACCCAGTCTTTGTGCAGCCCAGTTATGTGGGCTCAGTTTGGTTTATGTGGGTTCAGTTTGGTTTATGTGGGTTTTAGTTTGGTTTTGTGGGCTTCAGTTTGGTTTTGTGCAGAGCCCAGGTTATATGTAGAGCCCAGGTAATGTAAGGTTTACAGCCCTGGTTGGGTTCAGTTTGATGCAAAGAACACGTTTGTATACATCCCAGAGATATAAAACTCACACAAAAGAAATTGACACCTGATTCCAAGCACACAGAAATGCTAGTAGCTGTTGTTGGAGAGTACACAACACTTGTTATGCTAGCATACTCAGCACAACTTAGGTCAGGCAGAGATTACTTGAAACACAGCTTATGCACAGCCAAGATACAAATGCATACGCAAAGAACTGATGCTTATAAACAATGATGATCCTCAATCTCAAGCAATACAGATAGACAATGCTCACAAGATTTGAAAAGCTAGCTCTCGAATTTGTGTACACAGAGTCAAGCACTTACGGCAAAGCAATAATCAGCATATTATGGGTGGCTAACTTGGCAGATGATCAAATGACAGGAAATGTGCACAGTATGTCATCAAGCTTGGTTGAGGTAAACAAGGTCAGTTGAGGTTCTCATTTTCACAAATTTATGCACAAAGGTGTATAGATATCAGCAGGGGATATCATACATTCATCATAATTCAGCACAATGTAGATATAAACCCCACAGATGTAGCAAACGAACAACAAATGACCACTGCCAGCACTTTACAACAGATTTAACAGCACACAGAGTGTCAACTGGTTCAGTTGACCTCTTGGGTTTTCACTAGCTATGATCAGGGTATGCAACACAAGTGAAATTCCAAGGCCAGAGATTATGCACACAGATATGCTGATATTAGCAAGGGTATGTGGTCACAGATTATGCAAAGGTGCCACAGACACACAGTTTCCAGATATTGCAGAGGTTGGGTAACTAGCTTGGCAGATTGGTCAGCTGGTTTAGTCTAGAGAGAGACTAAGGTGCAGCTCAAATCATAGAGCTTCTTGCACAAATTGTTCAGCAAGTTAAAAAGACCTAGAACTCAACACTGGTAATCTCACAGATATGTCAACAGCTTTGGTTGACAGAGTAGAGCATGCTCAAGGTGCAGGGCTGACAGCTAACTAGTTTAGCCAGATTGCAACTCAAGCTCAACAGCTACAGGGGCTGGAGCTGAGCACAGACTTAACACAGATTTAAGACGCAGCACAAGGTCAAGGTTGAGCACCACTGGCAATCAGCCACAGGGTCAGGGTTATGCTCAGGGTTATGTTCAGAGTATGCAAGGTTCACTGGGTCAGCAGATGCAACAGTTGAACATAGTACAACATAGTTGGAAAACACACAGGTTTGCACAGATGCACAGTTTAGTAGAATAGCAGTGAGGTAAAGCTCAAAGACAAATTCATACAGGGGAGAATTGTGTCTCAGAGTTCACAGGATTATGCTAATGCAGATATCCTAGTTTAGTGAGCATACATGGCACATCACAGCATCATGTTTATGAGAATCAAGAGTTAGTCATTATGCACACAGTTTCACAAAATACAGCACTAGGTGGTTATATTGTGATGCTCAGGCAGATTTCAGGGTGGATTGCACATGTTATGCTGAGATCAAAGGAACAATCAGTGATATAACCATATAGCTAGCAAGTAAGTACTCCACTAGCATATGAGCTTGCACAAAGATACTATATGTTGTAGGGGTTGAGCAATATTCAGTCAAGCTGCTAGGTTATCAGGCTATCATGGCTCAGCATTCATACAAATCTAAAGTATAATAAGGTTCGAGAATGACACTACCCGGTCTTGGCCACAATAGCAACTGGATTATGCTCCTTTTCTCTCTTTTCTTTGGTTTGCACAGCAGAGGTTACAGGCACCTGTTTACTCAGCAAACAATCTCAGTTCCAAAAAAAAAAAAAAAAAAAAAAAAAATGTGCAGGTTAAAGCAAGGGCTCAATATTGATGCTGGCGTAAACAACTACAAGTAATCAATGAGTTATGCTGTTTGGTTTTTCAGGGCAGGTTGTCAAACACAGATTTGAGTGCACAGGTTGTGCACAGCACAAGAAAAGCAGCAATAGAAAAATTAACTGAAATGCAATGATATAGTAACAATATGCAAGGCAAGATGCAATGCAGAAAAAGAAGACTAACAGCTAAATGCAATGATATAATAAGCTAAATTACACTAATTAAGGGCTAAAACTACAGTGCAAACATATATACAGGGGTGAAAATTCAGTGAAGAAAGACAATAATCAACACAGCAAGTGCAAGTTAATATGAAACACTAAGAGAAGTGCAAGAATGCAAGTATGCAATAGAAGATGCAAGTGATAGAAAAATTACCACTAAGTTACACTAATACAGGGAATACAAATAACACTTCAAAGCAAGTATGTACAGGGATGGGTTGAAAAACAGTGAAACAAGCCAATAATCGACAGGGCACACGCCAAGTCCCCGGCAGCGGCGCCAAAAACTTGGTAGGCTTGGGAAGTGGTTTGTTTTATGCCTACATGTTAAACCGCAAGTGCACGGTGTCTACAATGCAGAACTGGGCAAATACGGATCGATCCCACAGAGACTTGTGGTGCTTAAGATGATCTAGGGCTTTACTCTACTGAATTCTAGCAAGTGTAACACAAATGTTTTGGTGTTGTCGATACGACTAGGAATTGCTTGTGACTGTGAACTAAGGCAGTAACTAAATTGTAACACTTTAGAAAAATACCAGGGTGATCAATCCACCTCTAATCTCATGCCCAGGCCATATATCTTAAGCTATGTTCTTGTACCTTCTTATGAAGGTCTACACTGGATGTTCATTAACCAATTTTTGCCAACTAACCCCTAGTATGAGATGTCTTCTTACAGTACAGCTCATCACAGGCTCATAAGCTTCATCAACTAATTAGTAATCCTAATCATATTATAACTCAGCAAAAACACAACCAAAAATAGATATGCTTGACATGAAATTCAGGGGTTTCATTAACACCCTGGATAATTAAATTAGAACATTCAAAGAGGTAATTCAAACAAATAAAGCTAAATTGGTGCACTGGCTAGCCCAGGCATGCCCTCAAACATCAAACTACACCTTCTATTTATACATGCAAAATCCCCAAAAACCCTAATTTACTTCAAAAATAGAAAAACAAGAAAATACCCTCTCACCCACGTCGTTGAATCGTGCTCTCTTAAGTCTGTGCGGCTCTGAGAACTCCATACTCTGATTTCCCTTGATTTGATATAACCCTAACCCTAGTTCTTCCTATCTCAGACTTAGCTTCTAGGGAAGAAGCTATGAGTGAGATAGAGAGAAGCTAGGGGGAGAAGGTGGTGCGGTTGGTGGCTGTGGTGTCAGTGGTAAGAAGATGGTGGTGATGATGGCTCTGGTCTGTAACAAGAATGGGGAAGAAGAAGAGAGGGATGGGTTCTGCAGGTGTCGGGGGAAGAAGAAAGAGAAGGTGAAGAGAAAATGGGTTTTGGTCGAGGGGTATAGGTGTAGGTGATTTTGTTATGAAGCAGGTGTAGCAAAGTTTGATGCGCATGGTGGAGCGAGCGTCGGATGCGGATGTACGAGATCTGAACGGCTCAGGGAGAATCGGGTTGTTTTGGTGTTGAGCGGTTGCAGCGATCTTCGATGAGAAGGATGGAGCGAGCGTTGGATGAAGATGGATGAAATCTTCACAGCTCAGAATGAATCGGGTTCGGATCCGGGTGATGGGCCGTGTCTTGGACTGCTCAAGCCCATGTCTTGTAGATGGGTTGCTACTTGTTGGTTTGCAACTGTTGCGCGCGCGGGCTTTGGCTTTCTGCTCCATAGACGCTTGCCTCCAATTTTCTGCTCTTTTGGCTCCTCAATTTCTCCGAGCTTTATTTACTACCTAAAAACACAAAATTAATCAGTACAAATATTTATTCTTGAAAACAAGGAAAATACAGAATATGGGATAATATCTGATTTCTGAGTACAAAAGATGAGTTAAATGCCAATAAAAAGGTGTATAAATATGCAATATTTGGCACTCATCAGTAACTCCCGATTGAGTGAGAGAAGAAGAAGAAAAAAAAGAAGAAGAAGAAGTGGGTATATGTTGTCAACTTCCGATTTTTGCCAACTTCCATAAACATGGATGGGTACGAAGAAGGACGTGAAGTTGTTGAAGTTCAAGGTTCACTACCGTTTAGAGATGACGATTTGGGGTATATGTTGAATGATCCAAACTTTGATGGAGATGAAACCCTAGACGACGCTTTCATGTAAGAAAATGGAGAATCACCCGAGATCGAAGCTAACTATGCATCAAACATACAGGTATGTTGTTAACAAACTCTAATACCCATGTTATCCATGTTATGTGCGTTTGTGTGTGTTTTCGAACGTGAAAATTCGATTTCTGCATGCATTGAATGACATGAACGACATATATTCGGTAGTTAATTTAGTAAAATATCTACCGATTATCAATAATCGGATATATTTTGATGTATTAATCTGCCGAATATAAAAAAATCCCCAAATTGAAAGCTTCAATTTCTCACAATCGGAAGTTGTATACATGAATAAATGTCCAATTATTGATATTTAATAATCGGTTGGTTTATGAATTTATAGTCCCTCCGATTATTGAAGCTTTCTATACAGAAGAATTGTTCATTTGTGTATGTCGTTAATCGGTAGACTATATTCGTACATGACTACCGATTTCTCATAATCGGTTATGTTGTGTAGTATTAAATTACCGATTGTTTTTTAATCGGTTACTTATTTTCTAAACTTCCTTCCGATTTATAATGCATAACTTGTTGTTGTTGTGCGTAGGCTGTTGTAGCGGTTGATGACGATTATTATTTGAGGCATGATACGTCCCTACACTATGCAAACGATTTGGTATGTTCATGAATTATCTTTTCTTTTTCCAATCATGTATGTTAGATGGTTATGATTATTTTTTTTGGTTTGTTATATGTGCATTTAGATATTTGGAAGTAAGAAGGAAGCAAAGGAATGGATTATGAACAAGGCAAAAGAGAAGATGTGCGTGGTAGTTCAGAACCCTTGCGTGAAGGACATTAGGTTTGAAATGGTTTGTGAGCGAGGTGGGAAGAAAAAGAGTCACGAGGGAAAGAATAATAAGTATGTAAGGAAGACGGAGAGAAAGAAGTACCGAACTCATATAAAGAAGATTGGATGCCCATTTAAGATTGTCTTCTATAAGCCCGATGGTAAGGAAAGTAAAGATTGGAAAATGTCTAAAGTTGCTAATGGTTGTCACAACCATGATGATCCGGATACTCTTATTGGACATGTAATGGTTGCGAAGTTAAAAACACATGAAATGGAGACGGTGAGGTCTATGCGTATCCAAAAGGCGAGTGTGATCTTAAGTAAAATAAAGGCGGACGACCCCGACAACTTGTCTTCTTTGTCTACAATTAGGTCGGCCCTATCTACGATCAAAAGGACGGAATGGGATGGTAGAACGGCCATGCAACAATCGCAGTGGTTAGCTGAGTTACACGACTACACGTTGAGAACGGAAGAAAAGGATTGTAAAGTGGTACGTATTTTCTTGGCACATCCCGAAATGATAAAATTGGCTCAGTGTTTTCATCAAATTTTGTTGATAGATGCCACTTACAAGACAAACAAATATAACATGCCGTTGTTGAACATTGCTTGTCACACTTCGGACAAAAACACGTTTACGATTGCATGGGGTTTAATGGATCATGAGAACAACGTGAGTTTCATTTGGATGTTGGAGACGCTGAGGTCCATTTACAATGGGGATGATTTTCCAAGGGTTATTGTAACGGATAACGATCAAGCCTTAATACATGCAATAGCGGTAGTGTTTCCTGAAGCCCGAAACTTGCAATGTACGTGGCACATTCAAGGCAACCTCAAACACAATTGCCATCACCATTTACAAGCTAAAAAACCAAGGAAGGGTACCAAGAGGTCGAAGGAAGAGGATGAGCGCATTAGTAAATTAACCACGGAAGAACGAGAGGAAGAGAAGAGGTTATTTGATGAAAAATGGAAGGAGGATGGAATAATTTGGAGAGCGTTCATGAAAGCATGGGACAAGATCGTTTGGTCAATGACCGAGGAAATTTACGAAATAAAATTGAAGAAATTTGAGGAAGAATATGGCAAGGACTACCCAAAACCCGTTGAGTATTGTAAAACACAATGGTTACCGATTAAGGAGAGGTTTGTGTATGCATGGACATATGAATATCGTAACTTCAAGAACGAGGCGACAAGCATTGCGGAGGGGTCTCATGGTCGATTAAAAAAAATACTTCTAGGTAGTCAAAATGGAGTTGTGTCGATCCAAGAAGCAATACATAAATTCACCAATCGTGATCTCGTAAAGATTAAGGATTCTATGCAATTTAGTGTACATAAATTCCCTACGGAACATGGAAGTGAAAGATTGCTTCTAAGGGGCATTGTTCATAAAGTTTCAAAATGGGAAATAAATCACATGATGGAACAATTGAAGTTGTATAAAGCTTACGATGACGAGAATACGGTTTGTGTTTGCAAGGATATCATAGGTATTGGTCTCCCATGTCGTCATAAAATGGGTAGGTACGTCGATGTGATTGACATCAATGATATTCATCCATTTTGGAAGCAATTAAATTTCACTCCAAGCACCCCCGTAGTCGATGGTCCATCGTTCATGGAGTCGGAATTGTATGCAAGAATAGCCGAGCGTTATGCTACAACAAATGGCGCCAAGAAGCAAATATTGATGCATGATTTGGAGCAAGCTCTTCACCCTCGTTTAAGGGAGGTTGATGAACCTATTAAGCAAAAGGGGGCGGGTAGGCCAAACACCGAAGTGTCGAGGACCATTGAAAGAAAAGAATTAAAGGAGCATTTGTCTAACAAAAGAATATTGTGTCGGCATGAGCGTTCGGAAGCCGAATATGAAGATGGGCCGCAACCCAAGAAAAGAGGTCGTCCAAGAAAAGATCAAGATGGACCAACCGCCCGACAAATGAGTCCAAAGGTCTCTACGAAGCCTTCTCAAGTAAGTCAAGTCGATGCGGTGGAAGAAGTTGTGTTAGTGGAGACCCAAACTAGCTCCGTAGTTATTGATCAAATGAGCGACTCACAACAAACACAATCAACGGAAATGGTGACTATAAGAGAGAAGTATGGTACTCTTCGTTGTCCTAGGGATTTTCATGGAAGACCAACACGATCAAGGTATACGATTATAGAAGAGTATATGAAACAACTCCCTCCGATCATTGTTCCATTTGTTTTGTCCACCGACGAGGTTGATGGGGATGGCAATTGTGGGTTTCACGTCGCCTCGGAACAAATTGGTTACTTTGGAGAGGTGGTGAACCAAGATGTCACCCAATGGCAAAATTTAAGAACTAAGATGGCGGTACAACTAATAAAGGACAAGGATTTCTATATGGAGATGATGAAGGAAGGAGATAGGCACGACAAAGAACTAGAGTTTAAAGACTTTGTTACGCGTGTAAAGTGCCGAAAGGGATTGAAGACAATCGGATCCAAGTATTGGATGACAATGCCTAAATGTGGATATCTCTTAGCGGACGCTTTGAATTGCGTGGTACATTTCTTTGTTCCTCCTAGGTATGGACATTCTTTTACGTTTACACCTACAAGGACGGTTTGCGATGAATCGGTTAAAGATAGAAGAATTGTTATGGCATTTGTGAATGAGATGCATTTTATCGGTTTAAGAGTAAAGAGGGATTGCCCATTACCTCCGTTGGGTGGTTTGAGTGATTATTTCCCAACGAATCATTGTAACGATTGGTTGAAACAATATGAGACCAACATGTTGGATTGGGATCGCGTCATGAAGGAGGATTTCCCGGAAGGCCTACTGGAATTGGTTCCCTCGGATGATGAAGATCAATGATCGTTATGTTTGAAAGATGTATTTTGGAAAGCCCTATTTGTACATTTTTTTTTGGAATTTTGTGGAAAATCTTTTGTGAAGTATAAAGCTATAATCGGTAGTTATATTTTTAATATATCTACCGATTATACAAGCTTTTGTAAACAGACTCAATCAATATTATAATCGGTTATTAACTTTTTGAATTTATCTTCCGATTAAAAGGCTGACAAAACAACTGAATTTTTTTTCCCATAATCGGTAGATTACATATTACATAAACATCCGATTGTCACCAAACTCTGACAAAAGATAAACTGTAAATTTTTCTCAGAATCGGTAGACTATATTGCATAAACTTCCGATTGTCACCAAACTCTAATAAAAAAGCTGAAAATCTTCCAAGAATCGGTAGACAACATATTGCATAAACTTACAATTGTCACCAAAGTCTGACAAAAAACTGAAAATCTTGCCATAATCGGTAGACAATATAAAATAATAACTTCCGATTGTAACTATCAATCAACATTTATACTGTTACGACTGACTTCAGGAATTCATAACTTCCATCATAAGTGAATTCTTCACCCTTTTCCACTAAGTCTTGTCTTTTTTGCGAGTGTCTCCTACATAAACAAACATAAAATAATGTCAACTTCGTTTTAGTAAGAAAGATTAAACACCCGGTGTTATTTAAAAAGAATAACGAGAGCGTTATACTTACAAATTGTTGGATCGACAAGCTTAAGTGGCTAGTGTTAAACATCCTCTTTTGTATCGTTATGTAATCATTTACCCCTTTTTGGAAAAGTCGGAAACGATCATGAACTTGTTGGAGTGATCTTTGCTTTGGATTTCCATACTCTCGCACAAATTGGCTATATACCCTCGCCCAAAAGATTTCGGGTGTTAACCTTCCTGCTATGAGATCTTCACGTCTTGTTTCACGATACCATGTTTTCACAATGACCAAATCTTCAGCTGCTTCAAACGTTTCCATGCTTGTAAGTTGTGATATAGAATGAATTCACAAGAGTAGACGATGGAAAATCTATTCGTAGAATACACGATGCTATAATATGTGTTGTTTGGTGCATAAATAAGAAGAGTTTACCCTCCTTATATAGATGAGAGTCCTAACGTCTCTTTTTTTTTGAAAATATGGCCGTTGATGCGTACTTTTACAAGACTGTACTGAAATTACGTACAATTGTTACACACAATCGGTAGGAAATGTTTGAACAAAGCACCCGATTATTAGTAACCGGTAAATATATATTGTTATATACTTCCGATTATAGGATGTTTTGTCAACAGAGTTCTCAGTTTCATTAGAGTAGTATAATCGGAGGTTTATCAATATGTATTATCAACCGATTGTGTGTGGTTTTCGAGGCACGGCTAGTTTCTTTTGAACGAACTAGCCGTTGGAGTATAATCGGTAGTTACATCAACAATTTAAACTTCCGATTTTCATAAGTATTTTGAAATTCATAACAATATCACCTACACATCATCATAATTTTACATTGAACTCCCGCAATTCTATTACAAGGTATTGTCATTAGCGTCGCGGACGTGTTGGACGATCCCTGAAAGGATTAAATCTTTCCATCGCCCTAAGGATTCTAAAATGAGCTTCATAACGGAAGCTGGATCTTTTCCATCTCCGCCATTCCCCGAGAGATCGTTCTATAACCTCATCATTGGTTTCACCCCTCAATCGATATTGATTCACAAGATAAGTTAAATGGACGAATTCTTCGACGTGTTTGTTTATTGAACCAACTCGACAGAAAAGATCAGCGGAGTGACGGTTGTTTGGGTTACCGGTGTCGGCGCAGAATTTTTCGTGAATTTTCCCCAAATAACTCATACTCATTATGCCTCCTTGTCTGCGTTCTTCTCCTCGTCTCGGATAGAATTGAACATAGCGCCTACATAAAGATAAATCTTCTTCAATGGTGAACTCCGTAGGATTAATGAATGGTTGGGCCATTATGTTGAAGATGATGTTGGAGAGAGTTTAAAGGTATTTGTGTTCCATAGAGAGTAAAAGGATACAATCCTTATATAGAGTTTAGAGTTCCAACGGCTTTATTTTGTTAGGGACAATTTTGTATAATCGGTAGTCAAATGAAGTATTTTGACTTCCGATTATACAGTTGCCCCAAATTTTGTTTTTGCAGAAATGTCATTTTTTTCGAATTTGGGAACTAGAATAATCAGTAGTTAATAAGACTTCCGATTATACAATTGCCCCAAATTGGTAGTGAATAAGACTTCCGATTATAAAGTTGCCCCAAATTTCTTCCTTGGCAAAATCACCAATTTTGGGAATTTAGGAGCTACTATAATCGGTAGTCTCGTGAGGTTGTTTTTCTTACCGATTGTTATAGAAGCCAGATGCGCGTTAGGCGCAAAATCGATATTAATCGGTAGTATAATATTGTTACTAAGCTTCCGATTGCTTTATAATAATCGGTCACAAAATAGCTTCCGATTATGTAAGGGCATTAACGTATTCTCCACGTTTTTGGACATCCCTTAACGGTGTATATGGGTTGGGAATAAAAAAGTCGCCCCTAATTCTTTTGGGGTCGCCCCTAAAAGTGCCTGGATAATTAGGTTGCGTTCTAATAACACAAAAAGGGAGTTGTATTTATGCGTTTAACGCAATTGAAAGTTATATTTACATACAAACGGTATTCTAATGCTTCAAAAAAAAAAAAAAAAAGATATCACCCACTAAGAAAAAAATTTAAATTTTGGGCCCTAACAATATGAGGCTCTGGGCAATAGCCTAGCTGGCCTTGTCTATAAGACGGCTCTGCCTCCGCCTCTTTGATTACATTAAAATAGAACAAATCAGAGAAGAGTTCTCCAAACCTTGATTGACAGAATAGATTAGGCAAATAGCAGGCAAACTTATTCTCTGCTGTCATAAATGAGCTGTTAAGTAACCATGAAAAGACCGAGCTGAAGGGTCACGCCAGAAAACAAGAATTCCAATCAGAAACAGAAAAGGATTATTAAAATCAGAGAAATGAATTAAGCTTTTTGGAATTCGTATTCTTACATCGGTCACGCAAAACTTTTCAGAAAAACCGAGTGATGGAAGCAGCCATTCACACGCATATGTTGAAGCATCTTGATATCCGCTGTCAGCAGGATCATCATCTGCAAATTGAGCAAAAAAATCATGAACAGTTTCCATATCACAGGATTAATTGCTTTCAGTACAGAATCAACAAACATAACAACAATCGGAATTTACACTGCACCAGAGAAAGAATCTCAAACCTGAAACTTGTAAGAGTATCCTATGTGTAATAAACAGCTGCAAGAATCAGATGTAAGGAGCAAAGATTTTAGATCACAATTGCCTAAACCATTATCCTACAGCAGTGCAGCAAAGAAAGAAAAAAGTATTTCACATTTTTATTGAATTATCTTATAGAAGGAAATATATAATAAGTCTGTATACTTCCCAAAACAATAATCTTATAATTTTATAAATATGATGGTCTCTACACAAAGCATAAAATTGATAAATTGACACCATTCAGGGATTCGATGTGTAAACATATATAATTATCTGTACAGAACAACAGCAGAGAAAATTAATTATTCAGCAGCTATCACCTGCCAAACCGAGGGCATGTATTCGCGAAAAGAATGATTCTGTGAACTTCTTGTAGTCCTGAAATTAGAGGCATCCTGTGGGGCCCTTCCAAAAGACCTATATGGCAAAGTCTTGCTCGGTTAAATATACAATTAACAGAATCTTTTATACAAGAGAAATTAAGTTGATGGTTCCTGTTCTTGTATGGTTGCTGAGATCAAGTAACAACTGAAAATTGTAGTGAAAACCATGCATGTGCACAACCCAATTCAAGATACATATAAGTGTCTCAGGAAATCACAATCCCACAATGCTGCACAGAGAAAAACAGAGTCTTAATACTAAAACTAAACTACTTAGTTTCAGAGTAAGCTCCAATACAACAACGATCATCTACTCAAGAAAAGAAGATTAATTTCATCAGTGGCTCTTGCAAAATTCTGGAAATTCCAGACTACAATGAAAAGCTTGTGCTTCTTCGAGGTGGATTCAAGGATGATTGGATAAGACGTGGAAAAAAGAAAACAAATCAGCATACCACAAATATGGGCAGTTATACTAATCAAAACATATTCGCTACACACCATGCAAAGGCACATTACAACTCTTCAGAAAAACAGTTCAAATTTAATACTACGCACATATACCGAAGTATATGATTATAAAATCTTATTCCCTTCTTGACTTAACATTTACAATAGAACATATAGTCAGGAACATCTGTGGATTTTTTTTTTTTCTTTTGGAAGCATATATGGTATATCTAATCGATCTAAAGCCAAGAAAATTCAGAGCTCTAGCCTCTAGGATCATTATAATAACACGGGTTACAAGAAGAAATTAATGTATACTGGTTAAGCTTAATGGAAAAGATTAAAGAATATCATAGATTCATGAATCATAATCATGTTAAATACAAAAAGGAACGAACCAAAACTCTAAATTTTAACAATAGAGCTACTATAAGATGTTAAAATATTTCATAACTTACCTTTTGAAATCACCACCCCCTAATATGGTTGCTTTGGTGGCTAGAAGAAGCATAGGTTGCACCAGTAGAAGCTTTTGGATTTCCTTCACAACAGTTTCTACCACACTTTGAAGAGAAAAGCTTTTTCTGTCAAAAAAGAAAAGAAGGTAGATGATAAACTTGAGTATAATTTAGCAAATGAAATGATTCAATTGATTCCAGCAACTAGTTTTAATTTCAAAGATTGATAAGAGAGACAAAATTACACACTGATCCTTCCAAAGTGAATCCCATCCTCTTAATACTAATTACTAAAATAGTAGGGGTTTTCCAATCTTGATCCTCCTTTCACATATACCATTATCCTGCCTGACCTGCCGTAGTAGTCCTAACACAAGAGCAATGACCACTTTTTTGTGTGGACAAGCACATTTCATCTAATATTTTCCCCTTAAATATATTCCTTCAATATATTACCATAGTTTGTGAAAAGATTCTACCTTGTCGTCACAGTAAGGATCTACCTTTATTTATTAAAAGCTTTTGAATAAGTGCTTGTTAAGAATCTATCAGAGCCAGAAGTGCCAAGAGGGCAATTGTTCAAGTATGTATTGAAGAACTTGCTTGATCTGGTATTATACCTAGCTAAACCTATAAACCTTTGATCTATAAATCAGTATGGACCAACACTTTGAAGGTTAGATAATAAATGCAAAAGCATAGTCAAGAGACTCAAGCCTCTCATCAAATGCAAATTGCAGAGCACTTAGGTGGGACACAGAAAGTTGAATTGATTATAGCACTATGCCTATGAGCTATCTGCGTAAGCAAGAAACCTTGACCTATTAACAGTGAGATATGGAGGAAATAACTTTAATAACGGCATTCAGTAAAGAAAAGGAAAGAAATACTTAAAATATTTACTTTACCTGTTATCACCTCCCACTGGCAAGGGAGTGGAGGCTCGGTCTGCCCAATAAAAAGCACCAATGCTGGAAAGAAAAAAGATTCTCTCAGTCACAGAACAAAAATCAGCTCATACTGAGGCAGATGATGAATACAATCAGTATCAGAATATTGACCTCTTTTGTAGCATTCGATTCCCTAAATCATGATATCCTAACTAGTTAAGCCCTAGAGAAGAACATGAAAAACATTGAGTCAATAGCTTTGAAATTCGCATAATCCCAAGGGAATTCGTAATATGTGCAGTATAGTTAATCCTACAGAAAGAAGTAGACTGGGAGAAAACAGTTTCAGACTCATAATCCTAGCTACAAAATGTTTTAAGGAAACATCTCTGATCAATCTTCCAAACAATGTCCCCTACTTTGAAATTGATCCAAATTTTCACATAGGTACAACGATCAACCAGATGGATGATAACACATTGCCTCAGAGGAATGAGGGGAAACGGATTTTCCATCTCCCACTTTGACCTCCTTGGAAGATGCTGCTTAAAAATATCTAGTGTGTGAGTTTGAGATCTAGGAAAATGTTGGCGACGTAGAAGAAAGAATATTATCCTTCAGATATGAGAAACACTACATAAAGCATGAGTACACTTGAAATGTTCGGGGAATTCATCCCTAGAGATTAATCCTTAATTACTTTCTAGGATTGTATTCAGCCTGGACCCAGCTCATTACCATAACAAAGACAGGTGTCAAAGGTATTTAAACTATCAGGGGAAGAAAATATTTAGTCTGCCTATAAGCTATAACTATCTGGAAATGACCCAGTGCAAATTAAAAACTAGCAACACATTAAGGAAATTGCATGGCATCACCTGTCACAACGAACAAAAAAGGCAACTTCGCTAGAAAACAACTTTTGGAAACAAAATAATCCGCGCTTTTGACATCTAATGGATATATTCCTTTTCTAGTTTCATGTTGCATGCTATTTCATTCTTGGTTCTTTTTTCTACCGGAAGCTAAAATCTATTCAAATTTTGTGTCACTTTTTCATCTGTAAAAAATTAATACGCCAAGAGATAGGAGCCAAGTTCAAAACAAAAGATTTGGAACCTAAAGAATAACATAGAACCATAATCACCCGTACATAGACATCAATGAGAAGCCAGTAATAAAAATGATATGAATTTCAGGATTTGAAGGGAAACCTGTCGATCATTAAAAAATGAGCAGCAACACTTTTTCCTTTACTTTCCTTTTGAAGTCGATAGCGCAGTGTCTATAATAAAATAACCAAAAGTGCATGACGATCAATGTTCTCCATGCTGCTAATAATGGGATCATAATAGTATAATATCAGTGAAAAACACCACAGTCAAATGGAAGGCTCGTGGCACATTTCAGAAGAACATGTCTTTGAGGCAATAAACTCCTACTTATCCATCTCTACTACCTTTCTGGATTACAGAATGTGATACTAAACCTCCATACCCACTCGCTTAAAGGTTCGTGCGAATAATCAGATATCCTAAGCTATTTTGTTAAGATTCCTTAAAACACCTAACATTTACAAAAAGCTACAGCAGGCCATCCCAGTGGTTTACGAAGTTTGGTTACTAATGAACAAGCTCAAGATTGTTCTAATTTTTATTCTAGGCTTCAGTTGAAACATTTTAGCTTTTCTACATCAGTCTTTTGAAATTCCAAGAGAAAATTCTTCCACAATGTCCTGCACCCTTGATAATGCATCAATTTTATACTCAGACTCCTCAAGAGGTTAAACATAGCAATTAAACTTTCCGATCCAGCATCCAATTTCATTTCACAATTGCAAAATGTGGCAAGATCAAATTTAGTAAAGGGGAAGTGCAAATAATGTGATGCAGATGCTTACCTTAAGAGTAGCCAAAAACTCAAAACTATTGTAACAACGAACGTATAAGAAGCGTTTCATGCAAGCTAGAAATAACTCCTCATCGTAATTAACTGTTTGGTCCTTCGTGTCATCATGCTCTTGCAGATTCTCATTCAGCTCCGTACTGATTTTGTTACTTGGTCCTAAACATAGTGCACGGGGAAATTTATATTAAACTTAGTAAGCTTAAGAAGATTGTTAGTTTCTTACACCTAGATAATTATTACCAGATCTGAAGAAAAGAATATTTGCTGCGAAAAGGAAACATAATTGCTTTTCATCGAAACAAATAGTTTCCACTTTCCACACTCATAGAAAGCCAGAACTCACACTTACGAGGTGCAATTCTATCATTTGCTGAAATGCAACAGCATTGAGTGAAGCAGTCATTTTAGCATTGAAAATGGGCCTATTCAAACACTTGAGCTATTCAGCAGTGACACACACATCCTCGTATCTCTAAACAATTCCATGTAGTGACTAATAACCAGAACTCACTAAAGATGTGTGATAGCAACCTAACACTTTGTTTTGACCCTTTCCATTTTCGATTAAAACTGGTCCTTAATAACGTTAACGACAATCCCATTGGCAAAAAAACTGTTTCCTAATCATTACATTACCTAACATAAATAAAAAGTTCATGAACCAGGGGGGAGTACCGTAACTTACTATTAGCTGACAAAATGTGGTGCCTTAGTAACTGCGCGAGACGCTCAACATCAAACCGACAATCCAAATCAAAATACAGTACTCTACGCTCCAGACCACCATAATGTACACCTTTCCACTCCTTTGGAAGAATAGAAGTAATTGCAGCCTAAAAAACCATAAAAAAAAAAAGTAAATTTAAACAAAATCCGATAAGCAAAACAACTTGAACATACAAGAACCTTAATTAAGATTCTACCATACTAATTTTGAGCTCAATTGAAGTTGAAGAAAAACAAGAACCTGCATTAAGATTTGAGTTTTGGCAGAAGGAGACGGACCAACAATCTCAACTACATTACCAACTCGTAGCGGAACACGATGTAGGGGAGGAATTAGTAAGAATGGACGTTCTGTTAAAACCCTAGATAGCATTTCTTTTGCACTCTCATCGCCATTAATCCACTCCGCCGGTGTCGCCATCCCGGAGAATTTTGGGAATAACCAATTTGACAAATCTACCCTGCTCGTTTTCAAGGGTTCGGAAAAAGAAGACTGATTTTACCAATCTACCCTTCACCTTTTTCACGGGGATAAAAATAGAGAGACTGGGTCTCACCGATTTGACTACCAAGGGTTTCAAATTCTGTCTCTACTCTCCACTAAAACCCCTCTTCTTCTTCGTTTAAGATCTCTTTCGCAAGTGTGACCTAAATTTCTAGGGTTTGAAGTAGCGATGGATGATAGTTTGTATGATGAGTTCGGGAACTACATTGGACCAGAAATCGAATCTGATAGAGAATCGGATGGAGAAGGAGAAGATGATGAAGATCTCACTGATAAACCCTCGGAAGTAGAACAAGCTGATTCTGATGATGAAGACAATAGAGATGCTTCTAATGGTTGGATTACAGCTTCTAATGATGTTGATATGGAAAACCAGATTGTACTCGCTGAAGATAAAAAGTATTATCCGACTGCGGAAGAAGTTTATGGTGAAGATGTTGAAACCCTAGTTATGGATGAAGATGAACAACCACTTGAAATGCCAATTGTTAAACCTGTTAGAAATATTAAGTTTGAAGTTGGTGTTAAAGATTCTTCTACTTATGTTTCGACACAATTTCTATTAGGTTTAATGTCTAATCCGTCATTAGTTAGAAATGTTGCACTTGTTGGTCATATTCAACATGGTAAAACTGTTTTTATGGATATGTTAGTGGAACAAACACATCATATTTCGACTTTTGATTCTAATAGTGAGAAACATATGAGGTATACTGATACAAGGATTGATGAACAAGAGAGAAGGATTTCGATTAAAGCTGTACCTATGTCACTTGTTCTTGAGGATAGTAAAGCCAAGTCTTACTTATGCAATATCATGGATACTCCTGGTCATGTTAATTTCTCTGATGAAATGACTGCTGCTCTTAGACTTGCTGATGGAGCTGTCTTAATTGTTGATGCTGCTGAAGGAGTTATGGTAAGCGGTTTGTCTTGATTTTTTTTTTTTTTTTTGATACTTTGCTTCAATGCTTTTGGGGAGATTTCAAGATTTTATTGCTTTCTTGAATTATGGTGTGTTTCATTCTCTTATTTGTGACTGAATAAGTAGAACAGTTCCTCATTGATTTACTGAATAGAGAATATGCACCAGTGCTAGTATCTGAGCATTTGAATTAGGGAACCTAGATATGGAACCATTGGTATTTCCAAAACAGAAAGTACACAGAGAATCCTAATCGTTAGTGAAGCCATGATTATTGTAATCCTAAAGAGTTGCTTTATGCATAATTGTTGCACTAAAACACTGCATGCATCATCTCAAGGCTAATCACATAGGTCTAATGTAGAGTACTGGTGCAATGTCACTTATTGAGGCGATTATGATTCTTACCCAAAGGGAAGACTATCGAATGTACTTCCAATTTTTAAAGTTGTTCTAACCGTTGTTTATGTGTTTTAGAAAGAGTAGACAATTTGTATATTATACCTTCTTTCGTTTCATCTCTGTCTTAGGCAGAAATTATTCTTTTCATCCTCTATATAATGAGGCAGGATCTGCGTACTCTTTCTTATACATCAATCTGTGTGGCTTTTTTCGCTCCACTTGGACACAGTAGTAAGGGTACTTACCTTGCCAAAATGTATGGGATGCATGTTTTTGTTGGCCAAGTAGGCAGTCACATGTTAGCCATGTTGCCGGGTATCATGTATGTGGTCTGTCTATATTGCGAATGGTTAGTAGGTTAACCTCATAGTGGGGCCATACATCATGCGATTTTGTGTAGTTTCCTGAATGTAATTTGTCTGCTTTATTTTTGTATGTAGGCAAACACAGAGAGGGCTATACGTCATGCAATCCAAGACAGACTTCCTATTGTTCTCGTTATCAATAAGGTACATATTTTGGTTTTTATGTATTAGAATGCCTAATTTTGTTAAATTGTAATTTTTACTGACCTTGAGTCATCTTAACCCCTTTGCAAGGTTGATAGGCTTATAACCGAACTTAAACTGCCCCCAAATGATGCTTACCACAAATTGAGAAATATATTGGAAGTGGTCAATAACCACATCACTACGGTCTCGTCAACTGCTGGAGGTGTGCAGACCCTTGATCCATCAGCTGGTAATGTTTGTTTTGCAAGTGGAAGCGCTGGTTGGTCCTTCACTCTGCAATCGTTTGCCAAGTTGTATGTTAAGCTTCATGGGATCCCGTTTGATGCTTCAAAATTTGCATCACGACTGTGGGGAGATAGATATTATCATCCTGATACTAGGGTTTTCGAGAGGAAACCTCCTGCTAAAGGGGGAGATAGGTCATTTGTGCAGTTCATCCTTGAACCTCTTTACAAAATATATAGCCAAGTAATTGGAGAGCACAAGAAGAGTGTGGAGGCAACTCTTGAGGAACTGGGTGTGAAGCTTCCAAATGCTGCGTACAGGTTGAACGTTAGGCCTTTGCTGAGACTGGCTTGTAGCTCAGTTTTTGGATCTGCCACGGGTTTTACTGATATGCTAGTTCAACACATCCCTTCTGCCAAGGAAGCTGCGGCGAGGAAAGTAGAGCATATATATAGTGGGCCACGAGATTCTTCGGTTTTTGACTCAATGGAGAGTTGTGATCCATCTGGACCTCTAATGGTTAATGTGACTAAACTTTACCCTAAATCAGATTGCAGTGTTTTTGATGTTCTCGGAAGAGTTTACAGTGGTGAGATTCAGACTGGACAGACTGTGCGTGTACTGGGAGAAGGTTATTCACCAGATGATGAAGAGGATATGACCGTAAAAGAAATAACGAAGTTGTGGGTTTATCAAGCTCGTTATCGGATACCTGTAAGCAAAGCTCCTGCTGGTTCTTGGGTACTCATTGAAGGTGTTGATGCTTCGATTATGAAGACTGCAACCCTTTGCCATGCGGATTTTGATGAAGATATATATATATTTAGGCCTCTCAGATTCAATACCCTTCCTGTGGTTAAGACAGCCACGGAGCCTCTGAACCCTAGTGAGTTGCCCAAAATGGTGGAAGGTCTTAGAAAAATCAGCAAAAGCTATCCTCTTGCCATCACTAAAGTTGAAGAGTCTGGTGAGCATACTATATTAGGTACTGGAGAGTTATATTTGGATTGTATTATGAAGGACCTTAGGGAGCTCTATTCTGAAGTGGAAGTCAAGGTATGCTTGCTCAACTCCCTGTACATTTCCTTGTTGTTTATGAAAGAAATCTTGTGTTCATTCTACTGTTAGGAATTACGTCTTGTGGTTTCTCATCTACTTGGTGGTGTGCAGGTAGCAGATCCTGTTGTTTCATTCTGCGAGACAGTGGTGGAGTCCTCTTCGATGAAATGTTTCGCTGAAACACCCAACAAAAAGAACAAGATAACCATGGTAGCTACTCTCTCTAATTCCTTCACTATTTTTGATTTAGATCAACATATATACACTATAGCTGTGTAATATTTATTTGTTGTGTCCTTAGATTGCTGAGCCACTAGAGAAAGGATTGGCAGAGGATATTGAAAACGGTGTTGTAAGCATTGATTGGCCTCGGAAGAGACTTACCAATTTCTTCATGTCAAATAATTATAGCTGGGATATTCTTGCAGCAAGAGGTGTTTGGGCATTTGGTCCAGATAAGCAGGTAATGTGGATGTCATACTCTCTATTTTGTCATAGAACACAGCTAATTTCCACCTGTAATTTTAGTTACTTATAATGTACTATGTGCACGTGCACCAATTTTGGAGTATTTAGTCAGGTTTACTATCTACATCCAAATTTATGCTATTTTCAGATATTCTGACTTTCATTAATATGTTCTGTGATTGACGTTATTTCTGTAGGGACCCAACATCCTCTTAGATGATTGCCTTCCCAGTGAAGTTGATAAGAACTTGTTGAATGCTGTCAAAGATTCCATTGTGCAAGGGTAAAATGAATTTCACCAAGTTTCCTTCAGGACAAACCTTTTTCATTTCTCATTATTATTAATGTCTACATGTTTTTATCTACAGGTTCCAATGGGGAGCACGTGAAGGACCTCTCTGTGACGAACCTATCAGAAATGTGAAGTTCAAGATTGTTGATGCTAAGATTGCTCCTGAACCCTTGCATCGAGGCACTGGTCAGATTATTCCAACTGCTCGACGGGTTGCGTATTCAGCTTTCCTCATGGCTACCCCACGTCTTATGGAACCTGTATACTATGTTGAGGTAACGGTTGGTTATTTTGGGAACTTTCCAAAGAAAAACAAAAATAAGAATTCAAGTAATTGGTGAAAACCTATCAATCATTTTGAACTGTTTCTTTATAAAATCCTTTTTTAACCATTTTTTCCCAACTTGTTGTACTGTTTCAGATACAAACCCCAATAGATTGTGTATCTGCCATCTATACAGTGTTGTCTCGTCGACGTGGTCATGTTACGGCTGATGTTCCTCAGCCTGGTACGCCAGCCTATATCGTAAAGGTAGGTTATAAAACTCCACTTCTTATTGATGTTTACAGCTTATTTGCTTGTAAACACGTTCTTTCTGTTTTGGGTTATTCGTTTTATTTTCTTCTCATATGCATGCATCACAAGTGTCGGTATGTTGATCAATCTCTCTTTATATTTTGTAGGCATTTCTGCCTGTAATCGAGTCCTTCGGATTTGAGACTGACTTGAGGTACCACACTCAAGGTCAGGCTTTCTGTCTCTCTGTTTTCGATCACTGGGCTATAGTACCTGGTGATCCCCTTGACAAAAGTATTGTGCTTAGACCTCTTGAGCCGGCACCCATTCAGCACCTTGCACGGGAGTTCATGGTGAAGACAAGGCGTCGCAAGGTATGCTATCTTCTATTCAATCTGACAGTATTTCTATTGCACTATTAAGGTCTTGATTTGAACCACGAAACTGAATTTATCAATTTCGTGTCAGTGTTCATCATTCGCTGAAATAATTATGTCTGTCATTGTAGATTGATTATAAACTGTTGTATAAACAGCATTTAGTTTCTCATTGAAATTATTAACTGAATATTTAGTATTTGTGCCCTCTCATGGTAATAACCATCATTAACATTATCACACCACATTATCAAGAAACCTATTAGGTTAGGGTGTCCTCTTCGCAGGATAGCACTTAATTGGGAATTTGATTTCTTTCTTTGGCAGGGAATGAGCGAGGATGTCAGCATCAACAAGTTCTTTGACGAGGCCATGGTGGTGGAGCTCGCTCAGCAGGCAGCTGATCTTCACCTGCAAATGTTGTGAGGTTGTGACGCCTAGTTGTTTTTTTCCTTGTGGAAATTGTTTTAGCAGATTTCAAAGGAAAGAATGAGAAGGAGAATTTTGATCAGGCCTTGTAGCTGTTAGTTCTGTAATAACTGTGTTTTGTGCTCCTTATCCAATTGTCTTGTAAAACTGAACAGATCATATTTTATTTTATTCTGAAAATGACCAAATATATTACTGCAAAGAAAACTAATTTGTAGATTCAGACTCGTATAAAATCAACTCTGAATGAGTTTTCTGTCCGATGACTGAATCTGTGTGATTAGTTTCTTCAAGAAAGGGTATATAATTGGAGTTCATATTACAGATCTCTTGAGCTTTGACAGTGTCAAAAGCTATTGTTGGAATTAAAAACAAAGGAACTTCAGTAAAACTAGTAAGCTAGTTAGCCAACAAGTCTGTTGCTCTGTTAGCTCTTCTATCCACAAAATGAAACCCCCCAAAAGAAGTTAGGTTGTCTGCAAACCTCTTAACTTCATCTACAATTGCTAAGCATTGCCATTTGATTGAGGTCTGTGTGCCTTGTAAGTACTTGATAGTATTTTGATTACCTCCTTGTGCAGTTTATTTGTGATGGCCCATTGAGTAGTATGTAGCAGAGCTACAGCTTCCGCTTCTTTTGTTGATTCAGTCCTGCAGCTTCTCATTCTTGCTGCCTTGAAGGTACCTGTCCAGTTGCGCAAAATAAAACCACAGACTGCATTAGTTTTAGACGATCCCACGAAGCATCGCAACTCAATTTATAAAAGTTTCTTATTAGGAATGTCCAAGGCTGAGAATGTGTTCTGATGCCGCTATGAACTAAAACTGATGAAAGATTAGATGGATGCCAGTATTCATAGTCGTAGAATGTCAAGAGATAGTTTTTCCGGTGTTCTGCTTTTGTTTTCAAACACCCTAAGGCACCGTTCTTTCCAAATAAACCAACATTTGGTAGCTGCTAAAGCCATGGATATGGAATTCAGTTCTCCTTTTATCCATTCATTGTACATGTCTAAGAATGAAGAATTAGTAGAAGAATGGTTAGAGAGTATTCCCTGAGAAGGCATTGGATGAAGCTTCCAGACAGATTTAGCATAATCACATTCAAAATATAAATGAAAGGTTGATTCTTCTATTAGATGACAGAAGACACATTTCCTCTCCTCATCTTGAAACCCTAGCTTTTGTTTTGTGGGTAATGTATCTTGTAAACACTTCCAAATAAAAAGCTTGATTCTTTGTGATGTGTTCATGCTCCGTAGTTCACAGTGAATTCTCCATTGGTGGTAAGCAGCCATCTAATTTTATCTTTTTTCAATGTTCCTGCCTCAGTTAAGAAAAGCCTAATATTCAAGATTTCTTTTACTAGTACTGTGTCAAACATAGAGTTTAACAATGTGATATTCCACTTCTTTATTTCACTGTCAATTAACTGTGATACAAGTGTTATATTTGGGTTACCATTTGAGACAGAGTTTGCAAGAATCTCTTCCCTAGTAGGTAGCCATTTATCTTCCCATATATTTATGGAGGTACCATCACCAACCTCCCACATGTTATATTTTTTTATATGTTCAATTCCCTGCAGTATGCATTTCCACACCCAAGAAGCCTGTGATTTCTTCTTTGAGTGTAGTGCTCCTGTTTTTTTGAAGTATTTCCCTTTTAAGATTTGTGCCCATAAGTCATCAGGATGACTTACCAATCTCCAAACAATTCTGCTTAACATTTCTTGGTTAATCTTATTCGCTTCTTTGAAACCTAGCCCACCCTGGTTTAATGGTTTGCAAAGAAAATCGAAAGATTTGATATAGATACCTTTAGAATTAGAATGTTTACCCGCCAGAAATCTATCTGGATGTCGTTTATTCTCTTAGTAATTTTTTTTGGCAACACAAAACACCCCATGCTAAAAACAGGCATGCTAGACAGTACCGATTTGTTAAACACTATTTTGCTAGGCTGAGATAAAAAATTTCCTAGCCAAGTTTCTTTGTTCCATCTTTCAATGATGCTATCAAAAGCCTTTAACTTTGATTTATCTATAAACAGTGGCACCCGTAAGTGTGTGTCTTTTATGTTTATTTTCTTTATTTTCATAAGTCTAGATATAATCCCTTGATGTTTGTTATGTACCTTTTTGCTGAAAAACAGGCCCGATTTAGAGAAATTAATGACTTGTCCTGATGCTTTATTGAAAATGTTGATAGCATCCAACAGATTTTTACAACTTCCTAAGTGTTCCTTAGTAAACAAAAGGAGATCATCGGCGAAAAATAAATGTGATATAGGTGTTTATTTAGGTGTTAGTTTTATTCCTTGTACTTTTTAACAGTTTCTAGATGACTAAGAAGTCGAGAAAGAACCTCCATGCATAAGATGAATAGATAAGGGGATAGAGGATCCTCTTGTCAAATTCCTCTTGTTGGAATGAACTCTTGACATGGATTACCATTAAGAAGGACAACAATGGATGAAAATGAGACACATTGGAAGATTAACTCACACCAATCTTTAGAGAAGCCAAAAGTTGTTAAAGTTTTTATCAGAAAGCTCCAGTTGACCCTAACAAATGCCTTTGACATGTCGATTTTCAGGCCTATGTTCCCAGTTTTCTTTTTGCTTTTATTTTCATAGAATGCACTACTTCATGAGCAACAATGATGTTGTCAGAAATCTGCCTAGAAGAAAGGAAAGCAGATTGAAGAGGTGAAATAATTTTTTCGAGGTTCTTTTTAAATCGGTTTGCCATTAACTTAGCAATTACCTTATAGAGAGTATTGCATAATCTTATTGGCCTAAAGTCAGCTAGATTTTGGGGTTCTTAATTTTTGGAATGAGAAATAAGAAAGTTTTGTTAAGATTTGGGTTAAGTTTTTTAGTCTTGAAAAAGTATTGAATTACTGCCACTAGCTGAGGGCCAACTGTTTCCAAGTTGTGTTTAAAGAAACTAACAGGAACCCCATCAGGCCCTGGTGCTTTATTGGACTTCAGCTTTTTAACTACATCCCATATCTCCATTGATGAAGGGATTTCTATTAGTTTTTCATTTTCTTCTAAAGATATGCTAGGCTTTAAGTGAGAGAAAACTTCAGTTTCAGAATTCAAAGAAGTTTCATTAAAAAGATCAGAGAAGTATGAAGTTAATATTTCTTCTATTTCAGTTCTAGAGGAGACTACTTTGTTTTGACTATCTTGAGTACAATCTATATTATTTCTCTTTCTTCTTTTCAGAGTTGTGACATGAAATAATTTTGTATTTCTTTTTCCTAATGCAATAGTATAACTACATCCCATATCTCCATTGATGAAGGGATTTCTATTAGTTTTTCATTTTCTTCTAAAGATATGCTAGGCTTTAAGTGAGAGAAAACTTCAGTTTCAGAATTCAAAGAAGTTTCATTAAAAAGATCAGAGAAGTATGAAGTTAATACTTCTTCTATTTCAGTTCTAGAGGAGACTACTTTGTTTTGACTATCTTGAATACAATCTATATTATTTCTCTTTCTTCTTTTCAGAGTTGTGACATGAAAGAATTTTGTGTTTCTTTCTCCTAATGCAATAGTATTATTTCTAGATTGTTGTTTAGCAATCTCTTCTTGTGTGTCATACAAAGATTCCAGTTCTAACAGTTTTTTGTTAATCAATCAAGTGTTAGAGTCCCCGTGATTTTTAGACTCCAAGTTTTCTATTATCTTTAGGAGATTTTTAATTTTTGTTTGGCTTTCCAAACACATCTCTTTTCCAAATGCCTAAATTTTCACCTAGAGTTGTAATATTGTTTAAGAGGTATACATATGGATTCATTGTTAATTCTTGATTCCAAGAATTTTGTATGACTTATAAGCATGAATCCTCCTTTAGCCAAGTATCATAGAATTTAAAAGTTGGACTAAGATATACTTGATTAGAATTTATGGAAAGGCAAATAGGTCTATGATCAGATCCTATAACCACCAAATTTTGGAGAGATGCTTCATGGAATTCAATATTCCATTTTGCATTTTCCATAGCTTTTGTCAATCCTCTGCTTAATGTTAGTTGTGCCCTCCCTTTTGTTATTCCATGTAAAGATGTTTCCCTTAAATCCTAAGTCTTCCAAACCAGTTCTTTGAATTAGATTCAATACTAGTTCCACCTTTTTTCTAAAGGGCATACCCCCTTGTTTTTCCTCATTGTTTAATATTATGTTTAGGTCACCTATTACTAACCAAGGAATCTTAATGAGGTTTACCCTTTGAGCTATGTCTTTTAAGTAACCCATAACTTCTAGTTTATTCTCGTGTTTAGGTGCTCCATAAAAACAAGTGAGTAACCACTCCTGTGAGTGAAAATTGTTTTTAACAATGATGTTAATCATATTAAGGTTCCATTGAACCACTTCAAAATAAAAGCCATCCACCCAAGAAATTGCTAGTCCCCCATCTATTCCATCTGGGTCTCCAATGTGGGTGTTTAGGAAGTAGTTTAGAATGTTTCTCATTAAGCTCATTTGAGACTTAGTTTCAGACAGAAACAAAACATATGGTTTTTCAAAATCTAGAATGAATTGGAGATGTTGTTTAGTTTTTTTCTGGACACACCCTTGTGTGTTCCATGCTAGTATTTTCATTTTTAGGGGAAGGCAAGAATGCGGAATTATCAGCAATTGTATGTCAAGCTAAAAAGAAAAGCAGGAATTATTAAATGTCACCAGCAGCAAATTATATGTCTAGCTAATAAGCTAACAGTTTATCTAAACTAATCTGTTAAGCAAGTAAAGAAGGTCTGTTAACACTCTAAGGGAAGTTTAAGGAAGCAAAATGAGAAATGGAAGGATTAAGAAAGCAAAGAATGGAGAACTCTTAGTAGGACAGAAATACTAGAGACATACCTGTCTTTTTCCCTTCCCCATTTCTGCAGCATTGACTTGCAATTGTTCTATCTTTTCATTTATGGAGAGAGTATCCTTGGATTGTGATGATGTTCCCTCATTAAAAGAACCAAATTGGTTAATGTTGTTAATTTCAAAAAGTTCATTTGATGCAGAAAAAACTGAGATTTCCTGGGATGCAGAGAAAAGAGAATCCTCAACAGCTAAAGTTAAAGATTCATTTGAATCTATAGATGAATGAGGAGAACCCAGAGAGACAAAAGAATCAGAAATTAAAATACTAAAACCCAGCTTAGGTGAATCAATTGAAACAGATGAGTCTGAGAAAGTAATGCATAAAGCCAGCTTTGGATCTTCCTCCGGCGTGAAGAATTGTTCGATTAAATCTTCAATGTTAACTGCCTCATCTTCTTAAGGTATGAAATCGTCCAGATTATCAAGAGAAGAGAGAATTTGATTCACCACATCTTGAAGTAAGCCTGTATTCTGAGTATTAAAATCCAGATCTGAAATGGGTTGGTATGAAGGGTTTGAAGAGGAGGAGAGTCCCAATAGTGATGTCTCTTACCCAGGATTGAATCCTCCCGATCCAATAGTTCCACTTCCTCTCCATCCTCATCGGACGAAATAAGTTGCACATGACTGATAGATGAATAGGTTGAGAAATGTTCAATAGACTGAAGAACAGAGTCTGGTAAAATGAATCGTGGTGGAGACCCATATGCTGCATCTAAGACAGTTTGTCAATCAATTTGCTCATTAATGAGCACTTTAAAATCGGTCGCCCAACTCTGTGATTCGGGCTCAGACTGAGTTTGGTCCCTCATCGTAAATATCTTCTAGTGAGAAGTTATGTTTAATATCACAACCTTCCTCAATATGACCTAAGCGATGGCAGTGGTCACAGACTCTAAAAGGCAAGTCCAAGTAAATAAAAGACGCAGTAGTTTCAGGGTTGTTTCCAACCTTAACTCTAACATTGGTTATCAGTGGCTTTTCTATGTTGATATTTATTCTAGCAAAAACGTCATGACCAGGAAATGTAATTGCATTTGTAGGTGAAATACTAGACACAAACCCCAAATGGGTTCCTCTCTGTGCGATGATAAATTCGTTATAGTGAAAATGATGCAAGTAAAGGAATTTCACCCAAACAATAATTTTTTTCAAAGTGTTTCTTTCTATTTGCATTCTCGGAAACCGTTTAGCGATTGTAAAAGCATCCCCATATAAATGCGAAGGAGCATTTGTAAGGATTCCAACCATGATTTCTTTGTCCGTAAAAGAAATTATGAAAACATTAACCCCTATTTGTTTTACTTTAAAACTTGTGCCTTTTCCCCATCTGAATTTTAAAGCTTTGGCTATATGAGTTTTGCTAAAAGAAGATGTTGAAAAATTCCTGGCTATGACTATGATAGAGTCTTCATGGTTGAAGCCTTTGAGAGGGGGAACATTAAAAGGTAGTTTTTGAGTTAGCCTATTTTTGGATGTTGCCTTTCCCACATGGGCTGGGGCACAATTCATCCTTTGAAAGGTTTAAACCTGTGAGTGAGAAACCATTTTACCGATAGTTTGTCTTACTCTAAGTTCAGACACAGCCTCTAAAGGCCAAGACCAGCAGATGAGAAAGAGAGTTTAATTAAAAGTTGTTTGTTGAACTTAAAGGCAGAAATCAGTAAAGAGAAAGGGACTTCTCAAGAAGGTTCTATTCTTTAAAGCAGTAAAAAAACACTCAAGGGATCGTAATTTTTTTTTTTTTTAATAAAACGTATCCCTATTGGGTCTTAGTCTATCCAATGAACAGGCTAAAATTTGGTACACCATCCGAATTTTGCCACGTTAGTGATCAAGCTGTAATTTATTTTTCCTCCGCTATTTTGGCAACACGTGGAGTATAGGGACATAACCTATCCCTTTCCCATGTCGTACCTTAACCCTTAAATTTCGTGCACCAATCTTTTTGCTTATCTAATACAGGGTTATCCTAATTTTACCCCCCACTCTAATTCGCATTTATCCTTTAATGGTACCCACCTCACAGTTGGGTAGCGAATTATCCCGCCCATTTTAGTGAACAGAATCCGAAAACTTTGAATTTGAAATTTAAACTATCCCACTAGACAAGTATTTTTTATATTTTCTGAAAATGAGATGACCGTTGGTCGAAAAAACACATAGTTTGAAAATTCTGCGAAAACCTCTATGCCTCCTGTATGTTTTGTTCCTTCCACTAATTGAAAACCTCTATGCCTTATGCATTTTATATAATGTCAAACAAATTAATGTCTACGCGTTTAGATCGAACCTAGTTAATGAATACCAAAGTAGTAGATTTCCTTGAACTTTTTGTATTTTGGACCTAATTGAACGCCTTAATGGCCATTTTGAAAAACCCAATACATGCATGAATCAGGAACATCAACCGCCTCTCTGCCTCTGAAAACTCCCTATAAATCTCAACTCACTCGGCTATTCTCTCCCAATAATCCCTAGATAAGATAGAATCACCCCTTCAAACCCTTTTACTCCTATCCAAAATGGAAAAAAGAAAGATTCTCATCCTCCATATGTCCTCACCAGCCGGGAAAAGATACCAATGCCGAATTCCTTCGGAAAGGATAGAGAGAAAAAATATGGAATTTTACAATGAACAAGCTGAAGATGAGGCCACCAGACTTGTACCCGGTCCTCATAATGCTATAATCCCTTATGTTGGATCCACTAGAGCTTATTTGTAACATGACAGAGCCGGTGGATTTCGCATGTATCTCGACAATCCGTTTTAGAAAGAGAAGGAAAGAAGAGTAGAAGAAAGTAAGATGATAATAGAATGCAAGGAAGTTTTTATGTTTTAAAGTTTATATGTTTTGAAATCATTAATCTTATGATTGTTATATAATATATGCATTATTAAGAAAAAAAAGGAAATGTTTGAAAAAAAATTTTATGAGTTTTGAAATTTGTGGATTAATGAAACGAACCAAAACAGACTTTTATGATGCATGATAACCTTTTTTTTTTCATCATCGCTTACCTCCGCTCTTTCCATATCAAAGTTTGGTTGATGAGTTATGCTGCATACTTTGGGGAATTTTTAGGAAAAACCAGATATAGAAAATTACTCCATATCCAATAGAGAGGAGAAGAGAGAGAAGAGAGGACAATGATTTGGTTAGTGAACAGATCATATTGGCTTAAAGGTTACTGTTACATTTCGATGAATTGTTGGACTGCATTTTTCATTTGTACTATATTTGGATTGTGGTGATGATAGTTTAATTGGTAAGTATTCCTCTAACCAGTATGACTAATGATGCTTTTCTTGCACAACTTTCTTTTATGGTATCTTTCTTTGGTAACCTTTCCGAAATTGAGACGCCTCGGGATGAAAATGAAAATGCGGCGTGTTCTAGGTAGTTTCTTGCTGAGCTTATGTTTAGGCCTTTTTTTTTTTTTTCCTCTCTTTTTTCCTTTCTGTAACTTTGCAGCGTGTGTTCGTTTGGGAGAATAGGAAGAGAAATAATCAGATTACATGGTAATATGAATCCAATAATAGGATTACAGGGAATCCATTCCTTGAGTGGAAATTTGGTATTCGTTGACATGTGAATATACTACATACATATTATGACTTTAACAGTCTTCAATAAATTTGAAAAACAACTTTGGGTTATCGATCTTTAATATGCTCAAATAAGTTGCAATACATTATTTTAATGGATTATCAACCCATAATCCATTATGCATATTATAATGGATTCTACGTTTATTTGGTAACCATTATAATAATTGATTATTTTAATCATAAAATTGAAAAAATCCATTATTTCCATAAACATAAAAAAGTTGTTTTAAAAATTTATTATAATCAATTATTTTTTCTAACAAACTCAAATTGAATTTTTTTCTTCTTATTTTTTCTAAACTATCAAGAGATAGAGACAAAAAAACAACACAGGACTAAAAAAATAATCCTAGATCATTGTTCTTTCTTCTCCTTTCTGAGATCATCATTCTAAGATAATCAATTATTTGAAGAAAAAAAAAGTGTTTGGAAAAGTTTATTTTAAAAATGATTATATCATAATCATTTATCATTTTATAATTATCTATAATCATACATAGATAATCATAAAGTTTAACAAACAGGGCCTGCGTTACAAGAGAAGGTTTTAGAAAATCGGGTTATTACTAAATTATAATAAGATATATCATAGCATCTCCTATAGAAGGTGAAATTTTTATTTTTACATGACACGTATGATTTTAGACCCTCATTTGAAATAAATTCATCTCCAATAGTAGGAGGGGTGGAAAAATAAATACAAAGGTCTTCAAGAAGGTCTTATCTAGACCTTCAGAATGACCTCCATGTCATTAATTTAACTAATTTTTATTTTATTTTGTCCATATTTTAAAATTAAAATAAACCAATAGAAAAAAAGGAAAATTAGTTTAGTTTTTAAATTAGTTATAACCACCTATAAAATTTGTGAAGATTCAATAATTTAGAAACAAATCAACTTGAAAATGTAAGAAAGAGTGCCGCTCGGCATTGACTAAAGTCAATTTTTCCAAATCTCATATCAACATAGTTTCTGCTTCTGTGAGTTGAAGAACTAAAGCCATCCATTTGTACCAATCACCTTTTAGATTCCTGCAAAATTCTATAGGAATTGGGAAACACAATCGAGGCTTAACTCCGCACTGAGACAATACCGTGTCTGAATTACTGGATTTTTAAAATCTATCCCTCAACTGCCAGCACCGTCATCTTCTCCAATGGAATCTCAAGAACCGCCGCCTCCCACCAATCAAGCTCGCACCACCTCGACAAACTCTACACCAGAGCAAGATTCTCACACTTCATCTGAAAAGCAACTTCGAACTCCACAAAAAATCCCATGTGTTATACTCTCAGAAGATTCATCTCCTGATATCCCAAAGAAGGATTTTAAAAACAAATCTACCTCTGAAGATTCAACTCAAACTTTTTATTCCTTCCCTTCTGCATCAGTATCGAGTAACTCCACAACCTTTACAAAGAAAGATTACCCCATCCAACACCGGGCTGAAAAGCCATCTACAATTCACCATACCCAGAAAAGAGAAAACACATCAATACCTTCAAAAGGTACTCCTGAAAAGAGCTATCAATCAACTTTTTCACAAAAGAAAAAAGAAATTCAAACCCCAATCTTCCAGCTAACGGAAAGAATGCAGAGTCTCATGCAATCACATAACGATCATTGCTTGGCAGTTAAAGTGCTTGGAGGTAACATAGATTTTGGACAGCTCAAAAGAGCATTGTCAGGCAGATTATTCCCGATCCGAATCCTTCATTTAGAAACCAAATCACCTCTGAACATCATTCAAATGTCCCTAGAACATCAGAGAGATAAGGAGTTCATCTTAGCAAATCAACCTTGGGTTGCAGGTTCGCATGTGATCATGTTCGAAGACTGGAATTTCTTCATTCAACACCCCAAAGAGTGTTTCAAGTTTGCTCCCTTCTGGCTACAGGTACTTAACCTTCCTAGATTCTTTAATGACGAAAAATCTATCCACGACCTCATAGAGAGATCGGAGACAGGAATAGTTCTGCAGATTGATCTTGAGAATTCGCCTCCGCGTGTTTATGTTATGATAGATCTAAACAAACCTTTCATGCCAGGAGTGATGCTCAGCATAGGATCAGGTGTGTGGGTTCAGTTCTCTTATGAAAATATCCCTGTACTATGTTTTCTCTGTGGATTTCCAGGGCATGTATTCAAAGAATGCACGAACTTCCTTGGAATGGAACAGGCTTTGAACTGCAAACAATTTCCCAATTTCCCCTATGGCAAGCTTAATGCCAAGATGAAAGCACCAAGTGGCAAAACTTCCACTAAAAGGCTTCATGCAACAACACGGTCCTTTGAACTTTAACTTGGACAAGGGAGAATCGTCAACTACTCGACAAACCAACAAAGAAAGATTACGTCCGAGGGTGTTCAAGAGCAACAAAGACACAGAAAAAAACCGGAAAAAGATCTCACCAGAGATGCATGTTACACAGGACGAACAGCAATCAACTAGGGTTAACGATCCGTTAAAATCGACTCAGTTCCCGACTCATCTCTCAGTAGAAATGACTAGGAAAGGTTTCGCTTGGAACTCAGTTTCGGCTCAACAAAACACTGCCAGACCCACTGCCACAAGCAAAAATCTGCACCCGCAAAATCAGGTCTACGAAAGTTGTGCCCATGCAAAAGCACCTGCAGAAAATACGGCGGGTACAGAGAATGTCGGAAATAGAGAGGCCCACAGGATCCTACAAACAGCCATGTCATCTGTGCCAACTCAAAATCCTAACACGTCACTGACACATGGGGAAGACCAACAACAAAATCGCTAGCCCACATACAAAGCACTTTTTACGCAAAACAAAGGTAAAGGAAAAGCCCCTTTTGTTGAAGCCAGAGTCAAATGAAAGTGGATCCAAGGATCGCAAATCCGACCCGAACCCGGATCCCAAGACCGCATCCAAAAGCAAAACCGGTATCACTGAGAATGTTAGCGTTTTTACGTAGGAGTACACTAATGTGTTATTGAATGTGTTACGAAGAAAGATGCAAAGGTAACCCTGTTTGTTCACAATGTAAATGGCAAACCTGAAGTAATAGTCACCACCAATCCGCTTAGGAAAAACATCATGACCTCATGAAACCATTTAGTGCCTATAAGAGAAGGACGGTTAAAACACCGACGAAGCTAGGAACACCCGATGCTACCAAATACACCAGATTTTGCAAAGACATGACCTCCACCACCAAAAGCCCGAAAGTATCATCCTTCCTGGCAATTTGGAAGAGCAGCAGGCAACTCGACCAAGAGCGTTAGCTTTTGAAGTACCAACTCCAAGAATCAGGAAGCCAAGAAGCACTAGAGGCCACGTCAAGCAGGCACTGGAACATACACCATCTGTTAAACTTCCTGTCATAGAGGACCATGCAACTACTTCGGTAAATAAGGTTGGAGGATTTGATCACTGCACCACCTCTTCTAGACCTGCTTGGAAGCTTTCTATGGAAAAAGATAATGAACCTAAAGAGACACAAAACTTTTTGCGTGGTGTTGGTTTAAAGCAACACCCGCGCAAGCAATGAGCTACTTAGCCTGGAACTATCAAGGTATCCACAATACCTTGACAGTCTCTAAATTGCGCGATTACACGCGCAAGTTTAGACCACATTTACTTTTTCTGTCAGAAACTTTAGCAAATGTATCTCACATGTCTTTTTTGGAAACTTCTCTAGGCTTTAATGGTTCTTTTACAATCCCTAGTGTAGGACATAAAGGTGGCCTCTGCTTGATGTGGACCTACCACCTTAATGTCTCAATCTTAGTGGTAAATCAAAATGTTATTCATGCTTACATTAGGCCTGCTCAATCGCAATCTGCTCAACCGTGGATATTCACTGGAATTTATGGACCTCCACAACCAACACCAAGACAAGTTTTTTGGAAAACTTTTGATGAACTAATCCCAACACCAACCTGTCCCCTGTTCGCTTATGGGTGACTTCAACGATGTTGTAGCCCAACATGAAAAGAAAGGAGGAAGACCCGTGACTACCAGACAAAGTTAGATTTTTCAATAACTTCATCAACAACAATGGCTTGATTGACTTAGGGTTCCAGGGAGATGACTTCACATGGTCAAACAAACAAACCGATGGCGGTTTTATCATGGAAAGGCTAGACAGAGGACTAGCATCACAACTGTGGCTTGATGAAAACCACAACTCTCTCCTCAGGCACCTCCCCAGAATAGGATCGGATCATGCGCCAATCCTATTGTTGAATCAGGCCATGACAAGGAGAAATGCTAAACTCTTTCATATAGAGCATCTTTGGTTCCTACATCCCCAAATGAAAGATATTCTCACCACAACTTGGCAACATCACCATGCACTGGAGGCAGGAAATAATCTCATTATCAGAATGCAAGAAACAGCCAAAGCATTACAACGTTGGCATAAACAGACCTTCGGCCACCTGCCAGAATTACTAAGGGAAGCAGAATTCCAAATACAGTTGGCCCAATCAAAATGTGCTACAACCGTGGGCTCCGAACTCCTGTTTGGCTACAACAAGAAAAAGACACAAGGAATTCGCACTCGATGCTTTGATGCACTGTCATGACACATACTGGAAACAAAGGGCGATAATTGAATGGCTAAAGAATGGGGATCTCAACACCAGGTTTTTTCATACCAAAGCCACGATCAACGCTAGAACCAACTATATCCATCAGCTACATGATTCCAACAACAGATGGGTATATAACCAACGACAAATTGCTTTGATACTGATACAACACTATGAGCAACAATACATAGCAACCCCAACTGAGGTGGACTTGCAACTTTTCAATCATATTACTCCCAGGATTTCAAACTACCACTGTAGGGAGATCATGAAACAGCCGACAGTGGATGAAATCCACAGAGCCTTATAGAGCATTGGATCAGATAAAGCTCCGGGACCAGATGGGTATACAAGTAAGTTTTTCAAGGTGTTTTGGGACACCACTAAAGTTCAAATCATTGATTTAGTGGTTAACTTCTTCGACAAGGTAGAACTAGCAAACCAGTTCAACCATACAAATATCACCCTCATACCCAAAACGGAAAACCCGACTAAACCAAATGATTTCAGGCCCATTGGGCTGTGCAATGTAGTTTACAAGGTCATTTCAAAAAATTTAGTCGATCGGTTAAGACCTATACTGCAGTTCATGATTAGTCCATACCAAAGTGCCTTTATACCAAATAGAGCCATCCATGATAACATTGCTATTGCGACAGAGATCTTCCATCATATTAGATCCTCGGCACCCACAAAAAATCCAAAAATAGCTATCAAACTGGATATTAAGAAGGCTTATGATTGTTTGGATTGGGGATTCATTAAACAAACCCTCTTGTCCTTAGGATTCCCAACAAAGTTTGTGGAGTATCTGATGATTTGTATAACCTCAGTTACATACTCAATCAATGTCAATGGACATCCTCAAGGACACATAAAGCCAACCAGGGGCTTGAGACAAGGCGACCCTTTATCACCTTATATTTTCATAATGTGTGCAGAGATCCTCTCTACCAATCTTGCTATTTTGGAAAATGAAGAAAGGCTCAAAGGATTAACCATTTTATCCAAGACTCCACCAATCCTCCACCTCATGTATGCTGACGATTTGCTCATTACTTGCTCAGCGGATCAGAACACTTGCGACAACCTAAAAGGAATTCTCCACACATATTCCAAGTCAGCAGGACAAGAAATCAACAGTCACAAATCAATCATCATACATCACCCCCATACAAACCAAGACACAAGAGACTGGCTTACCAGAACATTCAATATACCAACCACCCACAATCCACCTAAATACCTAGGGGTTGAGTTCAAGCAGGGGAGAAATTCTTCACCCATTTTTGCTCAACTACTGCAACGATTAGAAAAAAAGGCTAAGGGATGGATGGCAAAGTGTCTCAATCAAGCAGGAAGATGGCTGCTTATCAACTCCAGTTTGTTACCAACAATTAATCATGCAATGCAAACTCAATTGCTGCCAGCACACGTCCACCAAAAGATTGACAAAATTGCAAGAAATTTCTTTTGGGGTCACGACAAGAATACGAGAAAGCTACACATGATTGGAAAAGACAAACTAAACCTTCCCATCAAACAAGGAGGTTTGGGGATAAGGAACGCAAGAAAGCACAATTTTGCCCTACTTGGGAAGAGGGTCTGGCAAATACACGCCAACCCAAATACCATATGCAATAATATGTACATGACCAAGTACATGAAACAGGAGCATATCTTGAAAAGAATTCCGCAACCTCCGACGAATGCAAGCCCGACTTGGAAAAATCTGGTAAAAATCGCTCCATTTGTCCAGGCAAATCATGGGATACAAATAGGTGATGGCGAAACAACAGCAATTAAAGAAAACTGGATTCCAATGCATGCAAACAACATCTCGTTGGGCGGAGCGGAAAACAATATGGTTAGTACATTAATTGAACCTCACTCATATCATTGGAACATCAATTTGCTAGAACAGCTTTTTCAACCCATATTGAGAGATGTGATCAGAGGCATACATATCCCAAACCCTCCAATCCCAGATAAACCAATATGGCCTCATGCCAAAATGGGACAATACACGGCCAAAAGTGGTTATGCGGTGTTGATCAACACTCAACTAACCACTGCCAATACGCAATCTCCGACCAATTCTCTTCTGAATATGGAGACTGTCAAAACAATCTGGAAAGCAGATTGTCCCCAGAAAATCAGACTTTTCCTATGGAAAGTCAGCCATGATGGACTAGCCACCTTTCAGTCTCCACTACGTAAATATCACAACCACAAACCTTTGTCCCGTATGTGATCTACAACCGGAGACACCCAACATTGCCTTTTTTTACCGCTCAAAAGCCAAGAAAGTATGGGAACTATGGTGTACGCTTCACAATTCCAACAGTGGGATTCACAACCCATATAATGAATTGGTGCTCCCACCGCATCCAATGCCAGCAATTATCTGTCAGGGACAACCACAACACCAACAGGCCAGAACAAATCAACACCATACAAATGGGCGACCGGCACCAACCACTATGAAAGTACCAAGAAATTTCAGTGAGTTTTTACAGTTGAAAAACACGACAAACCACTTTTCAATATGCTGCTTCTTGATTTGGAACATTTGTCTAGCACGAAATGGGAAGGTTTACAACAACACTGTTCAAACTCCGAACCAGATTTTCCATATTGCGCTCCTGTTAGAGCAAGAATACAAATGGGCAGCCAACCACAAACTTCTTGATCGGCCAACCGCTCAGCCCGAACATATACATCGACAACAGAGAAGCAACATGAGAACTATATGGGTTAGATGGACACCACAAGATACGGATTGGATAAAAATCAATACCGATGGAGCGAGCAAAAGCAAACCAGGAGGACAACCAGAATCTGCGGGTGCGGGATGGATATGCAGAAATTCTCAAGGTATAGTTATCATGGCGATGGCGGCGCCAATTGGAAAAACCACAGCCTTGGTAGCGGAAACATGGGCACTACTACTGGCAACACGAATGGCCAGTTCGAAAGAATGGCAAAAGATCCACTTTGAATCGGACTCTGCGGCTCTGGTGATGATGACAAAAAGGGACTTTACACAAGCACCATGGATCATTCGCATCGATTTGAGAGAAATTCAACAACATCTGCAACAGATAGGACAGTACGTAGTCACGCACACGTACAGGGAATCAAACCAGGCAGCAGATGGACTGGCAAATTACGCAGCATTGAGACAATTACAGACAACAACAAACAACAACCTGTGCACAAATGTATGGGATCACACGTGCCCTAATTTTCTAAATGTAATTGTAATGAATGACTCGATGGGAACCTTGTACCCCAGAGAAATCTTGGCTTAATAAAATTTGATGCTTCTTTTCAAAAAAAAAAAAACCACCTATAAAAATTGAAGTAATATTTGTACAAAATGTATAAACTTTCGGAGTGCGACTTTGTGCACCCGCGGATGCACATTCCTCCTTTTTATCATTGGTTGGGCTTAACGAGAAATTTCTACTGTTAGAAAATTATTTTCTTCGCAGTTATATTTAGAGTAAAAAGTAAATAAACACGATTTTCGAGATTTTCTCAACTCATCTTCTCCATATACCTCTATCTTATCCCTCCTGTAACTCTGTTCGCCTTTTCTTCTTTCCCTTAATCTTCTTCCCGGCAAATGTAAGTTCAATGGAAGTGAACAATTTTGACAAACTAGGAATATCAATTCTAGCATCAGCAAAACAACAAGCAAATCTAAAGTAAATCCAAAAATAAGAATATTTATTCAAAGCTAATGTCGTGTATGATTATCATCTCCGTGATCACTTGGAATTTTTTTTCATTCGATTTGATTCAGTACCTTGTCTTGGTGTGCTTGCACTGATTTTTCCGTTTGTGTTTATTTTTTATGTTGATCCGTGGGTGTGCTTGCATCTAATAAAATATGGTTGTGTTTGTATTAATATGTTTTCGATACTGATTACCTGATTGCACTTATAATTTAAAGACCCTAATTAGAAGTAGTATTAGAATTGTGAAGGGAATTATTGAAGAGAAATTATACATAATACTAGTAATGAAGAATAGTTCCCCATTTTTGACAACTAAATCTTCTAGAAAGAGCTTTCAACTTAGTGGATCAATCTTTTTGCAAATAAATCAGTCATCACTGTGTTTGAGATGGGTTCGTTTCAATATGTACAATAACTATCAAAAAAATATCCTATGATTCAGATGTTCCATCTTCATCTTCTTTGTTGTTTCTTTGTCTTTCAGAAGAAAGAGAAAGTGACGAGGGAGGTCTTTACAGAGATGTGCGCAGTTCCCGAAATAAGTAATTATTATTTTATACAATAAATAAAAAATAAAATAATTGAGATCAAAAGATAACGTCCAAAGAATTTTAGCTTATTAGGAGGGGAGGAATGTGCACCCCGTTTAAAGCCGAGGTGCACAAAGTCGGAAATAAGGGTCTAAATAATATTTCCACGTAGGATTTTTAGCACCCACTATTGGAGATGCTCCCAGATATTAATCATATAATGGTATATTAGTCTTTTACTGTTTTCGCTGAAATCGGATTCCATTCCATCCTATCAACAATGCAATCCAAATTTGGCTGTTGGAGGTAATCCAATTTCTAAGAATTTCCGTCGGTGACATTTCCGTTTTTTTTTTTTAATAATATTTTCCTTTTCGTCAAACCGACAAGTCGACAACCAAATTCGAAATACAGTACTTTCCTCTTTTCCTAAGAATCTGCTGGTGTCGGCGTCCTAACACCGAACGCTATAAAAAGCCTTTAACTTTGATTTATCTATAAACAGTGGCACCCATAAGTGTGTGTCTTTTATGTTTATTTTCTTTATTTTCATAAGTGTAGATATAATCCCTTGATGTTTGTTATGTACCTTTTTGCTAAAAAACATGCCCGATTTAGAGAAATTAATGACTTGTCCTGATGCTTTACTGAAAATGTTGATAGCATCCAACATATTTCTACAACTTTTTGAGTCTTTCTTAGTAAACAAAAGGAGATCATCATCGAAAAATAAATGTGATATAGGTGTTGATTTAGGTGTTAGTTTTATTCCTTGTACTTTTTTAACAGTTTCTAGATGACTAAGTAGTCGAGAAAGAACCTCCATGCATAAGATTAATAGATAAGGGGATATAGGATCCCCTTATCTAATTCCTCTTGTTGGAATGAACTCTTGACAGGGATTACCATTAAGAAGGACAGCAATGGATGAAGAAGAGACACATTGGAAGATTAACTCACACCAATCTTTAGAGAAGCCAAAAGTTGTTAAAGTTTTTATCAGAAAGCTCCAGTTGACCCTAACAAATGCCTTTGACATGTAGATTTTCAGGCATATGTTCCCAGTTTTCTTTTTGCTTTTTTTTTCATGGAATGCACTACTTCATGAGCAACAATGATGTTGTCAGAAATCTTCCTAGAGGAAAGGAAAGCAGATTGAAGAGTTGAAATAAATTTTTCCAGGGTTTTTTTTAATCTGTTTGCCATTAACTTAGCAGTTACCTTATAGGGAGTATTGCATAATCCTATTGGCCTAAAGTCAGCTGGATTTTTGGGGTTCTTAATTTTTGGAATGAGAAATAAGAATGTTTTGTTAAGATTTGGGTTAAGTTTTTTAGTCTTGAAAAAGTCTTGAATCACTCCCACTAGCTGAGGGACAACTATTTCCCAGTTGTGTTTAAAGAAACTAACAGGAAACCCATCAGGCCCTGGTCCTTTATTGGACTTCAGTTTTTTAACTACATCCCATATCTCCATTGATGAAGGGATTTCTATTAGTTTTTCATTTTCTTCTAAAGACATGCTAGGCTTTAAGTGAGAGAAAACTTCAGTTTCAGAATTCAAAGAAGTTTCATTAAAAAGATCAGAGAAGTATGAAGTTAATACTTCTTATATTTCAGTTCTAGAGGAGACTACTTTGTTTTGACTATCTTGAATACAATCTATATTATTTCTCTTTCTTCTTTTCAGAGTTGTGACATGAAAGAATTTTGTGTTTTTTTCTCCTAATGCAATAGTATTATTTCTAGATTGTTATTTAGCAATCACTTCTTGTGTGTCATACAAAGATTCCAGTTCTAACAATTTTTTGTTAATCAATCTAGTGTTAGAGTCCCCATAATTTTTAGCCTCCAAGTTTTCTATTATCTTTGGGAGATTTTCAATTTTTTTGTTTGGCTTTCCAAACACATCTCTTTTCCAAATGCCTAAATTTTCACCTAGAGTTGTAATATTTTTTAAGAGGTGTACATCTGGATTCATTGTTATTTCTTGATTCCAAGAATTTTGTATGACTTGTAAGCATGAATCCTCCTTTAGCCAAGTATCATAGAATTTAAAAGTTGGACTAAGATATACTTGATTAGAATTTATGAAAAGGCAAATAGGTCCATGATCTGATCCTATAGCCACCAAATTTTGGAGAGATGCTTCATGGAATTCAATATTCCATTATGCATTTGCCATAGCTTTGTCAAGCCTCTGCTTAATGTTAGTTGTGCCCTCCCTTTTGTTATTCCATGTAAAGATGTTTCCCTTAAATTATAAGTCTTCCAAACCAGTTCTTTGAATTAGATTCAATACTAGTTCCACCTTTTTTTTAAAGGGCAGACACCCTTGTTTTTCCTCACTGTTGAAAATTATATTTAGGTCACATATTACTAACCAAGGCATCTTAATGAGGTTTACCCTTTGGCTATGTCTTTTAAGTAACCCATAACTTCTAGTTTATTCTCGTGTTTGGGTGCTCCTTAAAAATAAGTGAGTAACCACTCCTGTAAGTGAAAATTGTTTTTGACAATGATGTTAATCATGTTAAGATTCCATTGAACCACTTCAAAATGAAATCCATCCACCCAAGAAATTACTAGTCCCCCATCTATTCCATCTGGGTCTACAATGTGGGTGTTTGGGAAGTAGTTTAGAATGTTTCTCATTAAGCTCCTTTGAGACTTAGTTTCAGACAGAAACAAAACATCTGGTTTTTCAAAATCTAAAATGAATTGGAGATGTTGTTTAGTTTTTTTTCTGGCCACACCTTGTGTGTTCCATGCCAGTATTTTTATTTTTATGGGAAGGCAAGAATGCAAAATTATCAGCAATTGTATGTCAAGCTAAAAAGAAAAGCAGTAATTATTAAATGTCACCAGCAGCAAATTATATGTCTAGCTAGTAAGCTAACAGTTTATCTAAACTAATCTGTTAAGCAAGTAAAGAAGGTCTATTAACACTCTGAGGGCAGTTTAAGGGAGCAAAATGAGAAATGGCAGGATTAAGAAAGCAAAGAATGGAGAATCCTTAGTAGGACATAAATACTAGAGACATACATGGCTTTTCCCCTAACCCATTTTATGAAGCATTGACTTGCAATTGTTCTATCTTTTCATTTATGGAGAGATTATCCTTGGATTGTGATGATGTTCCCTCATTAAAAGAACCAAATTGGTTAATGTTGTTAATTTCAAAAATTTCATTTGATACATAAAAAAATGAGATTTCCTGGGATGCAGAGAAAAGAGAATCCCCAACAGCTAAAGTTAAAGATTCATTTGAAGCTATAGATGAATGAGGAGAACCCATAGAGATAAAAGAATCAGAAATTGAAATACTAAAACCCGACTTAGTTGAATCAATTGAAACAGATGAGTCTGAGAAAGTAATGCATAAAGCCGGATTTGGGAGATCGCTTTGCAAAGATAAATCTTCCTCTGGCGTGAAGAATTGTTCGATTGAATCTTCAATGTTAACTGCCTCATCTTCTAAAGGTATGTAATCGTCCATATTATCAAGAGAAGAGAGAATTTGATTCACCACATCTTGAAGTATGCCCGTATTCTGAGTCTTAAAATTCAGATCTGAAATGGGTTGGTAAGAAGGGTTTGAAGAGAAAAGTTGATGAGGAGGAGAGTTCCAATAGCGATGTCTCTTACCCAGGATTGAATCCTCCTGATCCAATAGTTACACTTCTTCTCCATCCTCATCGGAAGAAATGAGTTGCACAGGACTGATAGATGAAGAGGTTGAGAAAGGTTCAATAGACTGAATAACAGATTCTGGTGAAATGAATTGTGGTGGAGACACATATGATGCATCTGAGACAGTTTCTCTGTCGATTTGCTCATTAATGAGCACTTTAAAATCGGTAGCCTAACTCTGTGATTCGGGCTCAGAGACTGAGTTGGGTCCCTCATCGTAAATATCTTCTAGTGGGAAGTTATGTTTAATAGCACAACCTTCCTAAATATGACCTAAGCGATGGCAGTGGTCACAGACTCTAAAAGGCAATTCCAAGTAAATAAAAGACACAGTAGTTTCAGGGTTGTTTCCAACCTTAACTCTAGCATTGGTTATCAGTGGCTTTTCTATGTTGATATTTATTCTAGCAAAAACGACATGACCAGGCAATGTAATTGCATTTGTAGGTGAAATACTAGACACAAACCCCAAATGGGTTCCTCTCTGTGCGATGATAAATTCTTTATAGTGAAAATGATGCAAGTAAAGGAATTTCACCCAAACAACAATTGTTTTCAAAGTGTTTCTTTCTATTTGCATTCTCGGAAACCGTTTAGCGATTGGAAAAGCATCCCCATATAAATTCCAAGGAGAATTTGTAAGGATTCCAACCATGATTTCTTTGTCCGCAAAAGAAATTATGAATACATTAACCCATGTTTGTTTTACTTTAAAACTTGTGCTTTTTCCCATCTGAATTTTAAAGCTCTAGCTATATGAGTTTTGCTAAAAGAAGATGTTGAAAAAATCCTTGCTATGATAGAGTCTTCATGGTTGAAGCCTTTGACAGGGGAACATTAAAAGGTAGTTTTTGAGTTTTGAAAAGCCTATTTTTGGAAGTTGCCTTTCCCACAGGGTCTGGGTACAATTCGTCCTTTGAAAGGTTAAAACCTATGAATGAGAAACCATATTTACCGATAGTTTGTCTTACTCTAAGTTCAAACACAGCCTCTAAAGGCCAAGACCAGCAAATGATAAGGAGATTTTAATGAAAAGTTGTTTGTTGAACTTAAAGGCAGAAATCAACAAAGAGAAAGGAACTTCTCAAGAAGGTTCTTTTCTTTAAAGCTGTAAAAAAAACACTTAGAGAATGAGAATGAGATCATTCATTCTCCAGATAAAGCCTTTAATTTTTCTTTGAAATTACTATTTTTTAATTAAATTTTTTTTAAAAAAAACTTACCCCTATTGGGTCTTAGTCTATCCAATGAACAGGCTTAAATTTGGTACACCATCCGAATTTTGCCACGTTAGTGATCAAGCTGTAATTTATTTTTCCTCCGCTATTTTGGCAACACATGGAGTAGAGGTCCATAACCTATCCCTTTCCCATTTCGTACCTGAAAATGCAGGGGTCTAACAATCACACCCAACAATTCGTTTGGAAATCTGAGATGACTTACTCCAATATACTTTCTAGAGAATCAACTAGACAGTCAGACTCAATCTAGAGTAAAGTATATCAAAGAATTTAATACCTCTGTTTCACAATGTAATCAGCAAATCAAACAGATAGAATCCACGAGCCTGATTATTATGTGAAACAACTTGAACGGTACCAAAGACCAATGTTCAAGTGTCGGTCAATTTAAATCAACAACCAAAGGTAGGATATTATAATTGGTTGATCTTAACGCACAACCTGTGATATTTCAATTATATATAACAAAATATAATGCGGAAAAGAAATAACACAGACACCAGAATTTTGTTAACGAGGAAAACCGCAAATGCAGAAAAACCCCGGGACCTAGTCCAGTTTGAACACCACACTGTATTAAGCCGCTACAGACTCTAGCCTACTACCAATTAACTTCGGACTGGACTGTAGTTGAACCCTAATCAATCTCACACTGATTCAAGGTACAGTTGCGTTCCTTATGTCTCTAGTCCCAGCAAGATACTACACAATTGATTCCTTAGTTGATCTCACCCACAACCAAGAGTTGCTACGACCCAAAGTCGAAGACTTGATAAACAAATTTGTCTCACATGGAAAAGTCTATATATTTAATAAATTTGTCTCCCACAGAAATACCCACGATTTTTTGTTCCGTCTTTTCATAAATCAAGGTAAACAGGAACCAGTTGATAAACCGGACTTATATTCCCGAAGAACAACCTAGTATTATCAATCACCTCACAATAATCTTAATCGACTAGCGAAACAAGATATTGTGGAATCACAAACGTTGATACGAAGATGTTTGTGATTACTTTTATCTTGCCTATCAGAGAAATTAATCTCAAGTCAATTATTTTAATTGTACTCAATACGATAGAATCGAGCAAGATCAGAACACGCAACTTCAAAGAAAATAGTTGGGTCTGGCTTCACAATCCCAATGAAGTCTTTGAAGTCGTTAACCTACAGGGTCTCGAAGAAAACTAAGGTTAAAGGAGAATCGACTCTAGTTTATGCAACTAGTAACACACAGGAGGTGTGGGGATTAGGTTTCCCAGTTGCTAGAGTTCTCCTTTATATAGTTTTCAAATCAGGGTTTGCAATCCAAGTTACCTTGGTAACAAAGCATTCAATATTCACCATTAGATGAAAAACCTGATTCAACCAAGCTAATATCTTTCAACCGTTAGATCGAACTTAGCTTGTTACATACAAATGAAATGTACCCTCATTTAGGTTTATGTAACCATACCCAAGCGTGTACACCATGTTGACTCACAAATAGTTAACTGAGGTTATCCATATGATTACTCTCATATCAACCTTATTCATCTTAACCATAAGTAGTTCAAATGACTCAAATGAAACTAGTTAAAGAGCCGTTCAATTTCAATATTGTCATAGATTTATACAAGAACACAATTGAAGCAAAATCGGTTTGATTCACTCGAAAGTGTAGTTGAGCTCAAGAACTCCATGGCGATCATCATACAAGACGAAGAACTACTCAAGGAACTGGTGGAACTTTATCGACTAAAAGGTATGTGGAGACTTGAACTTATCTATCACTCAAAAGTCTATCTACTCTATCTCCTATCTTGAGACAAAGTTGTTTTGCTATATAGACTTTGATTATACACATTTGCTATTTCGAGACGAGTTTATCTCGCTTATCTATTTCTCGAAATATGTGTTGGTAAGCTTTCGCTTTGACCAAGTTCATCTTTACCTAGTGACGAAAGTCATGTTATGTTTCAATTACTTGAAAATGGCTTTGACAAAAAAATAGTTTGTGGATAACAACTATATAACGTCCTCTAAGAATGTTTCAATGATTGAAATGAGAGTTTAGATTATATAACCATTGTTGGATATAAGCATTGTGTGGAAATGCATACATGTTGTATTTGCAGGAAATCCTACACTACACCCCTCACAATAATCCACACAACTAAGACATTTTAAGATGAATAACAATGATTTTATTGATTAATTCCTTGAATGTTTACAAGATAAGATAGAAAAGAGCTAAAGAAATTACAATCAACACGCACTTTCTCTCTCCTAATGACTTGTCTAACACTCCGAAAAAGATCTCCCCCACAACAAGCTTATTCAACTCTTTATATAGGGTAGTACACAATGGATGACAGTTAAGCTGTCCTTTATTTTCGGGAATGACTTGCGAAATATCGCAAGTGTACAAGTATTCATTCTCGCAGCTCTCCTAAATTTCGCTAGGTCTTCACACCTTTCTCATGTTTTGGTTGTCGTCATTCATTGCGTCATTTATATTACTCTTTTACGACGCCTTCGCGATGTTGTCGTTTACTAATCTCGCGAAATACTGATGTTGCGATATTCAGATCCTACATCTTGCCTCTTCTCATGTCTTCTCTGCGAAGAAGAGAATGTCATGAGAACTAGTATTTTGAAATGCCGCAACTGCTCATCTTTATCTGTTACAATCCCGTACTTTTACACGGAATTTATTACACATGTTTCTTCTTCCACTCTTTTCTTGACACGTCTCTTTCAACCGTTTTTTCTTGACCATTCACGTCCCCTCTCGCATTAAATGCATTTGTCTTCTCGAGAATTCTTCTCTCTATTTATAGTTTTCTCACCCTCCTCTTCTTCTTTTTTACTTTCTCTCTGCAACTTTTTTTTTCAACTTTCTTCTTCCGCAATTTGCGCTTCTGCTACTGTAAATCTTCCTTTTCTTCTTTCTCTTGATCTTCGATTCTCTAATCATTCCCATACTCTAAAAATGGCTCCACCTGGTCGTAAATATGAAACCCTTTTAGATGAAACTCAAAAGAAATTACAAGAGAGAGGTTTCACCTTGTCTACCATTCCCAATCAAGAATCTTCATTTATTCTTTCGCAAAGTTGTCATCGATCATCGGTGTGATGATCGGAAAATCATAATCTCGCTAGGTCAAATCCTCGCAGGTCTTCCCATTCCTCTCTACAATCCCGAACTGCCCTTATTCTATGAAATTCTATCTCATGAGAAATTTTCGCGAGCTATTTATCAATTAAGTGGTGATTGCATCCGTCTAATGCTTGAATTCGCCAATCGTGGTGCTGGTAAGGGGTCTCTATATCCTGATAATGTCAAAGATCCTAATTTCGCAAACTTAGAGATAGTCGCTGAAAAGTACACGGTAGAAATTTTTTTTGAAAATTATGAAGTGATAAATATGAAGAATGATAAATCTCGCTGGGGTGCTCGATTGAAAAGAAAAGAGAACATTCCCGATGATAAGATACTTATGTTAGATATTGATTGGCACTCTGGCAAGAACAATGTTCCTCGCTACTCTAAAGATGAGAGGTGGTCTGTCTTTCCACTATTTTTGAACGGACCTTACATTTCAGGTTCCCACGTACTCCCTGCGAATCTCGCAAATTATTATCCTTGGGTATTTAATTGGCCAGAGAAAGCAAAAGAGGTATATTTTCTAATTTCCGTTTGCTTCGCAATGTTTCCTTCTTTTTACATCTACTGAGTTTGCGAAATTTTCAGATCATTAAATTTAGAAAGAGTTATGAAAGAAATCCAAAGCCAAGTACTTTGGCGATACTTCGCTCAATCACGGATGAAGTAAGAAATATTTTCTCTTGTTATTCACAATATTTTTGCCTCTGTTTCTTATCTTCATTCGTGTATGTAGGTTGGTGTTGAAGTTGTCGGCGAGGAGGAAACCTCAAAAGCTGCGAGAAATAAAAGAAAAGGTAAAGGCCCTCTTTACAAGAAAAAATCTGCTGCTCCGCCTTCTAAAAAGCAAAAGACCCATCCTTCTTCTCATTCAAGTCCTCAATCTAGTGAAAGTTCTGATGAAGAAGACGATGATGCAAATACTTCTACCGCGAAGGAGGATCACCCAACTGAATCTCCTATGACGCTATTGTCTAATATCTTTTCAGACTCCATGCAAGGACTTGGAGATGATCACCTTTCTGGTATATGCGAAGCTCTTGCAAGTATATGTGATGCTTCTTTACTGGAGGGTAATGAGTCTCTTCAAGGGATCTCCAGATCATTGACTCCCAATTTCTTGAATGCACTCGGTGCCTTGGTATGTCTATGTTTCTCTATTCCTTATAATTTTTAATTTTAGACCATATATTAATAGCTTCTTCATCTTTCTTTATAGTCTGGAAGAGCTTCCTTTGTTGTTGCCTCAGATCTTGAGAAGAGGCGCAACAACCTTGAAAAGAAAAACCTTCAGCTTAAGGAGAAGAATAAAGAACTAGAAGTTGAATCTCGCAAGAAGAATGAAAACGAGATTGCTGCTCTTCGCGGAAAAAATCAGCAATTGGAATCTGAATCTTCTACTCAAAAGAATAAAATTTCTACCCTTCAAAGTGCTAATCAACAACTTTATGGTACAAAACTCTTCTCTTTTCCTCGTTTTTATTTTGTCATTTATTTTTCTTTGCCTGACTTATCATTTTCGCAGACATTTATAATCTTTCTGAAGAGGCCATCCTTCTCCATTCATTTCCTGAGCCTATGGATAATGATGCTCTTCTTGCTCATCTCAACGAATCTTTAAGTAGTTCGTCGGACAAAATTAACTCTCTTTCAATAAATGAACTTCGAACCAAATTCCATCTTTTAGAAATTGAGCATAGATCTAGTTTAGGTTTAGCCAACCGATTTAAACGTTTATATCTTAGCTCCCACGAGAATAATAATATTCTAAGGAAAAAATTAGTAGCCTTATAGATGACAAGGATCGCATTGCTAATCAAGGTGCACAAGCATTAGCGAAGTTCCAAAAAACCCTTCTAGAAGTCCAAATTGAACGAGATGAATCTCTTCGCCAAAACAACATACTTAATGAGCGAGAAAATCAAATTCGTTCACTTCTTGTCATAAATAATGATGATGAATTCGCTTGGGCTGCGAAAGTTCTAGATAATGCCAGAAATAACTTAGGTGTTAACGTCAGTCTTCATGCTGATCATACTACCTTGGTTAAAGATATGATTTCTGACAGAGAAGGTTGTTAACTGTTCTTCTTTATTTTACCACTTCTTTTTTGTGAAATTGTTATTAGGTTACTGACTCGTTATCATACGTTCGCAGAAGCTGAGAAGAGATATCAAACAAGGATTGAAGAACTTGAATCTGAAAAAAGAACAACTTGCAAAGAACCTCTCTCTTCGCAACGACAAGTATTCCATGTTGAAGAAGCAATTACAAGCTACTGTAGCGAATTTCAATAATAATGTTGTTCGTTTTCGCAATCAAACTATTAAGACAGTTTGCGATGACCATAGTATTCCTCATTCTTCATATCCTTGTATTCTTGATGAAATTCCTGAAGATATACCTTCCTTTGATGTTTCTGATAGTGAAGCTAGCGAAGAGGAAGAATCTGATAAAGAATCTGATGACAAAGAAGAATGAAGCGAGAGATAGCTCCATTTTCCTTTTTCTCTTCTTGTGATATATGTACATTTATCCTTTTAACCTTCCATATTTGTAATTTCTCACTGTAAATCTATCATATGGAAATAAATAACAATTTTTACTGTAATCATTCCCATACTTGCCTCTGTTATTTATTTTCATATGAGAGATTATATCGATAATCTTTAAGTAATAATTCTTCTTATTTTCGCAATTACTGTTGCTAACCCTTCACAAATAAATGAAGAAATATAACCGTATTCGCAAGCTTATTTGCTTATTCGATTTCTTGTGTTATCTTATCTTCATTTATGTTGAAATTCATCATTGCTACAAGATCGCATGACGTCTTTACATTTTCATGTAATGACCCATTGATCTTGCCTTAACATTGTTTTTGTGTGGTCTTATTTTGCCTTCCTAGTTAAAGGTCTTATTTTGCCACCCCTCATTTTGCGTCAATATGACAGGTCTAAATATTCTTACGAAAATAAAGTCCCATGACATTGCCGTCTTGCGACAAAATCGCAGGACGTCGTTACACTTTCATGTAACGACCCATTGATCTTGTCTTATCATTTCTTTAGTATTATTGCCTCTGCAGGATGTTTTTGTTGCGACAATATGACAGGCAGTCCCATGACATTGCCGTCTTGCGACGAAATCGCAGGACGTCTTTACACTTTCATGTAAAGACCCATTGATCTCGTCTTACCCTCGCGTTAGTATTATTGCCTCTGCAGGATCATCGCACAAATATGACAAGCCTAGATTTCCTTGCGAAAATAGAGCCTCATGACATTTGCGTCTTAAGACACTTATCAGCTCCCTAATGGAGGGTGCCGCCCTTATCATCTCCCTGGTTGCCCCTTCAAGGAGGCGTGCATCGGTCATACAAGACTAGCTCCTCCCATCCGGTCTTAACAACAACCAGTTGTTTTCGCAGCCTCTTATCCCTTATACCTATAGGGCTTATGGTTACGAGACTGCACCCTAAGTGGAGTTTTCTTGGCCGAGTGCAAAGCATGTGCCAAGACTTGCCAAGAATGGCCGAGACACTTCAAATGCCCCCAGGCACTCTTGGCTCAACCGTGTACCTCGGCGCCTTGGTCATACACTCGACTCCTTGGAAGAGACCCTCGGTCGTCCAACCGAGGGTATAACCTTATATATATAGTTGGAAATCCAAGGTATCTCCCAGGATGGGCTTTATTGACCCCAAATTTTCATGACTCGGGTTCCGGGCGGTGTAACCTTTTCCCCGAGCCATGTCAAGAGATACCCCCTTATATGACGCACTTTAGGTCTTACATTTGCCTCTTACGAAATATCATTCGCGAACTAGGGTGTACGCCATAAAGGTTTGTCCCATTCACTCATTCTTTTATTTCTATCAATTCTTGCGATCATTCATTGATTTTTGATTACTTCTTTTCATTATCTTTGCGAAATTATCGCATAGTCTTGCTTCATTTCTTTGTGATCTCATTTGTAATTATTTGACCAAACTTTCATTATATTCATGAATCGCGAGACTTTCGCGTACTCCTTCTTCGATCATCACATTCTTTGTATTTTTGACATGTTTTTGTCATAATTTTTTTTTTGTTTTTTTTTTTTTTTTACACAACTCTAAAATCAATTATTTACTTCTTGCACTTCTTACTCCTGTTGATCTCTGTTTCTTCATTCAAATTCCCTGATATTTCCTTCCCTTTTGCGAGAGCATCGCGATTTCCAATTGTTTTCAAGCATCATTCTCGCAATATATCTTCATCTCTCACTTCTATTGTGTCCACCATTAGTCTTTCTCTTCTTTGTTCGTCTTTGATATTCCGCTTCCAATTCTTCTTTTGAGTAGCCCTTTCCTCGCAAGATTCCACTTCAACTTCATAGCATTTTTGTCCCTTAGCCCAATCTCCTTTTATAACTCCAACACCACTGGGATGTGGAAATTTGATGCACTGGTGTTAAGTTGATGCTACACCCAAGATCTCATGCAACCAAGGTCACCCAATTAATGCATTATAGGGGGATTCCACATCGACTATGCAAAATAAGATTTCAGTTGATAATCCATTCAATGGTATTCGCATGCGAGCTTCTCCTTTAGGTTTATTAGAAGTACCATTAAAACCATAAATCTTATAGGTTTAAGGTATCAAATCTTCATCTTTGCCCCCCATAGTCTTGTAGGTGTGGTAAAAAGGATGTTTCTGAGCTTCCGGTATCAATTAAGATTCTATTTATTGCCCATGAATTTTCTACACCATCACTTTCATCATCAACATGTTTTGGATTAATTTCTAATCTTACCACTAATGGACTGTCATGCAAGTCGCCACCTTCAGGTACTTCTTCTGCGGTAAAAGAAATAATATGTGCTTGCCATTCTTTCAGTGGCGATGACTTCGCGATATTCATTACTTCTCTATTGTCAACATGTCTTGCGAACCCTACTGATAATACTATCATGAAAATCTTCAATTGTCTTGTACGAATGTACGATAGAGTTGCAGAACAAGTTTTTGGCCTTTGCTCCAACTTCTACTACAAATGTTTCTTTCCCTTTTGTCGTATTTACTCTGTGATTTTCTGGAGGTGTTGGTAATGGTTAAGTCTTATCTTCACATTTTAAGAATTGGTTTAGCTTCCCTTGATCTATCATTCTGAGGATGATTCTTTTTATATTCCTACAATCATTCGTTAAGTGTCCATGAAAATGGTGATAGGAACAGAATTCATGACTTGTGTCACCTGGAGGTGGTTCATTCCCCATGTTCCATGGTGCAGGTATGTTTTCCATCAGGATTATAGCTTCCCATATCTTCTCCACGCTAGCATTTAGTGGTGGCATCTTGATTTCTTCCCATACGACTCTATGACCTCGTTGTCCTCTATGATAATTCTGCCTCTGGCCTCCATAAGTCTCTTGTGGATTATGCCTCTGACCTCCATAGGTTTCTTGCGATTGATCAAGCCTTTTAATTTTATTATTTCCGCCACGGTTGTAGAAATTTCTTTCTCTTTCAAATTCTTCCTGATCGCGACTTCCCATAGCTACCAACTTTTGCTGACCATCATCTGGTATCCTCACTCCTTGTTGACCTTGCGAGGTACTCGCCACGTTGTTTATCAATTTGGGTAACAAACTTGCATTCGCAACTCCCGAACTTGTATTCGCGATGGTATGATTCCATCTCATTTTGCTTTTCTTCTAGAGCAATATACTCCTCCTGAAGCTCTCACAACTCGGTCATTGTGATGGTATTCTTGACTCTAAAAATTTGAATATATAACAGATTTGTCGCAAACATAGCATTAATGAATGATAAGATGAGATATCTCTCCTCTACACGGCCAGCCATTTCGCTACACATTGTCTTCCACCTCACAGTTAGATGCTTCAAACTTTCTCCAACCCTTTGCTTTAATCCAAATACATCTTCAATACCTGGTCGCGAGGAGTTATTACTTATATATGCCCCTAAGAATATAGCATGCAAGTGATTGAAAGATGTTATTGTATTCTTTGGTAGCCCTTCAAACCATTTCAAAGCTTCTCCTGTCATACTTGATGCAAAATATTTGCACAATATAGCATCATGATTCTCCCATTGTAGCATACATCTCATATAAGCTTTGATATGTTGTATCGCACAAGTTGTTCCATCGAAAATGCTGGTTAATGTCGGTAAATTGCACTTCGGTGGTATTCCTCCTAATTGTATCTCTTGTGTGAACGGAGTTTTCGCAACTTCTTCTATTGCTTCATCCAACTGTCTCTTTCCTCCTCCCCATTTACTGTTCATCATTCCTCTCATTTCTGCCAATTCTCTCAAAATTTGCTCATTTACATCAGAATTTGAATCTATTGGTCTTTTTAGTTCCGCTTCTCTTCTCCTGCGTTCATATCTACTTTGACTTTCTTGTTCATCATTCTCTTCTCGTATTTCCCTGCGATCTTCTCCTTCATTTCTTTCGCGAATTCGCACACCGTTATATCTATCAATTTCTCTTCTTTGTTGCCTATCAGCTCTCCTTTGTGCTCTTTCATATTCTTCATTAATGTTATCATTATTGCGATTTTGTTCTCGCCTTCTTTCTCGATTATCATGATTATTTTGGCGAATTGCCTCTTCTAACTCCTGTTCTTCCATTTCTGTTCTTAATCTTTCTCTCTCGCGAGCTAGACGTGCTTGTTCAACATAGTGTCTTTCAATTTCATCTTCAATTTCTTTTTGCTTCCTCCGTGCTTCTCTCCCATGCAATATTCTTCTTCCTTCTTCTTGATTCTCTTCATCCATTGGATTATTCCGCCCCGACGTTTGTCTATTTCCTTGATTTCCACCATTCTCGCTCATTTTGAAGAGTCTCGGGACGTGGGATATAACGATCTTCCATCATTTCTCTTCTCTCGCAATGTTCTGTGCCTGGATTTTGTGCTTCTTCTTGGTTTTCGTCATCAGCATTTTCTGTAGGTAAAATTCTCCTTCTTTCCTCTCTAACTGATCTTGAACTTGACCTTGTAGTGCTTATCGACCTTCTATTTTGTAATCTGATATTTTCCATCCTCGGCTCATGATTCTGTCTTGTCATGTTTGCACGTTCCTCTGCCTCTAATCGTCTCTCTTCATGTATTGTTTGTCTCAACGCCTCTAATGCTGCGATCTCTTCATTTCCATGAATTATTTCTCCATTCCCTTCTCGGTCTCTCCCCTCTTGTCCATTGTTTACCAATTGTTATTCTTCTTCCCCTTCGTCCACAGAGTCTGATCTCCAAGTATGCACACTTACTCTATCATAATCCACAGTTCTATCCGCTACTGGTTGAATTGGTGATTGAATTTGATTTTCTTTATCATTCCTTAAGTTCCTTCTTGAGGATTCTCCCATTTCATTTCTCTCTTCTCCTGCAAGTCTCCTACTCCTTCTAACAGTTGTGGGTTGCTCGGATGCATTTCTCCTTCTAGCCATTTCTTAATTTTGATAAACTGTTAAAAATTATATGAAATTCCTTCCCTTCTACTCCAAATTCTTTCAGATCACGATGTCAATCCTTACTTTCTCTCTGTTTCTAGCGCCAATATGTAGTTGCAGGAAATCCTACACTACACCCCTCACAATAATCCACACAACTAAGATATTTTAAGATGAATAACAATGATTTTATTGATTAATTCCTTGAATGTTTACAAGATAAGATAGAAAAGAGCTAAAGAAATTACAATCAACACGCACTTTCTCTCTCCTAATGACTAGTCTAACACTCCGAAAAAGATCTCCCCCACAACAGGCTTATTCAACTTTTTATATAGGGTAGTACACAATGGATGACAGCTAAGCTGTCCTTTATTTTCGGGTATGACTTGCGAAATATCACAAGTGTACAAGTATTCATTCTCGGAGATCTCCTAAATTTCGCTAGGTCTTCACACCTTTCTCGTGTTTTGGCTGTCGTCATTCATTGCGTCATTTATATTACTCTTCTGCGACGCCTTCGCGATGCTGTCGTTTATTAATCTCGCGAAATACTGATGTTGCGATATTCAGATCCTACACATGTATAAGTCCTTATTCCTTGAACCGAAATCTGTGTACTTTGCTACTCAGGAAACCGGAACAAGAGTCCGCGAACCCAGTCCGCGTACTGTCGGAGGTTCTCTTCCCGAGAAACTCTGCTGGAGTTTGTAAAATTGTGACAAACTTATTTCGGGTACTTAAGTCCGCGTACCTAGTCCGCGTCCTTAGGTTGGTTATTATCTAAAAACGATTATTCATGAACTTATATATTAACTAAGGAATGCAAGTTTGCAAACCGTGGCTATAAAGTTCATGAATCGATTCGAGTGTATCAAATCGTTTTTACTTCGTTTTTGCTCATTTGAATCATTTGAGCTAGTTATGGTGAATAAGAATATGGTTAATATGAAAGTGCTCATATGGCTAACCATTTGGTTAACTATTGTTGAACCAACAAATGTACATGTTTGGGTACGGTTACACAAAACTAAAAATGTGCATTTCATTTGTGTGTAACAAGCTAAGTTTTCGATCTAACGGTTGAAAGATATTAGCTTGAATCTAATCAGGTTTTCATCTAACGGTGAATATTGAATGCTTTGTTACTAAGCTAACATTGATTGTAAACCCTAATTTGAAAGACTATATAAGGGAGAACTCTAGCAACTGGGAAACCTAATCCCCACACCTCCTGTGTGATACTAGTTGTATAAGCTAGAGTCGATTCTCCTTTAACCTTAGGTTTCTACCGAGACCCTGTAGGTTAACGACTTGAAGACTTGATTGGGATTTTGAAGCCAGACCGATACTACTTTCTTGTAGTTGTGTGATCTGATCTTGCTGTTTCTATCGTATTGAGTATAATCGTAACGATTAGTTTGAGATTGACATCTCCGATAGGCAAGATATAAAAGTAATCACAAACACCTTCGTCTCATTGTTTGTGATTCCAAGATATCTTCTTTCGCCGCGTCGATTAAGATTATTGTGAGGTGATTGATAATACTAGGTTGTTCTTCGGGAATATAAGGCCGGGTTATCAATTGGTTCCTGTTCACCTTGATTTATCAAAAGACGGAACAAACTCGTAGGTATTTCTGTGGGAGACAGATTTATCTATTACCGTAGACTTTTCTGTGTGATACAGATTTGTTTATTAAAGTCTTCGACTATGGGTCGTAGCAAATCTTAGTTGTGGGTGAGATCAGCTAAGGGAATCAAGTGCGTAGTATCCTGCTGGGATCAGAGACGTAAGGAGCGCAACTGTATCTTGGATCAGTGTGAGATTGATTGGGGTTCAACTACAGTCCAGACCGAAGTTAGTTTATAGTAGGCTAGTGTCTGTAGCGGCTTAATACAGTGTGTGTTCAATCTGGACTAGGTCCCATGGTTTTTCTACATTTGCGGTTTCCTCGTTAACAAAATTCTGGTGTCTGTGTTATTTCTATTCCACATTATATTGTGTTATATAATTAAAATATCACAGGTTGTGCGTTAAGTTCAATCAATTAAAATATCCAACCTTTGGTTGTTGATTTACATTGATTGACACTTGGATATTGGTCTTTGGTACCATCCAAGTTATCTCTCTTGTATTTAATTAGACTCGCAGATCTCTATTTGCTTGAGTAAGAATTAAATCGAGAGATCGAGATAATATAACTCTTTGATATACTGTTAATAAGATTGAGTCTAGTTGATTCTCTTAAAAGTATATTAGAGTTAGTCCATACAGATTGCTAAGCGAAATATTGGGTGTGGTTGTTGTACCCCCGCTTTTTCAATTGGTATCAGAGCAGGCAAACACGTTTAAAGACCTTACAAGTCTGTGTTTGTGGCAATCTGAGTCCGAGGACGGGATCTCTTCTCTGGCATATACGCATACCAAGATGTCTTCTAAAGCTTTTAACTATGCCAAATATCTTGGGAATACCTCAAAGGATTACTCCTTAGCTGATTCTTCCGAATCCCGAGGTAGGAAGGTTGTTTCATCGATCGTTGACATCTCTCCCTCCAATGATACATTTGACAATATGGAAAAAGCTGAAATGGAGCTCACCAGAATCTCAAAAAATTCTACTGAGGCTATTGATTTTTAGGATCATGCTCAGCTGGTTGATGAATTTGAAAAGTCTCTTGGTCGAGAACGTGAACTCTATAACATCATTGAGTCCTTCTCTAACAATATTGAAAAACTTCTCCAAGAAACTACTCTACAACGTGAAAAAGATTAGTGTTCTTGAGGATATTGTCAAGGAAGACTCAATTAGAGAATAACGTTTGATCGAGATGCATTCATCGGATCTAAACAGACTTCATGTCGAAAAAGAGAGACTAGATGCATCTCTTATTCTAGCCCAGTACAGATCCTTGGAAAAGGAAAACTCTGTCTTAAGGAGAAATTATTCTGTACTAACTAATTCTCATGAATTACAGCACATGAAGAGATGTTATCCAGAAGAAGGTTGTGTCAATAAAGGTTTACGTGACTTACAATCTTCTCATATGGCTATGAAGTCAAAACAGGTGCCAGTTATTGCTTCTCCTCCACGAACCTGTACTTTCTGTGGGAAAAAGAATCACTATGCTATTCATTGTTTTGCAAGGAGGAAACAAATCTCGAATCTTCATAATTTTCTTCTTTCTACTATCAATGGAGTAAATAGTCTGTCGACTTATGCAATGAATCTCGTGCCCATAGAAAACCAGAAATCTTATAAAAATGATCTCTTTTTTAGAAATCATCACAGGGTACAAGTTCATCCCAATGGCATAAATTCGTGTGCCACAAATGAACACATCCCCTGTGTTTATAAGAATAAATCTGGTAAATCTAAGTCTAGAAAACGGATTCCTCTTTATCCTGATCCTCTTGAACCAATCTCAAGAGGTCCTAGATTTAGTCCTTAGAGAAAACCTTCTGACGGATATGTTAAACAAGCTGTGTCTTACTCTTCTAGGTTGAAAGTCAACCGAAGAAAGGCGAAGAACACAAAGATCAAACTGTCAGATGATATGTACAACTTCTCTCTCAATGATCATAGTGAGATTAATTCTCACTCTACCACCTGATTCCAGGTATTTTGTTCCTTGTTTCTAACTTGAGAGGTGCAAGGACAATAATTGAGAAATGCTCAAGTATGTTGTATATTATTTTTTCTGTTTGAGTTTTTTTTTTGTGCTGACGGTCTGCAAACGTTCACGTCCTTCTTTTACGAGTTCATAGGGTTTCCATAACAAGTGTTCCCTTCTCCTATTTACAAACACATATATATTTACTCTATATTATGCTTTTCCATCCATAAAATTATATGGAGAACTCTGCAAAATCTCAAGAGATTGTGCACCTTGATATGGAGGATGATACTCAAGGATGTGAATCAATTCAAAAGCTGGTTCTAAAGAAGATGCTTGAAAGAAAGGATCACAACTCCTGGATTGATGATTCCGTCAAGGATTTAATGCGTTTTCAGAATGATTCAAAGGTCGAGTTTGCAAATCTTAAACTGCAAATAAACCAACTCTTAGATGGTCAGGCCAGAATCCTTGCTAATCAGAATATTCTGATACGAAATCAAATGAAGCTCATCATGGACTGTGTCAAGGCTAGACAGCTTGCTTAGGTTGTTGACCGTAAAGTTAGTGTTCTAACTCACGAACATGGTGTGTCTACGGTCAAGAGAATAAAGGAAATTAGTGATACCTTCTTTGATGGATTCATTGAAAGGTATGAGGTTCTCAATGAACTTTGGTTTTATTTGTCTAGTAAATCTTCTTTTCTTGTTTTGTTTATAAGAATATCTAGAGTTTGGAATAGTCATTATTGTGATTACACGTAACTATGTCCAACGTTTTCATCTTCATGTTTTTAGGTTTATTTGTTTAAATTCTAAAAATTTGTTTGGATGATGATTTTTGCAGTATTAATCTTTATGGTTTTATATATTGTAATTCGCTATAGGATATGTGTATTTACGTCAGTGAACTATGATTGTCCCGTATCTTGTCAAAAGTTAAGTCTTTCATATGTCGATATGCATGTATTGATAAAAGAATGAATGAACTTTTGACATCACAAAAGTTTGAAACCTATTATGTCATTATGCAAATATTGATGGAAGATAGGGTGAACTTTTGTTTACAAGGATTATGGCTATTGTATGTCATTGTGCAAATAGTGATGGAAAATAGAATGAATCCTTGTTTATTCCGCAGTACTAATCTTTCTTGATCCATAATTTATGTATATACTGTGAGGCTTCGTAAGTTCTCTTATGTTGATCATTTCCGATTAGATTAATCATGGGTTTTCTTGTGGTAAATTTAATTGAGTATTTTTGGATTCAAATTCATATTCGTATGTGATTTGTTATGTCCAAAGAAATCCTTCTTTTCTTATGAAATTAAGGTCGCTCTTGTTGTTCTTTCGGGAATGACATATTATGGGGGAGAGTTCTTAATTGAACTTGTGCTTAATTGCAAAATCTTTGTGGGGAGTGCGGTTGTGGAATATTATAGGGTTATCTTGTATCTTTATAAACTCCTTGATGAAAGCATTTAGCTTCGACTATATGATTGCATCTAAATAAGTTGATATGTGCTTACTTTTGGTCATGCAATGTCTCTTTGAGATTTCATTAGGATCCCGTTTTCGTACCTTTGCCAATTTTATTGACAAAAAGGGGGAGAATTAATGTGTAGTTCACACTACAAATACATATGGTTTTCGGATCATTATGTAAGGGGGAGTGGTTTCCATGTGAGATGGAGTATTGACTAAGGAGTAGTAATACATATCACCATAGTATTGTTGTCGAAGTTGTGATACAATTAAACTTTGATGTTGTGTAATAATACTATGACACGGTATAACAATGATTGAGAATTCTTGTTTTCTCATTGTTATAGCTACGGATTTTCAACAACGTTCATGCTAAACTTACAACCTTTGGGATCATTGGAGTACTTGGAAGTGACGAAGATTTCGAGTAATGTTGAAGATTAGGCATGTGGAAGAAGATCTACAAAAGTTTATTTATGTATTTTTGTATTCCATATGTATTGATAGTTTTGTCACTAAAATTGACAAAGGGGGAGATTGTTAGAGCACTTCTTGGTCGAACTCGCATGCGTTGCTATCTCAAGCATGTTTGTCAATGTTAGTGATCAAAACTATAAGTCTTGATTTCTAGTCTACTATAGCTAAGTCTCGGACTAGGATAGAAAGTGTAGTTGAGATCAAGAACTCCATGGCGATCATCATACAAGACGAAGAACTACTCAAGGAACTGGTGGAGCTTCATCGACTAAAAGGTATGTGGAGACTTGAACTTATCTATCACTCAAAAGTCTATCTACTCTATCTCGTATCTTGAGACAAAAGTCGTTTTGCTATATAGACTTTGATTATACACATTTTCTATTTCGAGCCGAGTTTATCTTGCTTATCTATTTCTCGAAATATGTGTTGGTAAGCTTTCGCTTTGACCAAGTTCATCTTTACCTAGTGACGAAAGCCATGGTATGTTTCAATTACTTGAAAATGGCTTTGACGAAAAATAGTTTGTGGATAACAACTATATAACGTCCTCTAAGAATATTTCAATGATTGAAATGAGAGTTTAGATTATAAAACCATTGTTGGATATAAGCATTGTGTGGAAACGCAAACATGTATAAGTCTTTATTCCTTGAACCAAAGTCTGTGTACTTTGCTGCTCAGGAAACCGGAACAAGAGTCCGCGAACCCAGTCCGCGTACTGTCGGAGCTTCTCTTCCCGAGAAAATCTGCTGGAGTTTGTTAACTTGTTACAAACTTATTTCGGGTACTTAAGTCCGCGTACTTAGGTTGGTTATTATCTAAAAACGATTATTCGTGAACTTATACTTATATTAACTAAGGAATGTAAGTTTGTAAACCGTGGCTATAAAGTTCATGAATCGATTCGAGTTAATCAAATTGTTTTTGCTTCGATTGTGTCTTGTATACTGCTATGAGATCTAAATAATTGAACAACTCTCTAACTAGTTCATTTGAGTCATTTGAACTAGTTATGGTGAAGAAGAATATGGTTAATATGAAAGTGCTCATATGGCTAACCATTTGTTTAACTATTGTTGAACCAACAAATGTACATGTTTGGGTACGGTTTCACAAACCTAAAAACGTGCATTTCATTTGTGTGTAACAAGCTAAGTTTTCGATCTAACGGTTGAAAGATATTAGCTTGAATCTAACGGTGAATATTGAATGCTTTGTTACTAAGCTAACATTGATTGCAAACCCTGATTTGAAAGACTATATAAGGGAGAACTCTAGCAACTGGGAAACCTAATCCCCACACCTCCTGTGTAATACTAGTTGTATAAGCTAGAGTCAATTCTCCTTTAACCTTAGGTTTCTACCGAGACCCTGTAGGTTAACGACTTGAAGACTTCATTGGGATTGTGAAGCCAGACCGATATTACTTCCTTGTAGTTGTGTGATCTGATCTTGCTGTTTATATCTTATTGAGTACAATCGTAACGATTGGCTTGAGATTGATATCTCCGATAGGCAAGATATAAAAGTAATCACAAACACCTTCGTCTCATCGTTTGTGATTCCACAATATCTTCTTTCGCCGCGTCGATTAAGATTATTTTGAGGTGATTGATAATACTAGGTTGTTCTTCGGGAATATAAGTCCGGGTTATCAATTGGTTCCTGTTCACCTTGATTTATCAAAAGACGGAACAAAACTGAAAAAATGGGGGTACAACAACCACACCCAATATTTCGATTAGCAATCTATATGGACTAACTCCGATATACTTTCAAGAGAATCAACTAGATTCAATCTTAATAAAGTATATCAAAGAGTTATAATATCTCGATCTCTCGATTTAATTCTTACTCAAGCAAATAGAAATCTGCGAGTCTAATTAAATATAAGAGAGATAACTTGGATGGTACCAAAGACCAATATCCAAATGTCAATCAATGTAAATCAACAACCAAAGGTTGGATATTCTAATTGATTGAACTTAACGCACAACCTGTGATATTTCAATTATATAACAAAATATAATGCGGAATAGAAATATCACAGGTTGTGCGTTAAGTTCAATCAATTAGAATATCCAACCTTTGGTTGTTGATTTACATTGATTGACACTTGGATATTAGTCTTTGGTACCATCCAAGTTATCTCTCTTATATTTAATTAGACTCGCAGATTTATATTTGCGTGAGTAAGAATTAAATCGAGAGATCGAGATATTATAACTCTTTGATATACTGTTAATAAGATTGAATCTAGTTGATTCTCTTGAAAGTATATCGGAGTTAGTCCATACAAATTGCTAATCGAAATATTGGGTGTGGTTGTTGTACCCCCGCTTTTTTAGTTTTGTTCCGTATTTTGATAAATCAAGGTGAACAGGAACCAATTGATAACCCGGACTTATATTTCCGAAGAACAACCTAGTATTATCAATCACCTCAAAATAATCTTAATCGACGTGGCGAAAGAAGATATTGTGGAATCACAAACGATGAGAGGAAGGTGTTTGTGATTACTTTTATATCTTGCCTATCGGAGATATCAATCTCAAGCCAATCGTTACGATTGTACTCAATACGATAGAAACAACAAGATCAGATCACACAACTACAAAAAAGTAGTATCGGTCTGGCTTCACAATCCCAATGAAGTCTTCAAGTCGTTAACCTACGTGGTCTCGTAGAAACCTAAGGTTAAAGGAGAATTGACTCTAGCTTATACAACTAGTATCACACAGGAGGTGTGGGGATTAGGTTTCCCAGTTGCTAGAGTTTTCCCTTATATAGTCTTTCAAATCAGGGTTTGCAATCAATGTTAGCTTAGTAACAAAGCATTCAATATTCACCGTTAGATGAAACCTGATTAGATTCAAGCTAATATCTTTCAACCGCTAGATCGAAAACTTAGCTTGTTACACACAAATGAAATGCACGTTTTTAGGTTTGTGAAACCGTACCCAAACATGTACATTTGTTGGTTCAACAATAGTTAACCAAATGGTTAGCCATATGAGCACTTTCATATTAACCATATTCTTCTTCACCATAACTAGTTCAAATGACTCAAATGAACTAGTTAGAGAGTTGTTCAATTGCTTAGATCTTATATAAGTATACAAGACACAATCGAAGCAAAAACGATTTGATTTACTTGAATCGATTCATGAACTGTATAGCCACGGTTTGCAAACTTGCATTCCTTAGTTAATATAAGTATAAGTTCACGAATAATAGTTTCTAGAATATAACAAACCTAAGTACGCGGACTTAAGTACCCGGAATAAGTTTGTAACAAGTTTGCAAACTCCAGCAGATTTTCTCGGGAAAAGAAACTTCGACAGTACGCGGACTGGGTTCGCGGACTCTTGTTCCAGCTTTCCGAGCAAAGAAAGTACATGAGACTTCGGTTTAAGGAATAAGAACTTATACATATATGCGTTTCCACACAATGCTTATATCCAACAATGGTTATATAATTTAAACTCTCATTTCAATAATTGAAACATTCTTAGAGGACGTTATATAGTTGTTATCCACAAAGTATTTTTTGTCAAAGCCATTTTCAAGTAATTGAAACATAACATGACTTTCTTCACTAGGTAAAGATGAACTTGGTCAAAGCGAAAGCTTACCAACACATATTTTGAGAAATAGATAAGCGAGATAAACTCGGCTCGAAATAGAAAATGTGTATAATCAAAGTCTATATAGCAAAACGACTTTTGTCTCAAGATAGGAGATAGAGTAGATAGACATTTGAGTGATAGATAAGTTCAAGTCTCCACATACCTTTTAGTCGATGTAGTTCCACCAGTTCCTTGAGTAGTTCTTTGTCTTGTATGATGATCGCCATGAAGTTCTTGAGCTCAACTACACTTTCTATCCTAGTCCGGGACTTAGCTATAGTAGACTAGAAATCAAGACTTATAGTTTTGATCACTAACATTGACAAACATGCTTGAGATAGCAACACATGCGAGTTCGACCGAGCAGTGCTCTAACAAAAACTCGTAGGTATTTCTGTGGGAGACAGATTTATCTATTACCGTAGACTTTTCTGTGTGATACAGATTTGTTTATTAAAAGTCTCCGACTTTGGGTCGTAGCAACTCTTAGTTTTGGGTGAGATCAGCTAAGGGAATCAAGTGCGTAGTAAACTGTTGGGATCAGAGACGTAAGGAGCGCAACTGTACCTTGGATCAGTGTGAGATTGATTGGGGTTCAACTAAAGTCCAGAACGAAGTTAGTTTGTAGTAAGCTAGTGTATGTAGTGTCTTAATACAATATGTGTTCAATCTGGATTAGGTCCCGGGGTTTTTCTGCATTTGCGGTTTCCTCGTTAACAAAATTCTGGTGTCTGTGTTATTTCTATTCCGCATTATATTTTGTTATATAATTGAAATATCATAGGTTGTGCGTTAAGTTCAATCAATTAGAATATCCAACCTTTGGTTTTTGATTTACATTGATTGACACTTGGATATTGGTCTTTGGTACCATCCAAGTTATCTCTCTTGTATTTAATTAGACACGCATATTTCTATTTGCTTGAGTAAGAATTAAATAGAGAGATCGAGATAATATAACTCTTTGATATGCTGTTAATAAGATTGAGTCTAGTTGATTCTCTTAAAAGTATATTAGAGTTAGTCCATACAGATTGCTAAGCTAAATATTGAGTGTGGTTGTTGTACCCACGCTTTTTCAATAACAATGAGAAAACAATTGCTCTCAATCATTGTTATACAGTGTCATAGAATTATTACACATCATCAAAGTTCAATTGTATCACAACTTTGACAACAATACTATGGTGATATGTATCACTCCCCCTTAGTCAATACTTCATCTCGACATGAAAACCACTCCCCCTTACATAATGATCCGTAAACCATATGTATTTGTAGTATGAAACTACACATTAATTCTACCCCTTTTTGTCAATATAATTGGCAAAGGTACGAAAACTAGTGGGATCCTCATGAAATTTTCATAGAGATACTTCATGACCAAAAGAGAATAACATACCAACTTATTTAGATGCAATCATAAAGCCGAAGCTAAATGCATTCATCAAGGAGTTTATAAAGATACAAGATAACCCCTATAATATTCCACAGCCGCACTCCCCACAAAGATTTGGCAATAAAGCATAAGTTCAAAAAGAACTCTCCCCCATAAAATGTCATTCCCGAAAGAACAACAAAGGCGACCTTGCTTTTACAAGAAAATAAGGATTTCTTTGGACATAACCAAATCACATGAAAACATGTGATTTGAATCCAAAAATCTCAATTGAATCAACCACAAAAATGATCAATTCAATTGGTCATGCTCGGCATAAGAGAACTTACGGAGAAACACGGTATATGCACAAAAATGTGGATCGGAGATCGACCAATACTGCGGAATACACAAGGATTCATTCTATTTTTCATCACTATTTGCACAATGACATATAATAGACTTAATCCTTGTAAACAAAAGTACATCCTTTCTTCCATCAAAATTTGCATAATGACATAAAGGCTTTAAATTTTGTTTGTCAAAAGTTCATTCTATCTTTTATCAATACTTTCATACCAACATAATAGAGATAACTTTTGAACAAGTATGGGACAGTCACAGGTTCACGGACGTAAACAACATATCCCATAACAATTTGCAATATAGAAAATCATAAAAATTAAAATTGTAAAAATTATCTTCCAAAAAACTTAAAATTTAAATAAATAAAACTAAAAACATGAAAGATGAAAACGTTGGACATAGATATGTGTATTCACAATAATGGCTATTCCAAACCCTAGTAATCCTTCTAAAAACACGAGAAATAAATTCTCATAAGAAGTTCCTAGACCAAATAAATCAAAACCAACTCTAAAAGCACAAGCGATAAAGCACCAAAGACTAGTCATCATCTTCATCATCTGAGACCATAAGAGTGGCTTGAATCCTATCCATGTCATCTTTTATTTCCGGAAACTTAGTAGAAATCACAAGTAATTGTTCTTGAACGCACTTGTTTATGGGTGAAAACTATTTCTGCCGGTTTTGGTAATTTGGGATGTGTGGATGAGAAATGAGTCTAAACCTTAAACAAATGCACTGCACGGGAGTGCTTGTAGATTCGAGAAATCAACGTGCAAGTCCGGCCTAAACCAAGAAATGGCCGTTCCAGACTTGTTTCGGTCACAAAGTGAAGGAGATGGGTATGATCTTAGGGAGGGAAGCGAAGAAGGTGTTGAGAATGTGAAGGTGTTGGCTATGTATGACTTGTATCAGAAAGCTGAACTGGCATGCAGGGTGTAAGCTATCAGTTCTGGTGTTTGAATACGATTGTATCAACACTTGCCTCTGTTGTCTTGTCCTGTCTTGTTTGAAAAATAGGATGGAGAACCTATTTATACAAGTATTTTATCCTAACCATCGTATCTCATGGGAAGTGGAGAAAGTGGAGAAAGTGGAGTGATGGAGTAGTGGACTAATGTGTTAGTGTCACACGACCAGGCTTGCCCACTTCTCCCATCATCACTTAACCGTCCATGACTTCCTGACACGTTATTGTGATGGCGCATTGTGCGCTGCATTTGTAAACCGCATGAGACCAATACCCCAAGTATGTATCCCCCAATTTGTGACATGATTGATAAACCGGAATGTGTGGATCGTGGGACCCACAAAAAGTAGCATGTAATGCTAAATTGAATAACTGCGTTATTCAGGAAGTCGATACTTGTGAAGTATCGTGTGTATTCTATGATGGTACTGCATCGAGTATACTCAGCATGTATGAAGCATCGTTGTTTGAGCGTCTCAAAATAGCCTCATGTCTAGCCTACTTCATGTGATGGTTTGGAAGTTGCGCAAGCAAATCCTCCCTCGACCGACCACATGGTGTGGTAGAGTGACGGATGGTGATCACCATGATGCCGCACTGACCAATTAACTCCTGACCGGGGCTGTATAACCAAGCCGGTGAAGTTGGACGGACGAGATGATCTTTGAGACACTCATCTGCGACCGTTAATGAAATTAAGGTTTTAGAAGAGGTGCGCAAGCATCCCTCTTCAGCCTGGTCGAATCCAAGCTTGGGATACGATTTTGGCCAGGCCGATCGTACATGCGTGTAGACGGCATGACGGTGTAGGCGCCCATACCCCATTATCTCACGAAAGTGTGATCTGGGCCATTCAATTCGTCCGGCGAAGTTGAGTGGTCGAGATCAGTTTGCGACAGAAAACTAGTGCCGCAAAAGCCGCGCATCGTGCCAACTTCGGGCGCGCGTTCCAAGACGACCAATCTTGGTCGGTCTTGGCCGATCAGTCTGGTGTGTAGGTGGTAGGCTGGTGTTCACGCCTATACCTGACTGTCCCATTAAAACATGATCTAAGCCACTCAAGTCGTCCGGCGAAGTTGAGTGGTCGAGATTAGTTTGCAATCAGGAAGTGTGACCACGCTAGTTTGGGCGGACTATTTGGGATAACCAGGCATGGTATGCCTTGGCCAATCAGGTGAGGGGATAGATGGGTCCACGGTGGTCATATTGGTATGACCGGACCTGCTTAATCTAATCTTGGACCCTCTATTCGTGCCGGAGAAGATGAACGCTCGTGATGCTCAAAAACCCTAATTTTGGGTTTCACGGCCGTGCGTCATGCTCTATTCGGGCGTACGAATCGGGACGAACAACCATGGTTGGTCCTGACCGATCGGTCAGGTATGTAGGCGGGCCCACTATGATTGTGTTGACATGCTCTGGGCCCATTGAATCTACATCTACACCCTCCATATATACCTGCGAAGATGGATGGTTGAGACTGTTTTGCGACACATGTAATGTGCCGCAAACCCCAATTTAGGGTTTTCCGTCCATACTCCTCTGGTTTGGACGTTTTGGCAAGCTATGCCAATCTTTTGGGGAGGCCGACCATGCGGGGCCCGCGTTGGTTCGGCAGCGAATATTCCATACCTGCTTGGGGGTTATGGAATTGATCTGGGCCATCCAATCATGCTGGTGAAGTTGGATGATCGTGATCATTTCCAGACTGATACAGACAGTCCGGATGCTCAATCGGGCTAGTATAACACACCGAGAGTTGCAGCCTGTACGGGTATTGATGGTATTTATCAATGATGTTGTAGTAAGAAGGGTTGTCGTTCACTCGGACTTGAAGAGATTGATTTTAAGAATTAATAAAATAAAAGAAAAGAAAAATATACACAAATATTGTCACGGGATGAAGAGTCACTAGGACGCAGGATTTCACTACTTTTCATATTCTCGTGGTTCAGTCATTAATTCTAGACAATATAGCTCAAACAAAAGAAATTGTGACTCTAATTTCTTGCCAAAAATAGATTTCATAAAATATTATCTGTAAGTCGTAAGCATGACGCATCAAAAGTATTTTAAACTAAGCATGCGACATCAGACAAAATAACAAATAATTAATAGAAATCATAAAACAATTAAATCTATGCAAAAAGTCATATAAAGAATTAATTCATTTACCACAATCATGAAAAGTTGCTTCCTCCGTTGTCCCAGTGATGGGTTCTAGCTCCGCATGGTGAAAACACACTCAAAGGAATTTTTCATTGCTCAAAAAGGTGTTCACAAAAATGAATTGGGAGAAAAATTATAAAATCGGATTTTGTAACACTTATATTTGTTACAAAACTAAATGTTACGAGAACGGTAAATAAGAAGCGTCGTTTGCACTTGTTCCAAAACGATGTCTCTCGAACTACGACCCACAGCTGTGAGTCGTTATCACTGTAGCTAAACGACTATCTCTTACAGTCTAATGTTCTTCGTGCTCTTCACAGGAGCAGCAATGGCAGCTCCCTGTAACTCCAATTTTTTTGACTCTATTGTTGCTCTAAACTATACCCGATCTCTCCATTCCCTTCTCTATGTACCCAGCGACCTATTTATAATCAAACAACCCCGAAATATCACATTATAATTGCATATGATCCTCCATTACTCAGCCGAATATTTTCTTTTATTTCTTTGCAAAATACGGGAATAGTTTCCCTTTTTAATCTCTGCATTCGTCCTGTGGAAGCTGAGATCGTCCAAACACGAAATATGCACGCAACAGATTGAGCATAACACTCTCAGAGCACACGCAAACTCCCCGAGAATATTTATTCTCTCTGTTTCTTATGTTTGCACGTTCTATTCCTTCTTTCTCGAAACAAAACTCCTTACCGGCCCTGATTAGGTGTAACAGGATGATAAGAGTCCAATGCAAACCAAAAATCCGAGAAAATCTCTGTCAAATCCACTCCAGCCGTTTCCGCAGGTGAGTGAAATATTTTCCCGCCAAAATAGTTTCAAACGAAGGAGGAAGGGTTGCCCCTTATCCTGTTCTGGGGTGCGAATAGCAGGTGGTTCCCTGGGGTGCCCCTTAGCAATTGGGTTACCCCTTATCCAAAGTGGGAGTCCGAATATCAAATGTCCTCCGGGCGTGTTCCGAGCAACTTTTCGAGCCGAATTTTCCAACAATCTTTATTTCCAAAAAAATACCTACAAACACACAAAACACCATAATAAGGACAAAAACGAGTACTAACAATACGAAACATTGAGGACAAATTAGACACATAAATGCGTCTATCGTATTTCTTACATGCTTTCATTATAATGCTTGGAGATTCGTGTTGCTCGGGCCGAGAGCAACACTACCGTCATGCCGCACCGATAATGAGTACAGAAATACAAGGGTCGGTTACGCATTAATTAATAATGTCAGTAAATTCACGTGGTATATGGGATTGTTGCTACATTTCGTGTATTTAATTCACAGAATGAGATTGTTGTCACATGCTCCATTCTAGGTGAATTAGTAAAGTGAAGAAGTATTCAACACTTATTAATGGCTTTATCTTTTACAAGATGTTAGCGCATAATTTTCTGGCTTTTACAATTTTAACCTTAAATGAAAATCCACCATCAACATTAAGTCCCCTGCCTAGCGCATAATGGTTACACTATTGTGGGGTAGGCATGAGATGGTGACATACATATGTGAGAAAGACAGGATAAAGGATGTTTACCCGGAAGAGTATTGACCGACCGCTAGTTGTCCTTGCCGTTGTGCTTGTATGGAATCCTTTGGTGGGACCGGTTTCCTTCTTTGGGTATTTGAATCAAAAAAGGAATCCAAACAAAAGAGGAATCCTTGTTCTATTGGGATTTTTCTAATTTTTGTCTATAAAAGAGACCAACCCCTTTTCTTTTTCTCACGAATTTTTTTTTGTTTGGCAGCTCTTGTCCGCGACTACCACTGCTGCTCCTGCCGACGCCGGAGTTGCCGTCGTCGCTCGCTGTCGTCCGTCCGCCCCAAGGTAAGTTTCGGTTTCTCTTTCTTTTTTTTTTCTTTTTTTTTTAAGGAAAAACCCTAATTTCTTAGGTAAAAACGTTTTGTAAGATACATCATGCTTAGCTTTCCCATCAAGATTGATAGTAAAAACGCCCATATTTGCTAGGATGGTTTAGTTCCGCGACTCCGTGAATATGTCGTTTTTGCTTCTTCTTCCGTTGTTGCATGCAAAACTAGCTTCTTAGGTTATAGCTTGGAAAGAGACTTTGGTTTAAATTTCGTAAACACAATTCTCATGAACATAAGAAAAACCGTGTTATAATACGTGCACATGAATGCGGTCCCACCATGTGCGTTTGATCCGAACGTGGGTCCCACCCACATATGCTTGACTGAAAGTCGACCTTATACTAGCCTTGTGCCCTGAACCAACACCGGACTTGAAATTTGAGTAATACCAGACTTGAAACCAATACCGGACTTGAAACTTGAGTAATACCGGACTTGAAACCAATACCGGACTTGAAACTTGAGCCGGTGTTTGGACCCAATCCCAGCTTTGTGCATTCCAACGTGAGTTGTGTCTTTTCGCGCGTGACTACACATCTCATGCGCTTTTTATACAAGTTCTAACTCTTGTCTTTTATTTCATTGTGGAATGAAGAAAAGAATTCCTATTGGGATGTCTTCCGGAGATAATGCTGGTGCCAAGTCAGGAAGTGTTGACAATTTCAAAGATATGCCGAACATCGATGATGAGTTGTTCACCTCGTCTTTTCCAAACATTAGAAGACATCCTTCTCACAAGATAGTCCTGCTCTCCGGTTCAGAAAATATGGAAGCTGATCCATCTTCTTCTTCAAAGACTTGTGATGAGATTTTGTCTCCGGAGAAACGAATATCCGCCTTCTCCTATCGACTTCAAGATTTTCCATACTCCACTGGGTTCTTATGAAGGATGGATGAGATGTATGTTGAATAATAAGGATTTTAAAGCTAATTTGACCAAAGCGCAAATCCTTAATGCGGTCATGGCATCTGCTGCTCTTGAAATTAAGAAAGATGCTAGGGGTTTGATTACCTTTATTTCTCGGTGGCGCCCTTCTACTCATACAACTATATCTAGATGGGGAGAGATGACTATTACTCTGGAGAGTGTAGATGCATTAATGAACCTGCCTGTCGCCGAAAGTCTTTCTTACGATCTCTCTGACACGGAACAACGTAATTATGACGCTATACTTCAAAAGGTGGCAGGATTCGACAGTCTGGACAAGAAGGAGAAAAAAGATACGAGGTGCTTTTACACCTGGTGGGTGTCGGAGTAGTCTCCTGCAGACCCAGAACCGGATCAAGAGTTGGAAAACGAGCTCAGCATGATTGCGTTCCTGTCTTTATGGCTATCCAGAGATATATTTGATGACGGTTCTGGAAAGAAGACCATAAGAGGTGATCTCGTTAGGATCGCTATAAAGCTGGCAAAAGGTGAAGTTCTTCCCCTAGGTGCCTTGTTCCTTGGATCGTTGTATTCTCATCTATACGCCATAGCAATGGACATGCATGTTTCTAATGGGTACAAGAAGGTGGAGTCGTACGTTCACTTCGCTTTTCTTCAGGCATTCTTATGGGAACATTTCAAAAGTTATGCTCTTGCTCCTGCAAATTCGCTCAGCAGTTTGTATGGTGGCTCGAGAATACTCCGTTGGCATAGGAGGCGTCCCAAAACCGGCGCGAAACTCGTGGACATATTTGAAAATGTGTCTTCTGTAGATTTCCGTCCATGGGGGCCGATCCACTCCTCCATTGTTCAGCCGAAGACTTTTGCTATTGCTTCTGACGGTCTTGATGCTGCGTTGCGTACCGATGCTAAGACTATGAGATTTGGGGAACTTGTTTATTTGCACAGCTGCATACCGGGATATGTCCCGTCTCTATTCAACGAAGCATTTAGTGTGACTCCGTACAATATTGACAGGGCTGCTCGTCAAATGGGATTTGACCAGGGTGTCCCATTTATCCGTCCACCAGAGGCTCCGAAAGAACTTCTCCCGGATATTCTTAATGCTGACGTATTTTTAGAACGGATGAGTCTTCCTTTCTGGCCTATTGGGAGAAATCCAGTGGTAATCGATCAACATAAGGAATTCTGGAGGAAGCAACTGTTGGCTTTTCAGAAGTTCTCAGAGGATGTTGTGACAAATGCCCGTGGTGAGCCGTCCTCTGACATTTTGAAGAAGTATTTCCGGTTGAAACCACTCCCAGGCAAACGGACCAGAGCTGACGACTACAGTCCCCAAGCAGGAGGGAGATCCAAAAGGTAGGCATGCGGTTCGGTGATCCTCAATTCCTCCAATATGCAGGTATTTAAATCTCTTTCTGTCGATTCTTTCATTTCTCCAGAGAGAATTCTTCTAAGAGTGATCCTTGCTTGAAATCAGGGAATTCCGAAAGAGAATGTTTCCACAAGGTTGGCGCGCATTCAGAACGAGAAGTCTGGTAACATTGGCCTTCATGTTGAGAAGTCTGGCGACACTGATCCTCATGCTGAGAAGTCTGGTGAAACCGCTCCTTTTCCAGACAATGACAGAGATGACGCAAGTTCGACTGGAAAAGGTGTCTCCCTAAGTGATCTTGTTGATGGGGCCGTGATGGAAATCAGCACCCAGAGTGAAGTAGACATCGGGAGGAATGTAATAGAGGCGATATCCGCTATTGTTGAGGTGGCTCCCCTTGAAGAACGTTCAACAGTTCCAGGTCAATAAAGTCTGTCGTGGTGACTTCTTCCGAAAGGCCTCCCCGCAACCGACAAGGCTCCTGTGATTGGTGAAGTATCGGTAATGCAGCCTGGGGCTTTGTTCGATCCTCCTTTGACTGTCCCTTATCCAGGTCATGTGTTGGTTGGAGGATTCAGTGTGCCATCTCGGTTTGAAGGGTTGTACACGGCGATATGGGAGAAGCACGGACACATTGCTACCACTACGAGGCTCAAAAGTCGTCTTGCATTGGTCAACCGCGTCCAGGAGGCTTTATTTTCTATCCATGGGATGAGCGTCACGACTGGTCGAACAGTTTCTGAGGAGATAATTGAAGACTGGAAGTGCCACCGAGACGTGTTTGCGCAGTACGACTTCAATGCTCCTTGGTTCTTCAAAGGGTTTTCCGAGATTCAGGAGCTCCAGAAATTACGAGATGAAGTCCCTTCTGCAGAATGTGTCACTCGCCAGAAGGAGAAGATTGAAAGGCTGCATAATGAGTTGAAGCTGGAACAGGCCTTTCTTCAGAAAATGGAGGTTACTCTCGCACAGAAAGACGAGTTGTTGTTGAAAGACTTTCCTTGAAGGCTTCGCGCCTCCTACTTGTTTTTTCTTTTAGATGATTTCCTTTTTGAGTGATAGTGAGGATTTTCTTTCACAATTTGACTTCTGGTTTTGAATTAATAGGTAATTGAATTGGTTTATTTTGAGATAGTTTTGCGAATCAACTTTTCTGAAAAGGGATTATCTTAAATGGAATTTGCATCTTGGTCATGAATGATTGCATATATCACATGAAATTGCAAATGTCGTGTAAAAGGGAAGTATGAAAGGAAACAAACATAGCGTTTGATTATTGAGCCTCTTTTTTCCACGCGCGGGATGCTAAGTCCCCAGTGAATTTTAAAACTATCTTTCTTGTAAGATTGTTGGATGTAACTTACTTGCTTTTGAAGCCTCACTTGTATCAAACCGAAGTAGCCTCTCTAAGGAAATCATCCGCATTAATCTTTCAGATAAGGAAAGCTATTCCTCTGAATTAAGCTTCTTCCGAACAATGCGTTTCAAAGCGTTGCATTCACCGGTTGGGTGGTGAAGGAACCGGTGGAAATGACAATACCTCGGGTCCATTACTTCTTGATCAGTTAGTGGACGCCATACAGAGGTAGCTCCACCTCTCTTTTCGTACCCACGCCTCCAAAGAACTCCAAAATATTTTCCATTGGGAACGGAAAGTGTAGGTACTTCGAGTCTAGCTTTTCCTGCGTTCGTGGGCGTTGTGGTGTCTCTACATGGCTTCGATGTGGAGCACATTTCGGAGATGAAGTTGGAAGACTTGTGAGTGTCATCATATCTGCGGATCGCTTGCCCTGGTGACGGGGTGTGGAAGGTATCGTAATATCACTGCTGAGTGATCAAATTGAACGCTCCCATCCTCTGTACTCACGTGTTCCTTGATTGATCTCTCCTTCCTCAAGCATTTCTTCACTTAGTTGAAAGGTCAATGCGGATTGAACAGTCTTCCGGGCTTCGACAAGGGTCTTGAGATATAAATCTTCTAGCAGGGATCCGTAAGCTGCAGGCTTCCTTTCTTTATCCGGTAGACGTTGTGGTACCTCGGACAAGTCTTTTCCTCTGTGGAGTTGCCTCGAGTCTTCGTTGTCGGCTGGACCATGTTGTTCGTCTCTTCTGTGCAAGTCCGGCCTAAACCAAGAAATGACCGTTCTAGACTTGTTTCGGTCACAAAGTGAAGGAGATGGGGTTGATCTTAGGGAGGGAAGCGAAGAAGGTGTTGAGAATGTGAAGGTGTTGGCTATGTATGACTTGTATCGTGAAAAGGTTGAACTTAAGGGCTTGCGAAGAAGGTGTTGGTGTAAGCTATCGGTTAGGTGTTTGAATACGATTGTATCAATACTTGCCTCTGTTGTCTTGTCCTGTCTTGTTTGAAAAATAGGATGGAGAACCTATTTATACAAGTCTTTTAGCCTAACCCTCGTATCTCGTGGGAAGTGGAGAAAGTGGAGTGATGGAGTAGTGGACTAATGTGTTAGTGTCACACGACTGTGCTTGCCCACTTCTCCCATCATCACTTAACCGTCCATGACTTCCCGACACATTCTTGTGATGGCGCGTTGTGCAGCGCGCACGCAGTAAACCGCCCGACCAATACCCAAAGATGTATCCCCCAGTTTGTGACATGATTGATGTCTGGAATGTGTGGATCGTGGGACCCACAAAAAGTAGCATGTAATGCTAAATTGAATAATTGTCTTATTCGGGAAGTCGATACTTGTGAAGTATCGTGTGTATTCTATGCGTGTACGCATCGAGTATACTCAAGCATGTATGAAGCATCGTTGTTTGAGCGTCTCAAAATAGCCTCATGTCCAAAGCCTACTTCATGTGATGGTTTGGAAGTTCGCAAGCAAATCCTCTCTCGATCGACCACATGGTGTGGTAGAGTGACGGATGGTGATCACCATGATGCCGCACCGACCAATTAACTCCCGACTGGTGTATAACCAAGCCAAAGTGAAGTTGGACGGACGAGATGATCTTTGAGACACTCATCTGCGATCGTTAATGAAATTAGGGTTTTAGAAGAGTGCGCAAGCATCCCTCTTCACCGGGGTCGAATCCAAGCTTGGGATACGATTTTGGCCAGGCCGATCGTACATGCGTGTAGACGGCATGACGGTGTAGGCGCCCATACCCCATTATCTCACGAAAGTGTGATCTGGGCCACTCAATTCGTCCGGCGAATTTGAGTGGTCGAGATCAGTTTGCGGCTGAAAACTAGCGCCGCAAAAGCCGCGCATCGTGCCAACTTCGGGCGCGCGTTCCAAGACGACCAATCTTGGTCGGTCTTGGCCGATCGGTCTCGGGCGTGTAGGTGGTAGGCTGATGTTCACGTCTATACCGATCGTCCCATGAAAACGTGATCTAAGCCACTCAAATCGTCCGGCGAAGTTGAGTGGTCGAGATTAGTTTGCAATCGGGAAGTGTGACCACGCTAGTTTGGGCGGACGATTTGGATAACCAGGCATGGTATGCCTTGACCAATCAGGTGAGGGGATAGATGGGTCCACGGTGGTCATGTTGGTATGACCGGACCTGCTTAATCTAATCTTGGACCCTCTATTCGTGCCGGAGAAGATGGACGCTCGTGATGCTCAAAACCCTAATTTTGGGTTTCACTACTGCAAGTGCGTCATGCTCTATTCAGCGCACGAATCGGGACGACCAACCATGGTTGGTCCCGACCGATCGGTCGAGTATGTAGGCGGCCCACGGTGATTGTGTTGACATGCTCGGCCCTTTGAATCTACATCTCGCACCCTCCATCTATACCTGCGAAGATGGATGGTTGAGACTGTTTTGCGACACATGTAATGTGCCGCAAAACCCCAATTTAGGGTTTTCCGTCCATCGCTCTGGTTTGGCCATTTTGGCAAGCTATGCCAATCTTTTGGGAGGCCGACCATGCGGGGCCCGCGTTGGTTCGGCGGCGAATATTCCATACCGCTTGGGGGTTATGGAATTGATCCGGCCATCCAATCATCTTTGGTGAAGTTGGATGATCGTGATCATTTCCAGACTGATACGGACAGTCCGGATGCTCAATCGGGCTAGTATAACACACCGAGAGTTGCAGCCTGTACGGGTATTTCGTACATGCTTTCACTATAATGCTTGGAGATTCGTTTTGCTCATTGAGAGCAACACTCGATCGTCATGCCGCACCGATAATGAGTACAGAAATACAAGGCTGGTTACGCATTAATTAATAATGTCAGTAAATTGGGGTATATGGGATTGTTGCTACATGCTCCAACCTGGATGAATTTCGTGTATTTAATTCACAGAATGGGATTGTTGTCACATGCTCCATTCTAGGTGAATTAGTAAATTGAAGAAGTATTCAACACTTATTAATGGATTTATCTTTTACAAGATGTTAGCGCATAATTTTCTGGCTTTTACAATTTTAACCTTAAATGAAAATCCACCATCAACATTAAGTCCCCTGCCTAGCGCATAATGGTTACACTATTGTGTGGTAGGCATGATATGGTGACATACATATGTGAGAAATACAGCATAAAGGAAGTTTACCCGGAAGATTATTGACCGACCGCTAGTTGTCCATGCCGTTGTGCTTGTATGGAATCCTTTGGTGGGACCGGTTTCCTTCTTTGGGTATTTGAATCAAAAGAGGAATCCAAACAAAAGAGGAATCCTTGTTCTATTGGGATTTTTCTAATTTTTGTCTATAAAAGAGACCAACCCCTTTTCTTTTTCTTACGATTTTTTTTCTGTTTGGCAGCTCCTGTCCGCGACTACCACTGCTGCTCTGATGAGCACGAAAGTGCGACGCATTTTCAACCATAAATACATTAGCTGGGACTCATTTTATCACTAATAAACTTGTTTGTAGGTGTTTTTGTGAAATAAGCTCTTATGGAGAAAGTTGCTCGAAAAGTGGTTTTTGTACCCCGGAGGACACATGTTATTCGGACTCTCAGTTTTGGATAATGGGCACCCAATTACTAAGGGGCACCCTAATTGCTATTCGCACTCCCGGATTAGCAGTCGTCTTCAACCTTTTGAATTATGAATTTGGCGGGACTTTTGGTTTTCAAAGAACCAGAATTAGGGTTCGATAATTGAAGGTGTTATAACGAGATTAAAAGGATGAAATTGCATGGGTATGATCTTCTCGGCTAAACAGAGCCGGTAAGCTTCTCTGTTTCGATTTAATTTGGCTAGAATCGTTGATGTGAGGCAAACTAGTCACGGGTAGATTTAGGGTTCGAGATTTGAAAGTGTTTGAGAGAGATTCAATGGCTGGAATCGTTTGTGTTGACTTGTACGATCTAAACAGAGATGGTAATGGCTTTTGATTTGTCTAAAATTGGATGGAATCGTGGACTTGAAGAAACACAGTGAGATGCTATTCTCGGGTTCACAGGCGGTATTCCATGGATTTGGTTTGGACGAGTCGTACACGGATTTGGATGCTGCTTGGGCTTGGAATAATCCTGTTTCAATTAAACAGGATAAGTATATGAGCTGGATTAGAATAATTCACCGAGTTAGAGAAAACAGGGCAAGCACATTTTGTGAGTTATTCTCGGGATTTTCTATCCTGTATTTGAAAGGTTTATATGTGTCTGAAGAACTTTAACTTCTGTTGAGAACGTGTTGGTGTCGTGTCGGGAGAAATTTAGCTACCAGTTGACGTGTGAAAAGAGAATAAAGGGAAGAAAATATTCCCAAGAAAATATTCTTTACTGCCGAGCAATGGGAGAATTATTAGTAGTTATTACGTGAGATTTCGTTGTTGTTGGGTATATAAATGATTCCTGGGAGACAGAGAAAGATATCGAGTGATTTGGGAGGCTACAGAGTCGAGAGAATTGCTGCAGAGAAATCTGCAGCAGCAACAGAGAAATAGTGAAGAACACGAAGAACATACCTGCAAGGACAGTCGTAAAACATTGTCGTTTATGCTTAAGAGATAAGACTGTCATCCTGCGACAGTTTACTGTATTCTTTGTAACACTGGGTTTGCAACGCTTATAAACGTTGCGAATTCCCGGTTTAATTTGATTTTCTTATTTTCTCTTCTTTGTAAACACCATTTGGGCAATAAAAAAATGAAATTTGAGTGTGTTTTCATCATGAGAAGCTAAACCCCATCACTGGGACGACGGAGGAAGCCGAAATTCATACATGGGTAAAATTATTTTATTCTTTTTATGACTTTTGTATTTATTTTAAATTGTTTTATGATTTGAAAAAATTAGTTATCATTTTATTAGATGGGTCATGCTTGCTTAGATGTTTGATGTCCCATGCTTACGATTTATAACTAATATTTGGAGAATCTACCTTGGCAAAAATAAGAGTCGGTGTTGTTTTATTTATTGAGCAATAATTGCTGAAGAATAATTAATTAAGTCTTATGTTATGAATGCGGTAGAATCTAAGTCCCGGTGACACTCTCTTTTATTATTTTCATTAAACCTTTTAATTTAATCTCAACAACGTCCGAGTGAACGACAACCCCTTTTACTACTACAACGAACAAATTAAAAACTTTATTAATTTTGGCGCCGCCGACGCGGATTTGTTTTTAGATTAATTTTTAGGTTTATTTTTTATTTTATTTTCTTTCTTTTTTTTGTACAATATTTTCTTTTTCCTTTTTATGCGTTTCTTTTTGTACTTCTTTTCATGGAATTTTTGAGGATGATGAATTCTTCTGAGGAGACGTCACCTACGATGACGCTGGCAGAATATAAGCGTAGAAAGTCAAATTACCAGGAAACCTCATCTGAGATGACGCTTGCTGAATATATGCGTAGGCAATGGTATGGAGTTTCTGCTCCACATGAGGTTAGTGAAGAATCACATCAAACTATATATGAGAAGTATTACAAACACACACCGCCTAGTTTGGAACAAAGATTGAGAATTCTAGAATGCCAAAGATTATTTAATGATGATGATGATCAGTGTTATAGTGACTCTCTGTTCCAAACAGAACGTATAGATGACCCTGTGGATGATTGTGTGGATGATTCGCTTAATTCCATAGATGAATCTACCTCACAAGATCATTCACCCGACTTAGAGGTTGTTTCTAGACCACTAGACTTCCAAAAGTTGCCTAATTTAGGGTTAGAATTGTGTGCTTCTAAAGTGTTGTTGGATTACTTTGCATCTAAGTACCCAGAGAATTTGCCTATTTCTAATACTGTGCATGAGCCAGTTGAAAATTTCCCAGTCTAAATAGAATCCCCATATTTTGTTCTTTACGCACTTCCATGTGCAGTAAAAACTTGGTTTAGGGGTAAATTTTGTTTTCTGACAGTTTCAGTGTCCCCATTTTTTTTATAAAATAATTGTGAAGTCTGTCATTTGTAAATATTATATTTTGGGTCGATCCCCAAGTTTTCGGAGTTATTAGTGTATGGGGATCCGTTTTTGTACATTCCAGTAGGTATAATTATTTATTTATTTATGTTTGTTTATTTATGTTTGTTATTTCATTTTTGAATTTCCCATCTTAATTTTTACTTTGGATGACTCAATTACATTGAGAACAATGTAATGTTTAAGTGTGGGGGAGTGGTTATTAACTTTTTATTTTTATTTTTCAGGACTTTTCTTGCATATTATGACCAGCTAAGTAGCGGGTCTGGAAATATATATATATATATAATATGATTGTTAGGATTATGACCAGCTGTGTAGCGGGTCTTTTCTTTTATCTTGCATGTTATGACCAGCTGTGTAGCGGGTCTCAAAAAAAAAAATAAAAAAATTGTGTGTCGTGTGTATGGCATTTGTCATGACCAGCTGTGTAGCGGGTCTAACTCTCTCTTATTATATGACCAGCTGTGTAGCGGGTCAATTTTCTGTTTTGCTCGAGGACTAGCAAAATGTAAGTGTGGGGGAATTTGATGAGCACGAAAGTGCGACGCATTTACACCCATAAATACATTAACTGGGACTCATTTTATCACTAATAAACTTGTTTGTAGGTGTTTTTGTGAAATAAGCTCTTATGGAGAAAGTTGCTCGAAAAGTGGTTTTTGTACCCCAGAGGACACATGTTATTCGGACTCTCAGTTTTGGATAAGGGGCACCCAATTACTAAGGGGCACCCTAATTGCTATTTGCACTCCCGGATTAGCAGTCATCTTCAACCTTTTGAATTATGAATTTGGCGGGAATTTTGGTTTTCAAAGAACCAGAATTAGGGTTCGATAATTGAAGGTGTTATAACGAGATTAAAAGGATGAAATTGCATGGGTATGATCTTCTCGGCTAAACAGAGCCGGTAAGCTTCTCTGTTTCGATTTAATTTGGCTAGAATCGTTGATGTGAGGCAAACTAGTCACGGGCAGATTTAGGGTTCGAGATTTGAAAGTGTTTGAGAGAGATTCAATGGCTGGAATCGTTTGTCTTAACTTGTACGATCTAAACAGAGATGGTAATGGCTTTTGATTTGTCTAAAATTGGATGGAATCGTGGACTTGAAGAAACACAGTGAGATGCTATTCTCGGGTTCACAGGCGGTATTCCATGGATTTGGTTTGGACGAGTCGTACACGGATTTGGATGCTGCTTGGGCTTGGAATAATCCTGTTTCAATTAAACAGAATAAGTATATGAGCTGGATTCGAATAATTCACCGAGTTAGAGAAAACAGGGCAAGCACATTTTGTGAGTTATTCTCGGGATTTTCTATCCTGTATTTGAAAGGTTTATATGTGTCTGGAGAACTTTAACTTCTGTTGAGAACGTGTTGGTGTCGTGTCGGGAGAAATTTAGCTACCAGTTGACGTGTGAAAAGAGAATAAAGGGAAGAAAATATTCCCAAGAAAATATTCTTTACTACCGAGCAATGGTAGAATTATTAGTAGTTATTACGCGAGATTTTGTTCTTTGTTGGGTATATAAATGATTCTGGGAGACGAGAGAAAGATATCGAGTGAGTGGGGAGGCTACAGAGTCGAGAGAATTGCTGCAGAGAAATCTGCAGCAGAACAGAGAAATAGTGAAGAACACGAAGAACAGACCTGCAAGGACAATCGTAAAACATTGTCGTTTATGCTTAAGAGATAAGACTGTCATCCTGCGACAGTTTACTGTATTCTTTGTAACAGTGGGTTTGCAACGCTTATAAAAGTTGCGAATTCTGGTTTAATTTGATTTTCTTATTTTCTCTTCTTTGTAAACACCATTTGGGCAATAAAAAATGAATTTTGAGTGTGTTTTCATCATGAGAAGCTAAACCCCATCACTTTGGGACGACGGAGGAAGCCGAAATTCATACATGGGTAAAATTATTTTATTCTTTTTATGACTTTTGCATTTATTTTAAATTGTTTTATGATTTGAAAAAAATTAGTTATCATTTTATTAGATGGGTCATGCTTGCTTAGATGTTTGATGTCCCATGCTTACGATTTATAACTAATATTTGGAGAATCTACCTTGGCAAAAATAAGAGTCGGTGTTTGTTTATTTACTGAGCGATAATTGCTGAAGAATAATTAATTGAGTCTTATGTTATGAATGCGGTAGAATCCTAAGTCCCGGTGACACTCTCTTTTATTATTTTCGTTAAACCTTTTAATTTAATCTCAACAACGTCCGAGTGAACGACAACCCTTTTGACTACTACAACGAACAAATTAAAAACTTAATTAATTTTGGCGCCGCCGACGCGGATTTGTTTTTAGATTTATTTTTAGGTTTATTTTTTATTTTTATTTTCTTTCTTTTTTTTTGTACAGTATTTTCTTTTTCCTTTTTATGCGTTTCTTTTTGTACTTCTTTTCGGGGAATTTTTGAGGATGATGACTTCTTCTGAGGAGACGTCACCTACGATGACGCTGGCAGAATATAAGCGTAGAAAGTCAAATTACCAGGAAACCTCATCTAAGATGACGCTTGCTGAATATATGCGTAGGCAATGGTATGGAGTTTCTGCTCCACATGAGATAAGTGAAAAATCACATCAAACTATATATGAGAAGTATTAAAAACACACACCGCCTAGTTTGGAACAAAGATTGAGAATTCTAGAATGCCAAAGATTATTTAATGATGATGATGATCAGTCTTATAGTGACTCTCTGTTCCAAACAGAACGTATAGATGACCCTGTGGATGATTGTGTGGATGATTCGCCTAATTCCATAGATGAATCTACCTCACAAGATCATTCACCCGACTTAGAGGTTGTTTCTAGACCACTAGACTTCCAAAAGTTGCCTAATTTAGGGTTAGAATTGTGTGCTTCTAAAGTGTTGTTGGATTACTTTGCATCTAAGTACCCGGAGAATTTGCCTATTTCTAATACTGTGCATGAGCCAGTTGAAAATTTCCCAGTCTCAATAGAATCCCCATATTTTGTTCTTTACGCACTTCCATGTGCAGTAAAAACTTGGTTTAGGGGTAAATTTTGTTTTCTGACAGTTTCAGTGTCCCCATTTTTTTTATAAAATAATTGTGAAGCTGTCATTTGTAAATATTGTATTTTGGGTCGATCCCCAAGTTTTCAGGTTATTAGTGTATGGGGATCCGTTTTTGTACATTCCAGTAGGTATAATTATTTATTTATTTATGTTTGTTTGTTTATTTTTTTGTTATTTCTTTTTTGAATTTCCCATCTTAATTTTTACTTTGGATGACTCAATTATATTGAGGACAATGTAATGTTTAAGTGTGGGGGAGTGGTTATTAACTTTTTATTTTTCTTTTTCAAGATTTTTCTAGCATATTATGACCAGCTGTGTAGCGGGTCTGGAAAATATATATATATATATATATAATATGATTGTTAGGATTATGACCAGCTGTGTTGCGGGTCTTTTCTTTTTTCTTGCATGTTATGACCAGCTGTGTAGCGGATCTCAAAAAAAAAAAAAAAAAAAATTGTGTGCCGTGTGTATGCCATTTGTCATGACCAGCTGTGTAGCGAGTCTAACTCTCTCTTATTATATGACCAGCTGTGTAGCGGGTCAATTTTCTGTTTTGCTCGAGGACTAGCAAAATGTAAGTGTGGGGGAATTTGATGAGCACGAAAGTGCGACGCATTTTCACCCATAAATACATTAGCTGGGACTCATTTTATCACTAATAAACTTGTTTGTAGGTGTTTTTGTGAAATAAGCTCTTATGGAGAAAGTTGCTCGAAAAGTGGTTTTTGTACCCCGGAGGACACATGTTATTCGGACTCTCAGTTTTGGATAATGGGCACCCAATTACTAAGGGGCACCCTAATTGCTATTCGCACTTCCGGATTAGCAGTCGTCTTCAACCTTTTGAATTATGAATTTGGCGGGAATTTTGGTTTTCAAAGAACCAGAATAAGGGTTCGATAATTGAAGGTGTTATAACGAGATTAAAAGGATGAAATTGCATGGGTATGATCTTGTCGGCTAAACAGAGCCGGTAAGCTTCTCTGTTTCGATTTAATTTGGCTAGAATCGTTGATGTGAGGCAAACTAGTCACTGGCAGATTTAGGGTTCGAGATTTGAAAGTGTTTGAGAGAGATTCAATGGCTGGAATCGTTTGTGTTGACTTTGTACGATCTAAACAGAGATGGTAATGGCTTTTGATTTTTCTAAAATTGGATGGAATCGTGGACTTGAAGAAACACAGTGAGATGCTATTCTCGGGTTCACAGGCGGTATTCCATGGATTTGGTTTGGACGAGTCGTACACGGATTTGGATGCTGCTTGGGCTTGGAATAATCCTGTTTCAATTAAACAGGATAAGTATATGAGCTGGATTTGAATAATTCACCGAGTTAGAGAAAACAGGGCAAGCACATTTTGTGAGTTATTCTCGGGATTTTCTATCCTGTATTTGAAAGGTTTATATGTGTCTGGAGAACTTTAACTTCTGTTGAGAACGTGTTGGTGTCGTGTCGGGAGAAATTTAGCTACCAGTTGACGTGTGAAAAGAGAATAAAGGGAAGAAAATATTCTTTACTGCCGAGCAATGGGAGAATTATTAGTAGTTATTACGTGAGATTTCGTTGTTGTTGGGTATATAAATGATTCCTGGGAGTCAGAGAAAGATATCGAGTGATTGGGGAGGCTACAGAGTCGAGAGAATTGCTGCAGAGAAATCTGCAGCAGCAACAGAGAAATAGTGAAGAACACGAAGAACAGACCTGCAAGGACAATCGTAAAACATTGTCGTTTATGCTTAAGAGATAAGACTGTCATCCTGCGACAGTTTACTGTATTCTTTGTAACAGTGGGTTTGCAACGCTTATAAACGTTGTGAATTCCCGGTTTAATTTGATTTTCTTATTTTCTCTTCTTTGTAAACACCATTTGGGCAATAAAAAAATGAATTTTGAGTGTGTTTTCATCATGAGAAGCTAAACCCCATCACTGGGACGACTGATCGCGGTCGTAAGCGTCAAAAATAAATTACACTTTCTTACTACTCAAAATATAAATATAGCAAGGGCAAGAAAGGATCGATCCCACAGAGAGGTCTAGGTTGTCAAATTGTTATGGTTCCTTATAAATAACACCGGTAGTTTTGTGATTTTATGAAATAAAATAAATAAAAGCAAATAAAGAAATAAGCAAACAAATCAAATCAAGGATAAGAAATATTGGTTAAGGATTTCGTTTTCATTCACTAACATGCTTTTCACAATAACTAGAATTGATATTTAATCTCAACTTTTATCAAAGACCCTAGAATACCTTGATCGCAAGAATATCCCGCAAATCTCCTCATGTCATCAACAAACACATTAAAAGATGCGAATATGAATTCTACCTAAAGGAACAACCTAACGTGTAAAAGCACTAATCAAGTTTAATTCCCTAGATGCGTTAAGTTCTATGAAATCAAAGCCAATCAAAGCAATTGAACGTGGAAAGCGCACTAATTCAATTTAACAAAGGTTACGATTCACATATGATCATAAGAATATATCACTACAAACTATAATCATATTATGCTACTTGTATCCAAGGAATATCACTTTTGCGTATAATAAACCCTAAACTAGCAATAGATGTGATTAGAAGTTCTACCAATTTGCAACTTGACAAAACAATCCATCAATCATAAAATAATATTTTCAGAGAATTGCACACGATAAATATGAGACAAAACTAATATATTGAATCAAAGAATCATGCTTTGTGAAATCCAACTATTCCATAACCAAAAGATAATTAGGTACTCATATTCAAGGAGTTCATCACAAGAAGAAAGAGAAAAGACTTCATGGTTCTAAACCCTAGAATAAAGTAGAGAAGAGATAATAAAACGTGGTATCCAAATTGTGCCTAGGCTTCTCTATATATAGAGTTTTATAACCTCCTCTTGAAGAAACTAGGAAACCTAGTAAAATTAGGAAAGTGTCCGTGCATCACCCCTGCAAAGTGAGAATTTCCAAAATAAGCCACGGCCAAATTCACACGTCCAAGGCTTGGCCGGAAAAATAATTAAGAGAACCAGATGGGCTCACGTCAAAACCGGAGAAAACCAGCCGTTATAACATTAGCCTCGTCACCCATTGAACCGACAAGGCATTTTTTACGCTTCCCAAATTCTCTCGGGAACTCGTGGATATGGTCATTTGTGAGAAATATTCCCGGGTTCTCGTAGAACTCGATCACTTCTCGCCTCCTTCTTTCTCTCGACTTCATTAACTCCCCGCACAACATCTCAAACCCGATCACCAATCATTACCGCCATCACTCGTGCTCGCCTTCTTCTTCTTAAACATCATCCGTGGCGTAAACGACACAACCTCTATCCGTTCGATAACAACGGCTCCAAACTCATATTCTCTCGCCATCGCCACTAGCTAACCATCTCCACTTTAGTAATGCCAAGCTTGGTCATCTTTCTCGCCAGGATCATCAATCACGACCGCCAAGTTTATATCTTTACCAACAATCGCATACATCTCTCGGCAAAGAAGTCAAGACTTTCTTGAACTTCTTCTTGTTTCATCACAACATCCAGCCAGCCTCGAGCTCCACTTCTCGGTGCCATCACCGAACAATGGCATCACCATGCTCGAGTTCTTCATTCGCCAACAGCCATGACATCACCATCAACCCCATCTCCGGCTTCACACGATAATGGCAAAGAACCTCCTTCTCTGTTGCTCCTCCCATCCTCTGACCGATACTCGTCTTCCATCGATCACTGCTCATCACCATCACTGCCAACAAACTACATTTCAACGACTAAGCTTCATTGCTGCCAACACGAGCTCAAAACCCATCTCCTTTAGCCTCCGATCAACTCCATCAATCGCTATTCCCCGTTAATATCCAAAATCTATCGTCAAGAACGATCGTCACGATCAAACCATGATCCCTGTTTTGTAATCTCCAACGGTTCGCCGCCGTCGCTTGCGTTATCTCAATCACGGAAAGCCCGAGCATCACTTGCCTTTCATCGATCAATGGCATGTCACAACATCACTTCTTCTCGTCACAGCTCCAAACTCCATCGAGAGTAACCCATGTCTCTTGATGACGGCAACATGAGATTGGTAGGATAACTCATCGTGTTCTGTTGAGTTTGCATGGGAGAAGACGGTGGCCCCGAGTAAATAAGGCTGGCTGCACTTAACACTATTTGAATTCTCCGCTTCCCCCAAGTAAAGGACCAGACTCCCTTTAGCAAGTTCCTTTGAAAATGTCCGCCCCTTAACATGAGGGTGCCCCTTAGCGGTCTTCATTCAACCGTCCCTGGAAGATCGGCAGCTTTAGTTCCAGCTTTCATTCTTGTTTCGCCCATAACTTCTTCATACGATGTCGGAATGACTCCGTTCTTTCGGAATTGTTTTCATCTTCTCGTCCTCTACACAATGAAAAGTAGAAATCTTGTATTTGAATGAGTTCCAATAGGTCTTTTTGCTCCAAATGACTCCATTGCACCTAATAAACTCAAAAGCACACATAAGATACATAATTCACATGAAAAATAGCAAAGAAAGCATAAACTCTTCGTAGAAAATACGGTGTATTCTACACCTATCAACGACGGAGGAAGCCGAAATTCATACATGGGTAAAATTATTTTATTCTTTTTATGACTTTTGCATTTATTTTAAATTTTTTTATGATTTGAAAAAATTAGTTATCATTTTATTAGATGTGTCATGCTTTCTTAGATGTTTGATGTCCCATGCTTACGATTTATAACTAATATTTGGAGAATCTACCTTGGCAAAAATAAGAGTCGGTGTTGTTTTATTTATTGAGCGATAATTGCTGAAGAATAATTAATTGAGTCTTATGTTATGAATGCGGTAGAATCCTAAGTCCCGGTGACACTCTCTTTTATTATTTTCGTTAAACCTTTTAATTTAATCTCAACAACGTCCGAGTGAACGACAACCCCTTTTACTACTACAACGAACAAATTAAAAACTTTATTATGCTCCTGCTGCCGCCGTCGCCCGCTGCCGTCCGTCCGCGCCAAGTTAAGTTTCGGTTTCTCTCTTCTTCTTTTTTTTTTTCTTTTTTTTTTAAGGAAAACCCCTAATTTCTTAGGTAAAAACGTTTTGTAAGATACATCATGCTTAGCTTTCCCATCAAGATTGATAGTAAAAAACGCCCATATTTGCTAGGATGGTTTAGTTCCGCGACTCCGTGAATATGTCGTTTTTGCTTCTTCTTCCGTTGTTGCATGCAAAACTAGCTTCTTAGGTTATAGCTTGGAAAGAGACTTTGGCTTAAATTTCGTAAACACAATTCTCATGAACATAAGAAAACCGTGTTATAATACGTGCACATGAATGCGGTCCCACCATGTGCGTTTGATCCGAACGTGGGTCCCACCCACATATGCTTGACTGAAAGTCGACCTTATACTAGCCTTGTGCCCTGAACCAACACCGGACTTGTACCTGGTCCTCATAATGCTATAATCCCTTATGTTGGATCCACTAGAGCTTATTTGGAACAGGACAGAACTGGTGGATTTCGCATGTATCTCGACAATCCATTTTAAAGAGAGAAGGACATAAGAGTAGAAGAAAGTAAGATGATCAGTAATAGAATGCAGGGAAGTTTTTTTAATGTTTTAAAGTTTTTTATGATTATGAAGTTTTTATGTTTTGAAATCATTAATCTTATGATTGTTATATAATATATGCATTATTAAGAAAAAAAGGAAATGTTTGAAAAATATGCTTGTGAGTTTTGAAATTTGTGGATGAATGGAACGAACCAAAACAGAATTTTATGATGCATGATAACCTTTTTTTTTTCATCATCGCTTACCTCCGCTCTTTCCATATCAAAGTTTGGTTGATCAGTTATGCTGCATACTTTGGGGAATTTTTAGGAAAAACCAGATATAGAGAATTACTCCATATCCAACGGAGAGGAGAAGAGAGAGAAGAGAGGACAATGATTTGGTTAGTGAGGACAATGATTTGGTTAGTGAACAGATCATATTGGCTTAAAGGTTACTATTACATTTCGATGAATTGTTGGACTGCATGTGTCATTTTTACTATATTTGGATTGTGGTGATGATAGTTTAGTTGGTAAGTATTCCTCTAACCAGTTGTTGATGGTGGTTTTTAGCTTCGGGGTAAAATCGTAAAACCCTAGTCAGACAATGACGTCACAGAACTTGAGTAATAATGTCCAAACCAAGCACATTTATTGAACCCTTTAATTTGTCTGCGAGAAAATTACCTGGTACCTTTTTTATGCTAATTAGGTTTCGACATGCCAAAACCCTAATTCTCACACCGCATGTGCCAATGGCTAACCATGCCGCCCACACCTATCGCACCAAGGCATGCCAACCATGCTAGCCGCACCCCCGTGCCAATGGCAAACCATGCGGCCCACACCTACCGCGCCAAGGCATGCCAACCATGCTAGCCGCACCCCCGTGCCAATGGAAAACCATGCCGCCCACACACCTACCGCGCCATGCCAAACGCACCTTGCCATGGCCCCTTGCCAACCTAGACGCGCCACCTTGCTGGCCTTCCATACGAGGCTACCAAAACGAAGGCATGCGACAATCAACGGTCGCCATTCAATCCCAAGAGAAAATCCTAGCCGTCCGAGGTTACCGAACGACCTTTGGCCCAAAACCCTAGCTTGGTCACGAACCTAGCTTGGTCTCGCCAAACCTTGGTCCCACATGCCAAGCCAAACCGCCCCTAGCCAAGCTAGCCACGCCATGCGCCATGGCAAACCCTTGGCCCCACATGCTAAGACAAACCGCACCTAGCCAAGCTAGCCACGCCATGCGCCCATGGCAAACCCTTGGCCCCACATGCCAAGCCAAACCACACCTATCCAAGCTAGCCACGCCATGCGCAAATGGAAAACCCTTGGCCCCACATGCCAAATCAAACCACACCTAGCCAAGCTAGCCACGCTATGCGCCCATGGCAAACCCTTGGCCCCACATGCCAAGCCAAACCATACCTAGCCAAGCTAGCCACGCCATACGCCAATGGCAAACCCTTGGCCCCACATGCCAAGCCAAACCGCTCCTAGCCAAGCTAGCCACGCCATGCGCCCATGGCAAACCCTTGGCCCCACATGCCAAGCCAAACCGCACCTAGCCAAGCTAGGCACGCCATGCGCCCTTGGCAAACCCTTGGCCCCACATGCCAAGCCAAACCGCACCTAGCCAAGCTAGCCACACCATGCGCCCATGGCAAACCCTTGGCCCCACATGCCAAGCCAAACCGCACCTAGCCAAGCTAGCTGCACCAAAGGCCCATGGAAAACCCTTGGCCCCGCCATGCCAAGCCAAACCACACCTAGCTAAGCTAGCCACGCCATGGGCCCATGGAAAACCCTTGGCCCCACATGCCAAGCCAAACCGCACCTAGCCAAGCTAGTCGCACCATGTGCCCATGGAAAACCCTTGGCCCCGCCATGCCAAGCCAAACCACACCCGCCTTGGCCCTAGCCAACATAGCCGCGCCACCATGCTGGCCTTCCCTACACGGCTACCCAAGCGAAGGCATGCAACAATCAACGGTTGCCCTTCAATCCCAGGAGAAAATCCTAGTCATCCAAGGTTACCAGACAACGCATGGTAACCTTTGGCCCGAAAACCTAAGTTTGGCCACGCCAAACCATGCCATGCCAACCTAGCCGCGCCGCCATGCTGGCCTTCCCTACACGGCTACCCAAGCGAAGGCGTGCAACAATCAACGGTTGCCCTTCAATCTCAGGAACAAATCCTAACCATCCAAGGTTACCAGACAACGCATGGTAACCTTTGGCCCGAAAACCTAAGTTTGGCCACGCCAAACCATGCCATGCCAACGGCATGCCAACCTAGCCGCGCCACCATGCTGGCCTTCCCTACACGGCTATCAAAATGAAAGCGTGCAACGATCAACGGCTATCTTTCCTCTTGAGATGCAAAATCTCGACCGTCGAAGGTCACCAAGCTAGCAAGTATCCCAAGTACGACTTGCCAGACAAGAACAACATGCTACATGTTTTCCACAAAAACATTCGAGATATCAACACATATCACAAACTGGGGGATCCTCTTTGGGTATTGGTTTGGCGGTTTACATCGTGCGGCGTACACTACCCCCGTCATAAGGAATTGTCGTAAGGGTGAGGCGGTTAGTAAATACAGGGAGTTAATGGTGAAATGATTTTTACATCAATTCCATGCGTTAACGGTTTCATGGAACATCAATTCCATGCGTTAACGGTTTTATGGAACATTAATTCCATGCGTTACCACCTCCTCCCATTTACTTACCCATTTTTCCATTCCTTAATGAGACCAGAGTACGTTTCACTTCGACTTGTATAAATAGGTCTTACCTATTTCCACTGAACAACAAGTTCATTCGGGAATACATAACACTCGAAAATACTTGCTAGCTTACCATTTGTTAGCCTTCCCACTTTTCTGATACAAGTCGTAGTAACACAACTACTCTTCCAAAATCAACTATTCTCGGTCTCATCACTTTCCTTGCTTCCTCCCCAAAACCAACCCATTCTCCTTCACTTTGTGACCGAAGCAAGTATGGAACGGCCATTTCTTGGTTTAGGTGGGACTTGTGCATTGATTGATCTCTCGAATCTAAAGTACTCCCTTGCGTACATTGTTTAGGGTTTAAATTGTTTCTCACCCGTACACCCAAAATTACCAAAATCAGCAGAAACCATTTTCACCTACAAACACCAGTTTGACTAATGATGATTTTCTTGCACAACTTTCTTTTATGTATCTTTAATTTCTTTGGTAACCTTACCGAAATTGAGACGCCTTAGGATGAAAATGAAAATACGCTGTGTTCTAGGTAGTTTCTTGCTGGAGCTTATGTTTAGGCCTTTGTTTTTTTTTTCTTTCTTTTCATTTTTTTTTCTTTTTGTAACTTTGCAGCGTGTGTTCGTTTGGGAGAACAGGAAGAGAAATAATCAGATTACATGGTAATATGATTCCAATAATAGGATTATAGGGAATCCATTCCTTGAGTGGAAATTTGGTATTCGTTGGCATGTCTACTACATACATATTATGACTTTAACAGTCTTCAATAAATTTGAAAAACAACTTTGGGTTATCGATCTTTAATCTGCTCGAATAAGTTGCAATACATTATTTTAATAGATTATCAACCCATAATCCATTATGCAGATTATAATGGATTCTATATGTGTTTGGTAACCATTATAATAATTGATTATTTTAATCATAAAATTGAAAAAATCCATTATTTCCATAAACAGAAAAAAGTTGTTTTAAAAATATATTATAATCAATTATTTTTTTCTAACAAACTCAAATTAATTTTTTTCTTCTTATTTTTTCTAACTATCAAGAGAGAGAGACAAAAAAACAACACATGACTAAAAAAAATAATCCTAGATCATTGTTCTTTCCTCTCCTTTTTGAGATCATCATTCTAAGATAATCAATTATTTAAAAAAAAAATGTTTGGAAAAGTTTATTTTAAAAATGATTATATCATAATCATTTATCAATTTATGATTATTTATAATCATACATAGATAATTATAAATTTTAACAAACATGGCCTACGTTACAAGAGAAGGTTTTAGAAAATCAGATTATTGCTAAATTCTAATAAGATATATTATAGCATCTCCAATAGAAGGTGAAATTTTTATTTTTACACGACACATATGATTTTAGACCCTCATTTGAAATAAATTCATCTCAATAAAGTAGGTCCTACAAAGTAGGAGGGGTGAAAAAAATAAATACAAAGGTCTCCAAGAAGGTCTTATCTAGACCTTCGGAATGAGATCCATGTCATTAATTTAACTAATTTTTTTATTTTGTTTATATTTTAAAATTAAAATAAACCAATAGAAAAAAAAAGGAAAATTAGTTTAGTTTTTAAATTAGTTAGAACCACCTATAAAAATTGAAGTAATATTTGTACAAAAGGTATAAACTTTCAGAGTGCAACTTTGTGCACCCGCGGGTGCACATTCCTTGTTTTATCATTGGTTGGGCTTAACGAGAAATTTCTACTTGTAGAAATTTATTTTCTTCGCAGTTATATTTAGGTAAAAAGTAAATAAACACGATTTTCGAGATTTTCTCAACTCATCTTCTCCATATACCTCTATCTTATCCCTCCCATAACTCTGTTCGCCTTTTCTTCTTTCCCTTAATCCCTTCCCAACAAATGTAAGTTTAATGGAAGTGAACAGTTTTGACAAACTAGGAATATCAATTCTAGCATCAGCAAAGCAGCAAGCAAATCTAAAGTAATTCCAAAAATAGGAATATGTTTTCAAAGCTAATGTCGTTTATGATTATCATCTCCGTGATCACTTGGAATTTTTTTCATTCGATTTGATTCAATAACTTGTCTTCGTGTGCTTGCACTGATTTTTCCGTTTATGTTTATTTTTTATGTTGATCCGTGGGTGTGCTTGCATCTAATAAAATATGGCTGTGTTTGTATTAATATGTTTTCGATGCTGATTACCTGATTGCACTTATAATTTAAAGACCCTGATTAGAAGTGGTATTAGAATTGTGAAGGGAATTATTTTTTTTTTGATAGGAATTATACATAATACTAGTAATGAAGAATAGTTCCCCATTTTTGACAACTAAATCTTCTAGAAAGAGCTTTCAACTTACTGGATCAATATTTTTGCAAATAAATCAGTCATCACTATGTTTGAGATGGGTTCGTTTCAATAAGTACAATAACTATAAAAAAAATAAAATCCGATGATTCAGATGTTCCATCTTCACCTTCTTTGTTGTTTCTTTGTCTTTCAGAAGAAAGAAGAAAAAGAAAGTGACGACGGAAGTCTTTACAGAGATTGCACAGTTCCCGAAATACATATTTATTATTTTATACAATAAATCAAAAATAAAATAATTTAGATCAAAAGATAACGTCCAAAGAATTTTAGTTTATTAGGAAGGGAGGAATGTGCACCGGTTAAAGCCGAGGTGCACAAAATCTAAACTTTCATAAATAAGGGTCTAAATAATATTTTCACGTGGGACTTTTAGCACCCACTATTGGAGATGCTCCTAGATATTAATCATATAATGGTATATTAGTCTTTTATTGTTTTCGCTGAAATCGGATTCCATTGCATACTATCAACAATGCAATCCAAATTTGGCTGTTGGAGGTAATCCAATTTCTAAGAATTGTGGTCGGTGACATTTCCGTTATTTTTAAATACTCCTTCCGTCTCTAAAAGATATGCAGGTTTGTGTGTAAGAATTGCGGTGGTGACATTTTTCGTTATTTACACACAAACCTTCCTATCTTTTAGAGACGGAGGGAGTAATATTTTTCTTTTCCTGTAAAAAAAAACAAAAAATCAAACCGACAAGTCGACAACCAAAGTCGAAATACAGTACTTGCCTCTTTTCCTAAGAATTTGCTGGTGTCGGCGTCCCCACACCGAACGCTCTAGTTTAGTCTTCGGCCTGGCTTTCCGGTATTCTAGAAATTTATGGTAATACTGTAGGTTTACCAATATACCCTTGCTTCTTTCAGATATTTTACCAATTCGTCCTTTCACTTTTTCCCGAGGATAAAAGGAAAGGACGAAACATAAAAGCTCAGAGAGAGATAGTTTGCGTAGGTAAGTGAATTATCAGAAAAAGGCATCGTCAATACTGGTGAAATATTTAGGTATGTGAACCGTTCCTCCTTCTGATTCCTAGGTTTTGTTTCTTTTTATTGTTAATAAAAATTTGTGACTGTTTGTTTGTTTGTGTTGATTAGGGACTAAATTTCCTTCATAGTTATCACTGGTTAGGTTTTTGAATTGATTGAGCTGATTGTACCTTGATTGATGTTTCTTTGGTTCTTTCTTTTATCTACTTAACATCTCTATGTTGATAAAGAGTGATTCATGTTTAGAAATTTTAAAATTAGGGTTCAATTTTGTAACCTCCGAGTGTGTGCTTGTTGGTTACTCGAAGGATTTCGGATTTTTGCATGTCAAAATTGTGCAGTGTTTGTAATATTGGATATTTGGATTTTAACAAACCAGTGATGCATAATATTGTTGAATGATAAAGTTACGAAGAGTAGCTTTGATAGTTAGTTCACTCGTCTTTTAGGTCAGGAATTTCATCCCCTCAAATATAGGACATCTTATTCGTATAAGGTGATGATCTTAGGATCCTCCTGGTTTGTTATTGGTGACAGAAGACAGTGTTGCATGTGTTTTTTAGGGGCTTATTGTTGAACTTTAGTGCTTGTTATGAACCATGTTACTGTTTCTCTGGGATTGAATAAATTAGGCTTGTAAGTGTTCCTGGGGTGGTAGCATTATGGTTGCCAAAAGGATCTGATCTGATAGAAGGGAACTGGATGTGTCAAACGGGCTTGTAAACCGTTGTCTATAAAAGTATGGAGTGGTCATAAGAGTAGATCCAGCAGATGATCTTCATCAACAGGCATGCTCAGTGACCAGATCATCTAATTCAAATTAGATGATCCAGACTGCACCCTTTCTCTGATAGCTTAACAGTTAGTTGTGAAGTTAGAGGGAAAAACTAAGGTAATATGCCTACTGATTTCATGCAAAGAATAGGAATAGCGTTTCTGGCAGTAGCTGGACGGCTAATGAGCTTTGGTTCGTTGTTAGTTACTACACTATGTTCTAGTGTGGTGTAACACCTGTTTAGACTAGTGCAATCTACACAGTTGTGCATAAGTGGGATAAACTTCAGTTACATGTTACTTAAAGGTGTAAATATATCTTATGAAGGTGGAAAAAGTGTAGTGAATTATCTTTTCAAAGTTGAAACGTTATACTTGGATGGCTTGTAGGAATAATTTAATGTGTCAAGAGATTTCTAGAGAACGCAACAAATCTTTCCACAGATTTAGACTTGTGCAGTTCACCTCGTGTTTAAGGAAAGGTTTTAGTCAGTTCGCTTGTTAGATCATACTTATGCTAATTGGTTCCTCATCATCTGGATTTCACATAGGAGTTGATGACTGAAAAAGCTTATTTCCTACATGAAATGGCAGTCGTTATAATCTCATATAAAGAAGACATTTGCTGCCATTTACTCTCCCAATAGCAGTTCGTCTAATATCCTCTAATTAGATTGTAGGTGTTTGTCAAATATGAGGTTGTCACTTGTCAAGCAACATTGTTGTAGGGTTTTATATGAATTCCATCTATTTGTTTTTCCTGATAAATAAGTACGACTTGTTTCAAATGGTTCCTGATAGGTGAATTAATAAGTCTGACCTAGAATTCTTTATGTTTGGTTGGGATGAAGTTTCCGGATTTGAAATTTTAATATTCTTAGTACTTTTTATATATGCCAAGTACGCTAGTTCTAAGTTAAGAAGTCAGCTTAACTTTTGATTGCAGGGTATCATGTTTCTATTTAGGCTCTGGCGATTTTTAAGTATTTTAATCACTGCATTTCATCATTTTACTTTTAAGCTTGTGGGGATAATTGCAAATGAATCCATTCTGCTGCTTTGACATTGAAGCTTACTAAAATTTTGATTGCTTTGTCATTTTTTAGGGTTTCTCGTTGGAAGGAAAAAGAAAGAACGAATGTCTTACCTTCTACCTCACTTGCACTCTGGTTGGGCCGTCGACCAAGCTATCCTCGCTGAGGAGGAACGTCTCGTCGTCATTAGATTCGGTCACGACTGGGATGAAACTTGCATGCAGGTAGTCTTTCCAACCCTTCATTAAGTAGATATTAGTTCCTTTTTTCCAAAATTTCTTGCACTTGCTTTTGCTTACTCACATGTTTATATTTGTCAGTTTTAGGCTTTTTATGCTCTTAAAATCAGACTTGAGACTTATTTTGGTTTGGTGACCTAAACTTTTGACTTGATCTAATAACTGGTTGAACCATCAGTTGTTAACGTCTGAAATGAGTCAAATGTCAATTTTGAGAAGGTGAGTAGTATGCTAGGTTTATTTCTATTTTGTTTGTGAATAAATTTTAAAAAATCTAAAGCTCAAAATTGCTTCTTCCATTGGATCAAATGTGAAGCTTGTCCTGTAGATACTTGGTTTAGAAAGCACTCATCTTGAGTGCTTGTGATATTTTCTTCCAACATTTTCTAATGGAATGGATGAGTATCGAGAAAAATCTGACACACTCTTGCAGTGATATTGTATACTATCTCACAGGAGATGGGGCATTATGTTTTCCTCAAATCCAAGGTGGATCGATATTCAACTTTCCCTTGATGTACCTAAATATATAGAGATTAAGGTCCTGTGAATAGAATGATTATAAGTTTACCGCAGCTATATCATCTTATATTAGCATGTTAGGTACACTGATCAACTGTACCAAGGGAATCTTCGGTTTTGAAGTAACATTTATACGCTGTTTTCTTATGTGTACAAAATTTATAATTACTACTCCGTTAAGGTTTACTGATAGTCCTTTGCCAATCTACTTTCTGCAATTGCTTGTAAGCTTATGTTTTGAATTTCTTGCAGATGGATGAGGTATTATCTTCAGTTGCTGAGACGATAAAGAACTTTGCAGTGATCTATCTGGTTGACATCACTGAGGTACCCGACTTTAACACCATGTATGAACTGTATGACCCTTCAACAGTCATGTTCTTTTTCCGCAACAAACACATCATGATTGATTTGGGAACTGGAAACAACAATAAGATCAATTGGGCGCTCAAGGACAAGCAGGAGTTCATTGACATCATTGAGACCGTCTATCGTGGGGCCAGGAAAGGTCGAGGTCTTGTGATAGCACCTAAAGATTACTCCACCAAGTACCGTTACTAGATGCGGCTGCTCGAGCTTGTTATAACAAACTCTTTATCTTACTGAAAATACCCTCATTATAAGTTCAGTATTTTCGTTAACTCTTCCTGTTTTGTTTTGTAATGAATGATAAAGTATTCCTAAACAATCCTGCCACCCTGCTAAAGAACTAGCATTGGTGTACAGTGTACTTGATCCAATTTAATAAGACTTTATATATAATGGATAAATACATGCATTCTATGTGTAAAGGCTATGTTAGCAGTCTTATTGTTATGTTTCCTTCTATGCTGCCAGGTAGATAAATACACAAAGGAAGATGAATGAAGAATTTGATGAAAACAACAAGATAGCGCTGGTGGGATCTTTAGATGGTGAAGAGACGCAAAGAAGAGTCCAAGACTTCCAAGTAGCGTGACAGCCAAAAACATCTTTTTCTCTTAACTTTTGTGTTCTTACTTACTCATTAATCAAACGGTTGAGAAAAGAACTGAGCCACCACAATCGATACAATCCGTCGGATGATCAAAGAGATTGATGACATATTTATTTATGTACTTGTCTCTTGTTCAAGGCAGCATAGTTGTTGTGTTGTTGATTTCTAAGTTTCAAGTCGGTTAAGCATCTCTCTCTCTTTCTTTCTCCTCATTCTCTCATTCCCTTTTCCCTCTTCTCCCCAAAACCTAATCTTCACATTTCATCATTCAAAACAAAAATCAAACATTATTATTCAGTGGAAAAGCTAGCTACAACTAATGGTATATCAAAGTTGTTGTTGAAAATGAATTAGGTTTTTCTTTTCTGGCTTAACAGTTAGTTCATGAAAATGTTGTGTGTTGTTTATATTGCAGGAGGAATCAATGTTGGTACCACCATGGCTGGAAAAGTTGTTGTCAACAAATTTCTTTACAGTGTGTAAGACGCATAGCGATTCAGCAAGAAGTGAATGTAATATGTATTGTTTAGATTGTAATGGCGATTCTTTTTGCTTCTATTGTCGATCCTCTAGGCACAAAGATCATCGTGTCATCCAAGTAAGCATTTCGAAATTTTTGATTGAATTTTGGTACTAGTGAGTAGTAATGAAATGTGATGATTAATAATGGCAGATAAGAAGATCGTCGTATCATGATGTAGTGAGAGTGTCTGAAGTTCAAAAGGTGTTGGATATTAATGGGGTACAAACTTATGTGATAAATAGTGCTAGAGTTTTGTTCTTGAATGAAAGACCACAACCCAAAGCTTCTTCCGGTACTAGTAGTACTAAAGGTGTTTCTCATATTTGTGAAATTTGTTCTCGGAGTCTTCTCGATCCTTTTCGATTCTGCTCTCTCGGTTGTAAGGTAGGTAACACATTGTTTTAATCTTAGTTCTTGCATTCACAAATTCCATCTGCATTGTCGATTGATCACCCACTATTTAGTTGGGAAATTTATGGGGTTGCTTAAGAATTGGTTTATCATTTATTTGTACTGTTTTTTGAAACTTAAGCTTGTAGGAATTAGAAGAAATGGGGATGCCAGCTTTACCAATAATGATCAAGATGATGATATAACAGGATGTAATAATCAAGGAATGATATCAAAGATGATGAAAATATCAAGAAATCACAATCGTCAAAGACAACAACATCGCGATCATGATCATAATCATAATCAAACTCAAGAATTGCGTGAAGGAATACAACACGAAATGTACCCATCACCTCCCACGCCACCTCCACAGCCTCCTCCTTCTCATCACCCATCTTCGAGAAGCAGTAGAAGAAAAGGTATTCCTCATAGAGCACCCTTTGGGCCCTAATGAAACCCTTACTGCTAGCTAGAATATATATAGCTTATATTCTTCTAACTCATCAATTAATCATCCCCATTTCATTTTCTTTTACCTTACCTTCCCTTAAAGTAAGGGTCGGGTGCCCTCCTTTAAACAACACTATTGTGTTGATGAAGTAAATTCAATTCATTAATTAAGATGAACTGCTGGTGAATTGTTAATCATAGAAATCGATTGATCAAGGTGCAAGGTGTATATTGTATGTAATAATTCAATCCTATAACATTAATGAACAAAACTCGATATTGTGAAGTTAGATACACCAAGTAATATATGTTGGGTTTCAGATGTGACATCTCCTTAATAATGTTTGGTATACCCATAACAGGAATGTTATTGTGTTGGTTTTTGTGATTTTTGGAAAATTTAAAATATATTTTTTGAAAATGAAAGGTTATATTAAGATAAAAGAAAAAAAGAAGAGGAATGTTATATCAGTTACGCTATAATCAGACTAACAGAACATCCTCCCACTCCCAGTGACATAAAACTTGAGAAGTTGAGTAGCTATCAAAAGAATCTTCAATTGAAGTCCACAGAACTAAATTCTGCTTAATCAGAATCTCAAGTTCCTCTAAAGATTTATTCCTGGCTCCATGCGATAGAGATGAATACCATGAAACAGAATTAAAATATTCATGAAAATCAAAGTGATGGATAAAGATGATACCATATTTCCAGGGAACTGGAAAAGGCAAAAATAAATAAATCAAACATGTCTTGAAGGTTCATAACTGAAAGGCTTGTTTCAACTTTATTGCAGATCATTTAAGCGTATGCCTTTGCAATTGGCCAGTTTGATACAAATTGACAATGGGTAAAATGCCAAACTTCAGTTCTTTATGAATGAATAGTAGAAAAAGGAACAACTCTACCTAATACAAACTACTCTAGTGATCGATGGATGTCTGAAAAACTTCCATTGTGTGATGGGTACTACAATAGGACATGCTGGAACAGGTTCTTCTAAAGATGACCGAAGAAATGAAGGAAATAGTTTATGCACAGATTTCAATAGTAGAATTCAAGGATTTATTCCATCTAATTTAGCGTTCCATTTCGATTTCATCAAAGTTCCAGTTCCGCACAAGATCCCTACTCACAGGTCGACTGCGAACTAATCGTGGAGGCCCTGTGATTCCTTGAGTGATTGACTGTGGAGTTACCTTTGATGATGTAATCACAGGGTTAACTGTGTCAGTTGGAATTGATGTTTTCCTCGCTAAACAGTTGACAATTCTTGAACACCGACCTTCATTTTCTGAACTCGAAACAGAGTAACTTCTAAAAGAATGAGAAGGACTAGCTACATTGTGACAAATTAGGCACGCTAGAGTCATGATAAGGATTGGAGTGCACAGTAACCCGATGAAACAATATCTGCAATTAAGAAACAATCCAAACAAAGAAAAAAATTATCAGAACAAAGATTATAAGCTAGTATGGTACTACATTTGTGTGACGTATTACATGTGTCACCAGAACTAAAGAAGGTTGTACGCAATTAGCAATCCACGCCTATTATGGGTAAGATAATAGAGTTATTAGTTCATGATATAGGAAACCTAAAGTTTTATAAAGGATCAACTCTAGAAAGAAGCCATAGTTGTTATCTGTTTTTACTGACAACTCTACTTGATTGTAATTTTCCCAGTATTTCCCTTGCCTAGTTTGCCCACTAATTCAAAGAGGTGCAGGCGGCAGCAATTCATATTTTCATGACTAGGATTCTGAGAAAGTAAACAACAGACCTGAAATGATTTCTTACTGACTCTCAACTATCAATTCTGGATTTTATTTGAAGCATAACAAAGATAAATAGATAAGAGTTTACACTTTTGTAACTAGACCAGCAGTTTAAATTTTAATGTGTGAAAGAACAAACATTAGCACTATATTCCTTAATGGCATCAAGATACATCGTTCACACCAACAGTCAATTTTGGTAATCTACAATCTAAAATTCTCCTGGCTCTCTATACACACTTCAACTTAAATTTTTAACGGAACATATAACAAAGCTATACATTAACCAGAATTTTTTTGTGGCAAAACCTAGAATCCATGTTTATCTGTATAAGAGAGGAAAAGAGGAAATTTGGAGCTAGCTAATTAAAACAACCTCTTATTGGGAGAAATGTTATATAACCAAGTGATGTATTTTGTTAGGTGAGAAGCATCAAAATTTTTTTTGTTCTTCTGGTAATTTCGTTCCAATTTTGGGTTGTAGCTATATCATCATATTTTTCTTTTCTAGCTCTATCTATACAAATCATCACATTACCAGCAAATATACATGGTTTATATATTGTAATCTTGTAAATCTCATACCATTATTAAACAAAATGAAAAACCTAATTCTTGTAGCTCATCACTGAACATTGTAATGGTAATATCTCAAACACAAATCAGTAAAACAACAAATCCGAAAATTGAAAAAACAAACTGTTTGAAAATTCTGTCAATTCACATTGGATAATGCTGTGAGTGTAACTTAAATCTAACCCTAAACTAATAGAAACAGATCTTACAAATTCAGCATCAAAACCAGAATAATACAGTATCTTGTCACAGAAAATTTGGTGGAGGATAAAAAGAATGAATTGATAACAGAGATGGAGATCTGAATGAAGTCATACCTGTTTCGAGCAAGTGCTTCAATTTTATGGCAGAGAGATTGAGTGAGAGAGAAAGAGAATCTCTGGAAATAAAAAACGATTCAAACGAACACCTCACTCACTGTACCCAGCTCCAGGGAATGAATGACATGTAATATATTCGTTTTAGTTTAGGGCGATTCAAACGAGAGAAAACGCCTCAAATCAAACGGGATCTTAGGTCACCAAAGCCCGGCCCATATACGCTACATAAAGGTTTTTTTTTTATTTATTATTTGGCGCGCGGGTTATAACCCCAAAGGTGTCACTATCCATGTACAAAAACCCCAACAAAACAAATTGTTCACAAAAACCCCATTTAACATAAACTGTCTATATTACCCTCTTTAAATTTAAATCACCCCAACAAAACTAAAAATCAACCCCACCTTTAATTTTTATTATATTCTCACCACCAACAGCACAGCAGCACCATCGCCACTGCACCGCTACCGCACCGCCGCCGCCACTGCACCGCTATCGCACCGCCGCCGACACTGCACCACCACCGCCGCCGCCACTGCACCACCACCGCCGCCACTGCACCACCACCACCACCGTCGCCGCCACTGCACCACCACCTCCGCTCAACCACCACCACCACTGCCGCCCGACCGCCACCACCGCCGCCGACCGCCGCCAACCACCACCTCCGCCGCCATCATCACCGCCGTCGCCAACCACCACCGTCGCCAACTACCAACGAAGCCAACGACCACAACCACTGCACCACCACCGTTGATGACGACCACCACCGTCACCGAGCAACACCATCATTATCACCGACCACCACAACTAACGGTAGCCAGCCACCACCACAAACAATTAATTTGATTGATCAATGTTCAACAAAAATGAGAAAAATGATGCAACCAAACCGAAAATGATAAAAAATGATGAAACTAAAATCGAAAAAATGATGGAACCAAAATTTCTCGTGCAAACAATTTCTCGTGAAAAATGATGAAACCAAACCGAAAAAATGATGGAACCAAAATTGGTTTCACCAAAAATAGATGAAACCGAAATTGGTTTCATCATTTTTCCACATATTGTCATTTCACCAATAACCACCGCGACCAACACCACCGCCAACCACCGTGACCAACTACCACCACCACCGCGCCGCCACCACCACCACCCCCGCCCGCCCAACGCGTCATTGCACCACCTCCACCATCCAAAGCCACCACCACCGGGACCACAACCGTCCACCGCCAACACTGCAATACCACTAACACCACCACCAACCAATACTTGGGCAACAGCATCACCACCGCCGACCACCGCTACCGATCCAACACCACCGCCAACACCCGCCGTACCGCCACCAGCACCACGACCTCCCACCACCACCCAAAAATACGATGAAACCGATTTTGGTTTCATCATAAATACGATGAAACCGATTTTGGTTTCATCATATATAAGATGAAACCATAATTGGTTTCATCACACTAATAGCTGCCATTTCAGTTCAATCTGCAATCTCAGCTGCCAACTGAACTCCACCATGCTCAACTGATTGTTCACCACAACACCAATGCATCTCTATTACAGCTTCCCTGCACAACAACAACATCACTGCACCAGTAAATGCTCTTGCTTAGCTCATTTCAACCACCTACCATCTCCAACTGCAATTCTCAATGGCATCAACTACAACCTCATTTACATGTATCTTAGCATTCATCTATACCTGCAGTTTCATACATTTACTGACTTTCCAGTCTCCTTATCGGTTCCATCTCAAAGCTGCAGCTCAACTTCAATTGGTAACATGAGCTAAGTCAACAAAAAAATCTTGTGGGAAGTTCTTGTGCTTGTTTTTCTTGTAAGTTATATAGTTGTTGGAAGGAATGTAGCAGGTCCAAAATAGGTAAAGGTGGTTTTCTATTAGACGGAAAATTTAATTTGGACTGCTACATTCAAGGCATTGGATTTTGTTATGGAGTTTCGCGTCTTTTGGGAAGTGAATAGTCCGTAGTCTCATAGCCCATCACTGTTGATGGTACAAGTTTCAAGGTGTGCAAGTATAGTAGTCTGTGAATTCGTTCATATCTTATTGCCATTGGGTATCTTTGTATTGAAAACATTAATCGACCAAATAAAAGATTCATAGAGGATACATGAAAATGGTGCAGGAATAGACAACGTAATGAGAGAAATGAGGAAAATTACTCACATGATTGCATACAAAGTGCATCCAAGAGACCAAATATCTGTTCTCTCATCTATATAAGTATGGCTAGGGAAATCCCACAACTCTGGAGCTCGAAATGGTGCAGAACAATGCTCGGCCGCCCATTCCTACATACCAGCCATTTTTAAGCAATTGAAGCATATAATGATTCTGATATTAGGCAAAGAAAGTGCATCTAATTTTACTCTGTGATACGAAGAAAATAATTATAAAACAACTTGAATTTAGTGTGATTTGATTATTAGATCAAGAAGAAAAAGTATTATCTTACGCAACTTGCAAGTAACAAGAACGGTATGAAGGAACACATCATTTGACAGAAGGCTGATCACACATGAATGAAAACCTGCTAGTGGCAGCAATAATCTTTGCTAGAAAATAATTTGGCAATAAAATAAAGACATACCTGAAACTGTAATGCTTCATAACGTGAACGAATTTGCTTCCTTGCAGGCCGAGCACTTCCAAAATCCATCAATATGGAAAGAGGTGTACAAATACTAAATGCATAAAGTGTACCTCATTGATCGACTTCAATTCCACTAGCCACCATGGAACCTAAACATAAAGAATGCAAGATTTTACTCCCAGCAAAAACATGTACATGCATTGAACTCATTGAGTTTTGATATTGATAATTAGCCTCAGCTTAGATCTCACCTTCGTGGAAAGACACCTCATGACAAACACTGGAATGTTTTCGCACAAACACCGACTTGAGTTGGTTCTTCTAGTGATGCACGGCGCCTCTAAAGCTTGAGCTCTTCCTTAGGGTTTTCACGATCTCTACTAGCACATAGGCTTAAAGACAACTTTTTCTCGTCTAATCCGTCCTCTCTTTCAACCAATTTTGTCCGGTACACACTCCCAATTTTTCTCCTTCAATAAATTCATTTTCGGCGTCTATTGCAGCTATGAAACATTGATCCTCTTTGTCTTTGCCAGGGTTTAGTACATTCCAAGTCTTCCATGTTTATTTTATCTATATTGACTGACTCTTCCACATAATCTCCACTTTCTACATCACCCGCTTCAGCAATCTTATCACATACATAATTTCAATTTCCTTCACTTCCATCAGCAATCTTATCACATACATACTTCTCTTTCAACCTCTCTTTTTATTCTTTCAATTGTGCCTAATTTCTTTCTACAATTCACTAACCCTAAAGAAAAGATCTTTTACATGATGTCTAAAACTGGCCATATTCTTAACATAAAACCTGAACTCCTCCGAATTTTGTAACCTTAAGAAATTTCATCAACAGACTTGGCAACAAATTTTCTTATGCCAAAATGAAGAACTTAAAAAGCAACAAAATCTCAGCCATGTATCTAGTCGATTAAATACAAACCTTGTCAATTTCAATTTCTCCAAATTCTCTCCAATTTCCGGATTTGAAACTAAGAACCAATCAAATAAGATCAGACCAAAATTCCTCAGATTTCTTCTCTGTAATAAACAAGTATAAATGAAAACAAGAATTAGAATTCAATAGAATCATATAAATTCAGAACAAACCCTAACTCTTGATTTTTCATCAAAACTAACTCAGGCAGTTAATTAAACACCAACCCAATAATTCTCAATCTAACACCAACTCGATCTACATCTCAATCTACCACAAACCCTAACTTTAGAAATCCTAAGATCGATTAACAGCAGCAACTCCATCCTCTTCATCCTGCGCTCAAACACACACACACCAGCATCACCATCATCACCATCTACTTGATCTGCTATTGGTTGGGGGTGGTGGTGTTAATGGTGTTGGTGGTTAAGGAATTGAAGGAGGCGGAGGAGGGTGGTGGTAGTGGTGAGATACGGAGGCGCGGTGAGTGTGGTCGGGGAGCATTACATTTCGCCGGTGTAGAGATGCATTATTGCCATTTGGTAGTGATGGTGGTGGGAGAAGAAGAAGAAAAGCTAAAAGGATACGGTTGGGTTTTTTAAAAGTAAAAAAAACTAAATTTGATCATTATTATTTTACCTGGGGTTTTTGTGTCACTTTTTAATGAAATTATTTTTATTTATTAAAAATAATATGACTGGTTTTTTCTTATCACTAGTTTGTTCACCTAGGGGTTTTGTCACTAGTTTTGTTTATTATTTCTTTGTTTTCCCTTCCCCAAACTGAAACCAGTGTCTTCCCTGAAGAGACTATGTTGTATAGTTACAATAATTAGTCGAGCAGATGAATGAAATTTGGATAAAATGGTGATGAATAACCTCCTGAATCAAGATTCAGGTCTAAATATGTGCTTAGTAGCGGAGCCAAAGAAGTAAAACTTCATTAAATTTCAGATAGATAAAGATGAGTTTCTCTTACAGGATTAAATACCAATCAATAACCCTAGCTAAGACTCAATGGATGCAACGCACGTGTCGCAATCCTATTCCTCCAATCAACACTCGATTGGGCACTCAACTGAATTACTAACAACAGACCCTATAGTAACTAATCTAACTACCATGTAGTAATAACTCTAACTTTCACACTGTGACATTGCCTTCCCCTGAAGAAGATCCTTGTCCCCAAGGATAAATTTTGGGTAGTGAGCTCTGACATTTGAAATATCTTCCTAGGTAGCATTTTCCGGTGATGAGTTAGTCAACTGAATCAAAAGTTGATGCACCAAGCTTTTTCCCCGTAAGATGGTGCGAGTGCGCAAAACTTGTTGAGAAACCATTATAATCTCACCTATATGATCAACAATTGGTAAGGTAGGAGAGAGAGTGTGCTTACGTCCAATATGTTGTTTGATCGAGAGACATGGAATACAAGGTGAATGCGAGCATGAGAAGGAAGCTCTAATCAGAAGAATCGGTCCAATTTTACGTAACTTTTGAAATGGCCCATAAAACTAGGAGGAGAGTTTAAAGTTCTTGCGCAATGAAAGAGAAGTAGTTTGTATGGTTGAAGCTTCAAATAAACCATATCTCCCACTTCAAAAGACCTATCCTTTCTTGGTGATCAAAGATATAGCTTCATTCTCTCTTGTGCCTTTTGAAGAGATTCTTTAAGGACATCAAGAAGAGTTTCTCTTTCCTTGAGGTAAACTTCCACTACCTGAGAAGGAAAAGCCAGGTGAGGAGGTACATACCCATAAAGTGCTTGGAATGGAGATATCTTCAAGCGGTGTGATAGCCGGTATTGTACCACCATTCGCCTAGAGCTAACCACTCACTCCATTTGCTAGGCTTGTGAGGACTGTGAGACACCTCAAATAAGTTTTTAAGCATGCATTAACCCTTTCAGTTTGACCATTTGTCCGAGGATGATAAGTTGTGCTCAAGTTGAGACTTGTCCCCAAAGCTTTAAACAAATCTTGCCAAAAAATGGCTTGTGAAGACCTTGTCTCTCGTCGAAATAATGGAAGATGGTATGCCATGTAATTTGAATACTTGAGTGAGAAAAGCTTTGGCCACAATAGCAGTGTGTAAGGGTGTTGAAGAGTCACAAAGTGAGCATATTTGGTTAATCTATCCACAATCACCATGATAACACTTTTCTTGTTCTTTGACAGGTATACCCTCTATGAAGTCCATAGTGATATGTTGTCATGCTTTCTCGGGTATAGGGAGAGGTTGGAGTAATCCAGCTGACATTTGTGTGATCACTTTTATTTCTTTGACAAACTTCACATTGAGAAACAAAAAGCACAATGTCCCTATGCATGCCTCTCCAATAGAAATGACTTATTGCTCTAACATAAGTTGCTTAAATACCTGAATGACCACCAATGGCAGAAGCATGAAGTGATACAAGAAGGTTGTTTTTGATATTTCTTCTCACTCCTATGTAGAACTTGTCCTTGTATCTCAAAACTCCATCTTTATAAGTAAAATGTGGAACACTAGCATGATTGAGCAAAAGTTGTGAAATGAGATGATGTGCCTTATCATAATTGATATAGTTGTTGGTAACTTCTTGAACCCATGTTGGTGTACAGAGAACTAATGAGTGGCAACTACCAGACTTAGCCGGTCTTCTGGACAGAGCATCAACCACCACAATTTCAGATCATTTTTTTATTGAATATCATAATCAAATCCTAAAAGTTTGATCAGCCATCTTTGTTGTAAAGAAGTAGTTATTTTCTGCTCAAGAAAATATTCGATGCTCTGGTGATCAGTTCTGATAATGAACTTATTGCCTTGTAAATATTGTCTTCATCTTTGCATAGCCATGACAATGGCAAGAAACTCATTCTCATAAGTAGAAAGTGCTTGAGCTCTTGGACCTAATGGTTCGTTGAATAAGGCAATTGGTCTTCCTTCTTGAAGTAGTACTGCACCCATACAGTTATCACTAGCATCACTCTCAACAATAAATGGTTTAGTGAAGACTGGTAATGCTAGAGTAGGAGTAGTAGTCATTGCTTGTTTTGAGCTGTTCAAAGGCAGTGGTAGCATCTGAACTCCACATAAAAGAATTTTTCTTGAGAAGACTTGTGAGTGGTTTACTAATAGAGCCATATCTTTTCAAAAATTTCATATCGTAACCAGTGAGTCCAAGAAAGACTCTCAGCTCCTTGATGGTTTTAAGTACTGGCCAATTCTACATGCAGGCAATATTATTGGGATCAACATAAACACCATCCACTGTAATGATATGACCAAGGTACTCCAATGAAGGTTGTATAAAGCAACACTTAGACAACTTAGCAAACATTTGATGTTGTCTGAGGAGAGAAAAACAATATTCAAATGTTCCAATTGCTCAGTCATGCTAGAGCTGTAAATAAGTATGTCATCAAAGAAAACCAGAACAAACTTTCTCAAATAAGGTTGCAAAATTTCATTCATTAATGCCTGGAATGTAGCAGGAGCATTGGGGAGGCCAAATGACATAACTTTGAATTCATAATGTTATTTTGAAGATGTCCAGGTCATGAACTCTAATTTGGTGATAGCTAGCTCTAAGATCAATCTTAGTAAAGATTATTGCTCCTTTCAGCTCATCCAATAATTCATCCACAATTGGAATGGGAAATTTATCTTTAATGGTTATGTTGTTGAGTTTTCTGTAATCCACACAGAACCTCCAAGAATTGTCCTTCTTTTTGACTAAGACGATTGGAGAAGCAAAAGGATTGTGGCTAGGTTGAATTATGCCAGTTTGAAGCATGTCATGCACAATTTGCTCAACTGCAGATTTTTGAATGTATGGGCATTTGTAAGCTCCTTGGTTAACAGATGTTGAAAGTGGCTGCAATAGATTTTTGTGATCCAAACTTCTTTGAGGTGGAAGTTGGGTAGGTTCCTGAAAGATATCATTGACTCATGTAATAATGGTGATAGAGCTGCAGGAGTTGTAGTATGTGTAGGAGTTGCAGAAATAGAAAATAGGTGACCTACAATGCCATGAGTAGTTTTGGAAAAGAATTTCTTGACAGTTGCACCACTCATCATGAGTAAGGAAGTGCGTGGATGAGCTCCTTATAGTGTAATTTTCTTATTATGGTGTTTGAAAGAAATGCTCAACTTATAGAAACTAAAGAGTACATCACCTAATTTCCTGAGCCAGTCTGCTCCAAGTACAATATCACACCCACCCAGTGGTAAGATCCTCAAGTCTTCTACAAACTTATGTCCCTGCATACTCCATTGCAGCTGAGGGACGACACCAAGATCTTGGCAGCTTTTTCACCCTTGGCAACAAAGTGACCATCATAGGAGCAGTTTGACTAATGGTGCAATTAATGGTAGAAGCTAAAGTATTGTCAATAAAGCTAGTTGTGCTACCTGAATCAATTAAGATGGAGACCTCGTGCTTATTGAGAATGCCAGTAATTTTGATTGTGTCCCCTGTAGCAGTGCATGTGAGAGCATGTATGGAAATTTCCATGTTAAATTGGACTGGTGATTCCACGACCTCTTCAAAAACTTCTTCTTCTTCCTCTGTCTCCTATGAATCAGAAGGTTCCATTTGTAACATGAATATGTTTTGTTTGCCTTTGCAAATATGGCGTGGATTATAAACAACATCACAATTGTAGCAAAGTCCTTGATCCCTTCTTTTCTGCATTTCCTCTGGAGTGAGTCTTTTAATTATAGGGCTTACAGTGGTAGGTTTGTATTGAGGGGTGAAAAAAGACTTTGGTGCTTGAGGGGTGGACTTAGGTGAAGTTAGAATGGGTTTAGGGGGAAAGGATAGTGAAGAATATTGTCTATTAGAAGTAAATGAAGTATTGAAGGATCTAGTGAATGGTTTTGTAGCTGCAATTTGCAAGATTAAACTTCATTCTTGAAGCTTAGCTAGTGAGAAAGCTTCAGAAGATTCTCGGGTTGAAACATGGACACAGACTTACCAATTTCTTCCTTGAGGCCACTAAGAAAACTCATAACAAAATAGCCTCAGTAAGAGATGAATTCATGTTTAACATTAAGGCGTTTAAAGATTCAAACTCTTCATAATAGTCATCAACTGTTGAGAGTTGAATCAGTTTATTGAAGCTACCCACAAAATTTTCCTCAACTGGATTTTCAAATCTGGCAATTAAATGTGTAGCTAGATCCGACCATGTAATGCGATTTCTATTGACTTGAAAATTTAAAAACCATTTTTCGGCCTTACCTTCCAAGTAAATAGCATCAATATTTACCTTCAGATGGTCTTCAATACCATTGATTTGAAAATACCTTTCACTCTTCTGAATCCATCCCCTAGGATTGTAACCATCGAATCTCGGGAAATCCAGCTTTGGAACTTTGTATTGGGAAGAATGATTGAACGGTGGTGGGTTAAGAATGAATGAATGATTATCATTAGTCTCAGATTGAGATCCACTCGGTTTCTCAAGAGTGAGTTGGGGTTTCTTTAAAAACTTCAGTAGAGTGTCAAACTTCTTGTTTAATGTATCAATTGCTCCACGGACGTCCGTCATCTCTGTAGTAAGTTTATCATAAGATCCCCTGAGTTTCTCCACATCTGCTTCGACATCCTTTAAGGTCATGATGAAAAAAAAATTGAATCGATTTGAGCGGAATGAAACGGCTCTGATGCCAATTGTTATACAGTTGTTTATGGGTGAAAACTATTCCTGCCGGATTTGGTAATTTGGGGTGTGTGGATGAGGAATGAATCTAAACCCTAAACAAATGCACTGCGCGGTGAGTGCTTGTAGATTCGGAAATCAATCATGCAAGTCCGGCCTAAACCAAGAAATGGTCGTTCCGGACTTGTTTCGGTCACAAAGTGAAGGAGATGGGGTTGATCTTAGGGAGGGAAGCGAAGAAGGTGCTGAGATTGTGAAGGTGTTGGCTTGCTTATGACTTGTAACAGAAAGGTGAGCAGGCTTACGATTGATGCAAGCAGGCTCAGGGTATTTGAATACTTTTTGTATTAACACTTGGTTTCTGTCTCGTCTGAACTTGTGTTGTTTTTCTCATGTGTGTTGAAAATAGGGAGGAGAACCTATTTATACAAGTCATTTGAGCCTTATTCACGTCTCTCGTGGGAAGTGGAGGAAGTGGAGTGATGGAGTAGTGGAGGTGTGTGTTGGTGTTACATGACCAATCTTGCCCACTTCTCCTGTCATCTCTAACCGTCCATGACTTCCTAACACGTTCTTGTGATGGCGCGTTGAACGCTGTACGCTGTAAACCGCCAGACCAATACCCCAGTATGTATCCCACAGTTTGTGACATGATTGATGTCTGGAATGTGTGGATCGTGGGACCCACAAAAGGTAGCATGTGATGCTAAATTGAATATTTGTGTTATTCAGAGACCGATACTTGTGAAGTTTTCGTGTGTATTTTTATGCGAGTGCTTGCATCATGGTGTGGTAAAGCGACGGGTGGTGATCACCATGACGCCTCATTGACCAATTAACTCGACCGGGGTTGTATAACCAAGCGGTGAAGCCGGACGGACGATATGATCTTTGAGACACTCATCTGCGACCGTTGATGGAATCAGGGTTTTGAAGAGGTGCGCAGGCATCACTCTTCAGCTTGGTTGAAACCAAGCATGGGAAGGGTTTTGTAAAGGACCGACCGGGCATGCGTGTAAACAACATGCCGGTGTACACGTCCGTATCTCTGTCCCATAAAGATGCGATCTAGGCCACTCGATTTGACCGGCAAAGAGGGGTGGTTGAGATCGGTTTGCGGCAGAAATCCATTGCCGCAAAAGAATTGAAAACCGCGTGACATGCCTAGTTTGGACGCGCGTTCCAAGACGACCAATCTTGGTCGGTCTTGGTCGATCGATCCGGCGTGTAGGTGGTAAGTCGGGTGTTCACGCCTATACCCGACTATCCCATGAAAACGTGATCTAAGCCACTCAAATCGTCCGGTGAAGTTGAGTGGTCGAGATCAGTTTGCAATTTGGGAAGTGTAACCACGCAAGTTTGGACGCGCGTTTTGGGATAGCGAGGCATGATATGCCTTGGCCGATCAAGTGAGGGGATAGACGGGCCCACGGTGTTCATGCTGGTATGACTGGACCTGCTTAATCTAATCTGGGACCCTCCATTCGTGCCGGAGAAGATGGACGCTCGTGATGCTCGAAACACTAATTTTGGCTTTCACGGTCGTGTAACCATGCTCCATTTGGGCGCACGAATTGGGACGACCAACCATGGTTTGTCCTGACCGATTGGTCAAGTATGTAGGCGGGCCCACGGTGATTGTGTTGACATGCTCCGGGCCCTTTGAATCTACATCTACACCCTCCATCTATACCTGCGAAGATGGATGGTTAAGACTGTTTTGCGACACATGTAATATGCCGCAAACCCTAATTTAGGGTTTTCCCGTCCATACGCTCTGGTTTGGACGTTTTTGGCAAGTTATGCCAATATTTTGGAGAGGCCGACCATGCGGGGTCCGCGTTGGTTCGACAGTGAATATTCCATACCTGCTTGGGGGTTATGGAATTGATCTGGGCCATCCAATCACGCTGGTGAGGTTGGATGAACGAGATCATATCCGTGACCGACGGTCAGGATGCTCAATCGGGCTAGTATAACACACCGAGAGTTCTCAATCGGGCTAGTATAACACAACGAGAGTTGCAACCTGTACGGGTATTTCGTACATGCTTTCATTATAATGCTTGGAGGTTCGTGTTTCTCTACTGAGAGCAACACTCAGTCGTCATGCCGCACTGATAATGAGTACAGGAAATACAAGGCTGCTCATGCATTAATTAATAATGCTATAAATTCACAGGGTATATGAGATTGTTGCTACATGCTCCAACCTGGATGAATTTCATGTATTTAATTCACAGAATGGGATTGTTGCCACATGCTCCATTCTAGGTGAATTAGTAAAGTGAAGGAGTATCCAACACTTATTAATGGCTTTATCTTTTATAAGATGTCAGCGCATGATTTTCTGGTTTTTACAATTTTAACCTTAAATGAAAATCCACCATCAACAATTAGTCAAGCAGATGGATGTAATTTGGATAAAATGGTGATGAATCACCTCCCGAATCAAAACTCAGGCCTAAATCTGTGCTTAGTAGCGCAGCCAAAGAACTAAAACTTCATTGAATTTCAGATAGATAGAGTTGAGTTTCTCTTACAAAATTAAATACCAATCAATAACCCTAGCTAAGACTCAATGGATGCAACGCACGTGTCGCAATCATATTCCTCCGATCAACACTCGATTGGACACTCAACTGAATTACTAACAGCAGACTCTGTAGTCACTAATCTAACTACCATGTAGTAATAACTCTAACTGTCACAGTGTGAAGAGTGATGCTATGATAAAAGAAAAGTGAAAAATACTAGAACCACCCTACTATATGGGTTCAATATTTAGAAGCCCCACAAAATGTATCCTCCACTATCAACTCCATACTTTCACTTTTTGATAATTCTAGGCCCAGAATTTTAGATTTCAGGGCTTGGTAATAAAGTTTAGGGTTTGGGAAAATTCGTAATACCAAAAATGCCCTTTACTATATATACATAATGAAATAGGCTATAGGTTTCATTTGTAGATTCATTTTCATTTTCACTTTCTCTCACTTCTTTCTCGTCTCTGCTCTGAAGAAAATTAGGGTTGTTTCATCAAACCGAAGAAAACAATTGCAGAGAGCAAGAAAACGATTCTCCATTCGAATCTGAGTAAGATTTGGTTTCTTTTTATCATCTTCATTCAAATCAAACAGTTTTGAGAAGATCTATAGCAGAATCATATCAGTGTAGAATCAATTGACGAACCTAAATCTGAGCATAAAGAAAATCGATTCAATTCAATTGTAACTCGATTGAAAAACCTAAATCGGTATTAATTAGCAGTAGTTGTTCTTGAAGGTGAAACACAGGGAAAACATGTTGAGAATCAATATCGGAAAACATACACAAAGATTCATCAACAAAAACGATTAGAAAGATGAGTTACTCTCTCTTATCTTAGTTATTTGTTTGAAGGTCTTCGTTTCATTTCCAAAAGAATTTTCAGAAAACCTAGCAACTTCTATTACCTTCAGTTTTTAATTTATTTTGAAATCGATGTTCAGTTCTTTAATCTTGTTATCACTGTTTTTTATTGGAAGTAAATTTTGAAAGAAAAAAAATCAATCAATTTTTTAACGTTCTTCGTTGTGATTCAACTAATCATGAAAACTCTTAGTTTGTCGTTCTGATCTTCATATTGATTCGAGAATCACGATAAGAATGTTCTAATTTATTTACTGATTTTAGAGTTTCTGGAAAAGATTTTGATTCAATTTTTCCCTAATTTTGGTTCTTCATCAATCTTATCTGAAATTCGATTGTAACAACAGCTGAAGGTTGTTAATGCTTGAAAACAACTTATTCATAAATTATTTAACTTTCATGATCTTACACCATTATATTTTTTTATGTTACAGATCCAACTTTTGTATCTTAGATCAAAGCAACCTCTGAATGCTAAAGAAAACATGAGACACATCAATCTTAGGACCATTGTCAAAAAAAAAAAAGCTTCATATAATGCAGAGAAGGATGTCTTGTAAAATGAATTAGGTTACTAAATTATGGCTTGTGCTTCGATTTTCAGTTCATATCTTGTGATGTTGAAAGTTGGAGCAGGTGGTGATGCTGGTAGTGGTACTAAAGCTAGAGAGTTGTTCATTGTTCTTCAATTTTCTCATTTTGATGATTATTCGCACATGTGTAACTTTCGTCTACACATCCAAATTGCATGTGTAACTTGCGTCTCATCCAAAATGCATGTGTAACTTGCGTCTACACATCCAAAATGCATGTGTAACTCTCAGTTACACTATTCAGATACATGTGTAACTCCCAGTTACACTATTCAGATGCATCTGTAACTCTCAGTTACACTATTCAAGATACTGCAGCAAAACTATGGGAGGTAAAAAATAACTCCAAGAACTTTGATTCTCTTCTCAATTCTCAACATTCTGTGAGCATTTGTAACTCTTAGTTACATTGAGAATATGCATATGTAACTCTTAGTTACACTAGGAAAATGCATGTGTAACTAACAATTACACTAGGAAGATGTTGATGATTTTGCTAGATTCAATGTGAAATCTAATGAGAATGTGGTAAAAAAAGGAAAGAAAAGTAGAGTTAGAACCAGAACTATGAGTAGTGGTTGTTTTCGGTGCTAAATTCCTTCTATCCCCTGTCTTCTTTCTTTCATTGCTTTTAGATTCGGATATTGATTTTGGTTTTCACTTTGAAAATTTTAGGGATCTTGTATTGTCTGGTACTGACTACTGTGTTGCAATTTCAGCGTGATGCATTGTTTCATAAGAAGCATGGGATTCATATTTCTGGGAATATTGTGTCGTTGCCACCTCAGAGGTAAAAGCTCAACCCTGTTGACTTAATCATTTGTCCTTCATATGAGATAATAATTCTTGAAAACCACATTTTAGATCTCAATTACATGCCTCAGACGAGGTATAACAATAATGCATTGTCTCCGGATTACAGAATGGTTGGACAGGTAGTAGCTTTTTGCTATGTCACCTTCATGTGAGCCTATTTGCTATTTTAATAGAAAACCACCATTCTGTAGAAAGAATTTCTCTCTGAGTTGTTTCTCTGCTTGTGTTAATCCCCTCCCATGTATATCTTTGTAGTTCATCGCATGTATATTTGCTTGTAAAAAGGTATGATAATACTGATTATTAGACTGATTAGATACATGTGTAACTCTTAATTACACAAGTGAGATGCATGTGTAACTATTAGTTACACATGCTAATTAGATGTGTAGCTACCAGTTACACATGCCAATTAGATGTGTAGTTTCTAGATACACTTGCTAATTGATGGGATATAAATGTTATGAATGTGTAACTCTCATCGTACCGGTCAGACGCATGTGTAACTCCCAGTTACACTAATGAGACCCATGTGTAACTCCAAGTTACACTAGTCATATGCATGTGTACCTCTTAATTACTCCTTTAGTTGTTCTATAATATTATTTCATTCTTTTTGTTCATCCAATCTAATTTCATGGATGTTTATTTTGTTACAGACATGGAAGCATTTTGTAATAAGGAAGACAAGAAGGGAACGAACAATAGAGGATTTCGTGGCTCATTTCTAAGATTTCGTTTTACATATTTAGTGTTCTAACTCGATTATTGTATTCAATAACAGCCAATTAATAGATAAATAGAAAAATTATTGTAAATGAATATTAAAGCAATACAAATCTTTTTTGTATGTTTTTCTTCTTCTGATAACTGTTACATGCCATATGTTTTTCTTCTAAGATCTCGTTACACACTTTTGAATGCATGTGTAACTTCCGGATACACTTGCAATATGCATGTGGCCGGAGGTTGTGGTGGTCGGTGCTGGTGCTGGTCGACGGCGGGGTGGTTGTCGGTGGTGGTTGGAGGCGGTTGGTGGTGGTCGGAGGCGGTGGTGGTCAGAGGTTGTTGGAGGCGGTGGTCAGAGGTGGTCGGTGGTGGTCAGAGGTGGTCGGAGGTGATTGGTGGTGGTCGGAGGAGGTGGTGGCGGTGGTTGGCGGTGGTTTTAGTGGTCGGAGGTGGTGGGAATATCATCACATTATATTTTAATAATTTTGGGTCTAAATTTAAATTTTATTTAATTATGGGCTTGACAATATGCATAAGGGTATCAATGTCTTTTAATAACTCGGGGCCTAGATTTAAACTTCTTTTAACTAGGGGCCTCATATTATGGGTTATCCATGGGTTGGGCCTTAGCCTAAATTTCCCAAAAGAAAATGCCTCAAATCAAACGGGACCTTAGGTCACCAAAGCCCGGCCCATATACGCTACATAAAGGTTTTTTATTTTTTTTATTTCCTTGTTTTCCCTTCCCCCAGCTGAAACCAGTATCTCTCTGTGTCTTCCCTGAAGAGACTAGCAACCTTTAGCGGCCGGTTTACATCCACAAGAACAAGGTAATTTCTCCGTCTATTTCAATTTTCCCTAACTGCATATTTCTTGTATGTCTCTGGTCTTGTATCACTTTTTTGAGAATGTGATTTTTTGTATCCAAAAACATAAATAAACCCTAGTAGGGTTTAAAGTTTCATTCTCAGTAGGTCTGTTAGGGCTCTTTTAGATGTCACTTTTGTTATTGTGTTTTAGGGTTTTCTTAAATGTCTGTTTTTTGTTATGTTAAACATGTCTTGTGGTTTTGATTTGGAAAGTTCTTTTATTTTTATCTGTAATTTTCTTGAAGCAACAAAATAAAAGGTCAATTTTTAGTGTAAATGATCAAAATGTCTAACCATAGGATTGCAATTGTGATGCTCTGAGATTTTATTTGTTGACTAAGGATAGTTCTTAGAACGAAATGCATTTTACCGATCTTCGTGGATTTTTATTCTTATGATGTTCTGAATTTCAGTTATATTTGTTCAGTTTGATATGGCTTTTACCTACTTAGTTGATGGAATGCCTTTTTCTCTCCCTATTGTACATGTAGATGAAGGTCAAGAGGATGAAACACCACCGTAAGTATGTGAGGTTTTATACAACATGCTTTGGTTTCCGAGAACCCTACAAGGTCTTCTGTGATGGAACGTTCATTCACCACCTTGTGACAAATCAAATTACAGACTTCAGTCAAGCCATTTCCAATATCCTTGGCAAGCCAGCCAAGTTATTCACTACCAGGTTTGGTTTGTCCTTTCCAATTTGTTGTTATTTTCTCTCCTTATTTGCTATTTCTAATTTAATAAAATGAAACCCCCTGCTCTTTTTTTCAGATGTGTTATTGCGGAATTACATAGCTTAGGAGAGTCTTTTTCTAAGTCATTTGAAGAAGCTCGTAATCTATCCTTAGCGAGGTTTGTTTCTGTCTCTTTTGGCTCGATAACACTGAACTGTGCGTTCGAATACAAGGATGGTTATATTTGAAAATTTCAATCTTTTCTCAGAACTTTGCTTGAATTTCACGTTCAGATGTGATCATGAGAAAAGGAAAGGTGCTGCCGCATGTATTGCAGATGTTATTGGAGAAAAAAATTCTGAGCATTTCTTCCTTGCTACTCAAGACAATGAGCTTCGGATAAGGTTTCGGGAGGTTGGTTTGCTCCTTTGTTGTGTTTGATCTGTTATTGGTACTGTATATACAAGGATAGACACTTGATTTAAGATCAATCGCTTAAAATCCACTGAAGTTCTCTCTCATACTTATTCGAATTTCCGATCATTTTTAAAATTTAAATGGTAAATAACAATCATACTTATTGAAGGAGGTGTTTATAACTCCTAATGAATAAAAATCACCATGATATGTTAAATTTGTACTTTGTAGCAGTTGCAAGCTGTTCCTGCCTCTATGAAAGGAAATATGCGTGTATTATACTTCCCTCCGATGTAATTTTAGAACATTAGAGAAAAAATTGATATATAACTTACCATGCTGCGTTGTCCCATAAATTTAGACCAAAATTCCAATTTCGACCAATTTGGTGTTACCATGATAACTGGCTAACTGTGTCAATTCACCTTAGCCGGTGAAATTTTGTGGTGATAATGTCATAGTTCTTCAATGTGAACGTATTAAGCTCCGTGGATTGAACTTTTTTAGTCTTTTCTTTTGAGCCTACACTGCTATAGAAGAAATCCAATCCATAACACCGGGGATGTAATTCCAAGAATTCACAGTCATGTCGTTCATCTGTTGATCAAGGGATAGGTTTTTCTCTAATGTTATTAATCTTTGTTGACTATGTTATTCAAGTATAAGAATTTAGACCACGTACTTCGATTTCGTTTTAAATATATCTCTCGCATATCAATGTGTTGCCACAACATATCTTATCTTTTTGCTAGCTGATCTTACAAAATTAAGATTGCTCTAGTTAATCTTCTATGTTTTTATACTAATATCATTTACTTGGCTGTAGATACCAGGTGTACCTCTCATATTTGGTTTAAGAAAATCATTGATTCTTGAGCCGCCGTCTACATCACAGCGTGAATTTGTTAAATCAAGTGAAGAACAACGTTTACGTATGACGGAAATGGAAAAGACGTTACTGAAGAGGGGAATAAGTAAAATTGCTACTGAAGATGGAGATCCAACTTCTGATGCACATGAAGCTTCAGGGAATGAAGTTGTGCCAGATGCTTTTATAAGTGTTCCAAGGAAGACTGACGGGCCTCAGTTTAAAAGAAACAAACCAAAGGTTGGATTTCGAACCATGCCCAGTTATTCTTTTCGATAATAGCTTTATTAGTTTATTGTCTTCAGACAATCTCAATTTCTATATCATGGTTTTGTCTTTTCCTAACTAGAAACAATATTGAAGTAATGTTATCTCATTATTTTGCTATCTTATGTATATGGCTTGTTATTTCCAAAAAAAAAAAGAAGAAGAAAAAAGTCATGGCTTGAACCAGCGCAATGGGTGGATATGCTCATTCTTATAATTTACCAAATGTCATGAACTAAAGAACCGTTTAATCAAATGATGCAAGAATATACAGCCAAATAATCCTTTCCTTCAACTTTGCAGGGTCCTAATCCTCTTTCATGTAAGAAGAAAAAGGTCACTGAGAAGCCATCAACTGCTCTGAATAAGGTGTGTTTTATTGTTAGTGTATCTTTTAATGCTTTTGCATATTCTTTGATTTATATGTATAGTTTTACCATTAAGATGCCATCCTCTAAAATTAGAGTTCAGATGTTCTTTGGTCACACATCTCTTTTTTTTCCTTTCATTTAAGGCTGTGGGCTGCTCTTCTCAGTAATTCTCCCATATTATGTTTTAAAAATAAACATCGAAGAATATACTTTGTTGAAGAACCTAGAGTTTGAATATGGAATTCATTTTATTTAGGATTGGACATTAGGTAATGAGTGGCCTGAACTTTGAAGCATTTCATGATGACATCTGAATGTGAACGCCATGCCCAAGTTGTTTTACCCTCCAAATCTGATTTGGAATATGAGCTGTTGGTTAGTTATTAAAAAAGTGTAAGGAGTGAATGAGTCAGCTTGCTATTTTGCCTCCTCAGTGGACAAAACTGGCTCACCTTTTAAATATGATGTGTAAGTTGAAACTGTAAAATTTGGTGTGCGTAAGAGAAAACGAATCGGCTTGATACAAAATAGAGGAATTGAAATCATAATTAGCGTTTTTGTTCTGACTCCTTATTGTATAATCTGGATGGATAGGCATTATGGTATTAGGCGTTGAATTACCTTCTAAAATACAACTTTGAATGACTACAGGATGGTGATAGTGCTAAGAGGAATAGGAAAAGGAAGAGGTCGCGGAGGGGCACCAAATCTGAAGGGGCTGATGCATAGTTGGTTCTTGGAAACATGATTTACAAACAGAGTATACGTATGGTAAAACAAGAGAGCCTTGAACTTGGCAGAAAACAAGTTGACTGCTTGTAACTCCAAGCATTGCTGGATACTTGTATGTCTATGGTTAAAAGTACCCATGTCTATCACAAGTTGACTGTTGAACTTGTAGCAATATTCTAGTTAAAGTAACATTTAATACCTGTTCACCATGGGTGTTTTGTTGTAAATGCACTAGTTCACTTCTGAGAACATGGTTTTGAACTTTAAGATTCTCTGTGATAGAAGGCAAGCTTAAATTTTTATGTGGACTTTAGTACACTTCAAAACACAATAACCTTTGCCTTCCTCAACTGGTGACCCTGGAGAAAACAACTGCAGAAATTAAACAAATGTTCATGTCTAGTAAGATTTTCAGAATGCCTACAAATTGGATTGCTTAAGTTCTTCTTTTTCTTCTTTAAACAATCCAATGAGCTTTTGAAGCTTTCAACAATGTTACTACTTTAGCAATTAGCAATCCAGTTTAATGGGTCCAGAGTACCCATTAAAAGCCTCCATCTTACTTTACTCTTGGAACCTGATGGAAGAAAACTAATTTTTATTTATTCACAAATGTCAACTAGCTTGAGTTTAACACAACTGACATAAAGAGAATCACATGTGTAAAATGCGTCCATGCTTATAGACAAATAAATGACAATTTTGAAGAAAGCAATTTCAGTTCTGATAAGCTTGCAACCAAATTAAGTCCTATTTTGGTTTCATCAAGACAACTGAAAATTCAAACAGTACATTTGTACTAGAACTTTTTATGACATTTTCAAGCCTGAAAACCCAAATCTGTACATCTTTCAAGTCTTCCACAACCTCTGCATCATTGAACTGCAAGGTCTATTGTCGTTTGTTACAGCACGTTCAGTCAGTGCGATGAGCTAACAGGATAGCCAATCCCATGCCGTCTTGTAGGAAAAACTACAAACAACGAACTGCAGATTACCCCAACCGCGGTAGGGATGATGTTCAAGATTTGTTGCGTTCCATGCTCCGGCAGAGGGTAAAAGCAATTGACGACATTTTTGTCTCTTAACGCTACTGCCATAAACACCAAAACTGACAGAACTGCGTGAACTCCGTCAATGAACCTCAATTTATATTTACTTAGCTCAGGAAGATTAGAAGAATCCGTTTCCGGATAGCAGTCGAAGAACCAGATTCCTTTGAAGGTAGCGAAACCGTAATAAAGCTTGCCATCAGGCGACCTATAACTGTCAGTGAAGGAAGCAAGAAAACAAGCACCGGCTATGGAAAATAGCAATACCTGTGTCATTAGACGTGTCAGCGGGTCACAATCTCCATTATTGGTGAAAACTGGTGTAAGAAGCTGAAAAACTAAAATAGTTCCTGTGGGAAGGAGATTAGCTAAATTTGCTGTCGTTGTAAGGGTTTGTGCTATGGCTTTTTGAGAAAAAGAAGGTTCGTTCTGTATCTTTACATCGTCATCTTTCCCTTGTTGCTGCTGTTGTTCTTTTATCTTGTTACTTATTAGATGTTTGCCGGACTTGGTTCTTGTTCTGAAAGACATTCTGAGTTTGATCCAATTCAAAGAGACAGGGATGAGAGAAATCCAAGGACAGGGATGTATGGATGAAATGAAAATGGTGTCAAGAAAATTACAGGGTTTGGAAGAATAAGAAGAAGAGAAAGCCAAGATTAGCACGTTTGTTTTAGATTGTTTGTTGGTTTAGGTTTGACTATTTTTTTTTTTTTTTGAAAAGAAGGTTTGACTATCTATTGCTTCTAAATGCAGCGTGGAAGTAATTGAAATACCAACTCAATTATTGGACTGTTGGATTCCCCTATCGGGAGCAATTGCGGGAATACTTGCGGTGAGTGTATCATCACTCATTATTTAAAGGAAAACAACTATGTTTGTTTGTTTTTCTTATTATTTTACACTTACTTTTTACGGACTCTGGGCCCTGGGGTTGGGTTAGTTGCCGTAATTGAAATCAATATCCAAATTTTGGTTGGTAATGATAATTCTAACAAATTGTCAAACGGGAAACAGTCCCAATTTCCAAGGCAAAATGTGCGGGCAACCGAAACAAAGGAAAAAACACTCATTGCGAAATGATGAGATTTTGCTTTCGGGTAAATTCCTGTTTAAATCAAGTAGAACAACAATCTAACAAGATGATAGTTGAAACTCAATTCTCATTTCTCATTCATTCTGACCCCACTTAATGATGATGTGGACAATTGTAATGTCAGTATCCAAGAGTAGAGATTTCTCATTCACGCTGGCCCCCCACATCAACTAAGAAAAAAAGGCCCCACATCAAGTAAGAAAACAAAAAGATGTTTACACCCTAATTTCGCATTCCGTGCACGACCAAAACCTCATCCCACTATTCCATCGACTAACCGCCCCCCACTTCAATTCGTCTACTTTTTTTGTTCTTCGTCCACAACTGCTCAACTGCTCAAATCTCTGCGAGTGTTTTTATTCCCAAAAATTTGTTCTTCAGTACCCAAAAATCCAATCACATCAAAGATCGCCAACTCGATAATTCCAAAGTCACAAAAGGTAATTATCTATCTTTTTTATCTATGAATCAAACTGCTAAAAACCAATTTTCGGTTTTATGATTTGAATTTTGCTTATCGAAAGTTAGGGCTTTGTTTGTATATAAGCGGTAATTCACTATACCAAGAGTTTAACCATTAATCAGAATCATGTTAAACATCATTATATTCGTTGCTGAATCAACTGCTCAAGAGCTTGACTGGGTCAAGTAGAAGATAAAATTACTTGATTTGGAGAAGGAACATGGTTAATAATTGATTTGGAGACTCTGTAACTGCACGGGTTACTTCCTGCTTATTCATTCTTATTATGCTCCCTTCTAGATAGTTATCCTGATATTGCCGAATTCGAATCTTCTTCTTCTTCTTAGCCTTTTTTTTTTAATGATTCCATGATGTTTTGGGTTTGGATATAGGGTTTTTGTGACTTTTGTTGATTTGGAGGAAGAGAAGTTCTTTATCTTCAGTGGGTTTTTCGGAATAGAATCTTATGTTCCTGCTTTGATATTTCTTTATTTGCAGGAAGATGATTTTTTATAAGCTACGATCGTTGGTGGTTATGTGCATTGTTTCCGTTCTATTGGGGTTAATGAAAACAAAAGTTTATCTTCCTTCTTCTTGCTATTTGCATTTCAGGGGTTTAGTTTAGTTTTGCACTCGGCATCTAGATTATTATTATCTCTTTTGCTTTCGCTGCACAAGTCATTTAGTTTAGGAAGATGATCATTTTGTTTTTATTCCCGTTTCTGCTTCAGATCTATGAAATGCCCTTTTGTTCATTTTTGTACTCTTTGTACAATTGTAATTTATTGTTTGATTGTCAAATTTTGATTTAATCTTAGTTTGTTTGTGGTTCGCAGTAGCGGTGTCGTGATGGAAATCAAAGAGAAGTCCTAGAAATGGATTACTCAAATAGAACAAGTATTTCAATTCAAGGAAGATAAAAGGTACTAGAAAGTTACTATGCAATAGAGAAACTTAATACTTTTTAAACCATTTCCTATCAGTTTGTTTCCTATCAAAATCAACTTAATTGATCAGCCAATATGATGATTTTCTTTTGAAGCAGACATGATGATGAGTGTATAGATGAAGAAGTGCCGGGTATGAAACTCAACTGATGCAGGAGATTTAATCCTCTTGCTCATTATATAATTCCCTGATCTTTTTCTACAATATAGTATGCATTATGTAATGCAATTGTTTATTACTGCAGTTAGTTTCATATTTGCGCCTTACATTATTTGGCTCATCATTTGAATGTTTTCAAGCATTTGATGTCCTTGGTTCGGTTAGTACAATTTGTAACTATTAAGTATTGAGTTCTTATTGTGTTGTAGGCGAATGCTTCCCTGAAGATTATGATGATGCTTTTTATGTTTAAGAAGATGAATCGTTATTGACTTTCAAGACACATGATATTAGTTTGCCTATAAATCTTTGGTGACTGTATTTGCAAATCTCTGTGGAAATTAAATTCCTCTTTTCCGAGTAGTAGATTACTGATTTGATTCTCTCTTTGAGTTTGTTGTAAAAGTTTTGCACCACCGATGTCTTCATTAAATTGTTGTATCACGCCTGGCTAATCTGAGAAGTGTTGTATCATAACCTCTGAATTACACAACCCTTTCCTATAAGTTTTCCGTTAAACTTATGGTCATACTAGTCTATTTAAATACTTTGAAATTGATCTCATTTGGTGCTCTTTGTTGTTTCCAGAGGACATAGGGATTGCGCCAAAATAAAAAAAGAAAGGGATCAAACATGGTGCACTAAAAGAAATGAACAATATGAAAGGTTAGTTCATCCTTTCTTTTTACTGGAAAACAATGTTCTGACAATCTAAAGTGTGTTATCGATAAACTTTTGTTTATGTTAAGTTAGGAAATGTAACTGCATATTTATTTCCTAAGCGATACTTGCTTGCTGATACTTTTTTGTTTTGTGGTTCCGTTTCAGTCAAGACATGCCATAGGCTACAACGAGTATAAAAGGAAATGTATAAGGCCTTAGAGCGTACCGCTTATTAAAAGGTACAAGATTTTTGTTACTTATTTGATACATAAAGATCCCAACGTTATATGCTTTTCTGATAATAAGTATAGATGTCTCCACAATTTGTTACGGTGCAAATCGAGAACTTCTATATTGACCAAGAAAACTTCTATAAGTACGTTGGTCTTTTTTTCTTTGAATAAGAAAAGCTAATAGCTTTTAAAAATGACTTCATATTTCTGGCAGTTATTATTCGTGGAAAAAATAGCTAATCAGACTATACATAATGGGATTGAGTTTGTTAGTCGGAGGAGCAAAAGAAAGAATCTGCTCAACTTTGTGTTAAATTCCAGAAGCAATGGTTCAAAAAGACCTTACACCAACAACTCTACCATCAATTGTAGTTGATAGAACTTGGGTCTGAGTTAAAAATTGTAAGTACATAATTCAGTAACTATTAAATACGGTAGGGACATATATGCACTAAATAGATGGATTGGGAATGTATGTATATTGTATCTACTACTCTTTACATTTACTTCCTACTACCCATTCAATGGTTTGTGAGAAATTAATTTACAGTCTCCGAAATTGATATTGCAGATAGGATTCAGAATTTTATAGGGGTTCTTAACACATTCAAGCAGATCGGATTCTGAAAATTTTAAGGTCTTGAACACATGGATGAACGTGGAAAGAAATTAGTGAAGGCTAATGTCGTACTATACAAGGAGTGTTATTTATACTCCCTCCGTCTCTAAAAGATAGGCAAGTTTCCTTATTTGGGTATGTCAAAAAAATAGACTTGTTTCCATATATGGAAAGTCAAATGTTATGATTTTACTAGTATTCCCATAGAGGGACCACTTCTCTCTCTCTCCCTTTTCTCTCTTAATATTAAAGGGGACCACTTCTCTCTCCCATCTCTCTTATAACAAATGAGTGGGGACCAATGATAGATTAGGAAAAAACATGAAAAAGTGGCTATAATGATTGGTTTTCTTAATTTTTGTGAAAACAAAACTTGCTTACCTTTTAGAGACGGAGGGAGTATGTAATAGCATTAGCAATGTTTAAGGTTAATGTGTAATGTTTAGTGGTTTCTCCCATTTTTCCACAAAATGAAAAAAGAATTGAATGGTATATTATAGTTCCCATAACTTAATTATTTTTTTCTTCATCCTTTCTTAATATTTTTGTTTTACTGCTGGAGTTTTGGATTGTAACCATTCTGCAGTCATTACAGTGTACACTACCACCCAGTTTACAGAGTTTCCCAAGTGTACCCATACGGCTGAGAAGTCGAATAAAATTTCAGTTCAAATGGTACTATACACACTCCCGTTGCGTAGCACGGGTTACTTTCTAGTTCATTTCTGAAAGTTTAATCCGGAATTCATTAAAATGAAGATGCCACGTGTAAAGTATCCTAGCATCCTGGCGCTGGCAGCCACCCTATTTTTGAACAATATTGGAAGTCAGGCTGCCACACCTAACATTTGGGAATCAAAATAATAATGTCCGGGAAGGTTGTCAAGTTAGTTGGAACTGGAAGGAGAGCTGATAATTCTTTGTGAACCGCCTTTTTGGATTAGCCAAAAACTGCACTGGCACAAATTGGCCCCAATAAATGGTATTCCCTGCAAATCCCTGGCCGACGGGCCCATTTTCTATGTCTATGCGGTGTTTGGCCAGTCCAAAAATACGGTTCACAGAGAATGACCGTAACTTATGATACTTTGGTAAAGACTATTCCCGGTTTAGCAATTTTGGTGAAATCAAAGAAACCGTGATTTTGATCGACTTTTAGGAGTGACTCCAGTATTAACCCTTTTCTGAACTTGCGTTTCGTTTTGTCAAAGAGGGGTTGACCCAAAAGTGACCGAGGCTGCTATTGAATTGGTCAAGTACACATGCTAAGACCTGTGTTGTTAAGTACGCCATTGATAGCTTTACGGGTTACTACAGTGGAATTTTGATAAATTAATCCGCAATAATAAATTAATAATATCGGTAAAATAATATATTTTTTTGTCAATCCTCACTTAGGCCAATGGGTTAAACTACTAATATAGGAGCTCCAACCAAATGGTTTTGAGAGCTCCTAAAGATTTAAATGTCTTAAATGAGGATGAAGGGTGGCCTAATTTATAATAAAAATTCAAAAATACCTTAAGTGATTAATCTAAATCTAAATAAAAACCCAATCAAAATTCATCCCCTCTTCTTTGTTTTTTTTCTTCTATTCTTCTTCTCCATCGTGATGATGAATTAGGTTAGATGTGATCAGATTATGAATTTCGAAATTAATTTAAAAAACCCGTATTTTTCCATCATAATGACTTCAATCACGTGAGAATTGAATAATCAACCCTTTTTTGTTGGTATTGATTGCATAAATAGGTTAGATTTGATCAAATTAAGAATTCAAAAATTATTTTCAAAACAACATACGGTGGGGAAATTAACATTTCTCAACAGTAAATCAATGCTACGGTTTGGAAAATATGAACTCCCGACCGTAAACCAACTCTACGTTTTGAAAAATTCATATTTGCAAACCGTAAGCGAAATTGTCAACCCAGCTGTATAGTTTGAAGTTCTTACTATTGGAAAACTTATATTTTCAAACCGTAGATAAAATTGTCAGGTAAAAATCAAACCCAGCTTTTCCACCGTATGAGCTTAGTTCCCAACCGTAAACGCCCCTGAATTTGTCTACTGTTTGGAGTTCTTGGTAGGCCTCGGAATGTGTATAAATTTATGACCTACGAGTGATACCGCAAGTGCACGGCGTCTATCGGAGACGCGGCAAGTACGGGTCGATCCCACAAGGACTTGTGGTGCTCTTATGTTGATCAAAGGGCTTACTAAACTGAATTCAGGTGATGGTAATGTAACACAATGGTTTTGTTGCCGATACGGCTGGATAATGTGAAATGAACCTAAACTAAGGTAAAGACAGTGATAGAAAGGTGATACTAGGGCTGCAAATCCACCACTAACCTACACTGTGTCTTCATCTCATGATATTACTCTTGTTCTTATGCTAGATAAAGGCGAGGTGTCAAGTCTGCCTTAAACCTAAAGTGTTTCTCCGCTTGACATGTTAATCACAACTAAAGTATATTTCCAAAGTGTTGATGGGTGAAAACTACTCCTGCAGAATTTGGTAATTTGGGGTGTGGATGAGGAATGAATCTAAACCTTCAACAAATACACTGCGCGGTGAGTGCTTGTAGATTCGAGAGATCAATGCAGTGCAAGTCCGGCCTAAACCAAGAAATGGTCGTTCCCAGGACTTGTTTCGGTCACAAAGTGAAGGAGATGGGGTTGATCTTAGGGAGGGAAGCGAAGAAGGTGTTGAGATTGTGAAGGTGTTGGCTTGCTTATGACTTGTGAGAAAGATGAGCAAGCTTACGGTTGATGCAAGCGGGCTCGAGTGTTTGAATACGGTTTTTGTATTAACACTTGGTTTTCGTCGCCCCGAACTTGTGTTGTTCTCCGTTATTCCTTGTTTGAAATAGGGCGGAGAACCTATTTATACAAGTCATTGAGCCTCATTCACGTTTCTCGTGGGAAGTGGAGGTAGTGGAATGATGGAGTAGTGGAGTTGTGTGTCGGTGATACACGACCCGGTCTTGCCCACTTCTCTGTTCATCTCTAACCGCCCATGACTTCCTAACACGTTCTTGTGATGGCGCGTTGCACGCCGCACGCTGTAAACCGCTGGACCAATACCCCAGTATGTATCCCCCGGTTTGTGACATGATTGATGTCTCGGAATGTGGATCGTGGATCCACGAAAGGTAGCATGTAATCTTGGATTGAATAATTGCGTTATTGAGGAAGTTGATACTTGTAAAGTATCGTGTGTATTTTATGCGGAGTGCGCATTGTGGTGTGGTAAGGCGATGGGTAATGACGCCATCGACCAATTGACTCGACGACTGGGGTTGTATAACCAAGATGGTGAAGTTGGACGGATGAGATGAGCTTTGAGACACTCATCCGCGGACCGTTAATGAATATTAGGCTTTTTGAAGAGGTGCGCAAGCATCACTCTTCAGCTTGGTCGAAACCAAGTATGGGAAGGATTTTGGAGAGGACCGACCATACATGCGTGTAGACGGCATGATGGTGTAGGTGCCTGTATTCCGTTCCCTCACGAAAGCGCGATCTGGGCCACTCAATTTGACCGGCAAGAGGAGTGGTCGAGATCGATTTTGCGATAAGAGTTTGATACCGCAAGAAGCCGCGCGCCATACTCTTTTCCGGCGCGTTTTCCAAGACGACCTAGCTTGGTCGGTCTTGGCCGGTTGGTTTGGCGTGAAGATGGTAGGCTGATGTTCACGCCCATGTCTCACCGTCCCATGAAAACGTGATCTAAGCCACCCAATTCGTCCGGTGAAGTTGAGTGGTCGAGATCGATTTGTAATTTGGGAAGTGTATCCACGCATGTTTGAGCGGGCCTTTTGGATTGGCCAGGCGAGATATGCCTTGGCCGACCGCATGAAGAGGTAGATGGGCCCACGGTGGTCATCTTTGGTATGACCAGGACTCGCTTAATCTAATCTGTGACCCTCCGTTCGTGCGGGAGAAGATGGACGCGCGTGATGGCTTGAACCCTAATTTTGGCTTTCAAAGCCGCGCGACCATGCTATTTCGGGCGGACGAATGTGTTGTAACCAACCATGGTTGGTTTTGACCGATTGGTCAAGTGTGTAGGCGGTCACATGGTGATTGTGTCGACATGCTCAGGGCCCTTTGAGTCTGCATCAAAACCCTCCATCTATACTGCGAAGATGGATGGTTGAGACCGCAGATTTTGCGGCACATGTAATATGCCGCAAACCCTAATTTAGGGTTTTCCGCCCATAATGCTTGGTATGGACGGTTTCTTGGCAAGCAAAGGCCAATGGTCGACCATGCGGGGTCGGCCGTGTGTATTCCATACTTGCTTGGGGGTGATGGAATTGATCTGGGGTCGTCCAATCATGCTTGTGGAGTTGGATGATTGCGATCAGATCATATCTGGACTGATATGGTCAGTGCCGGATGATCAATCGGGCTAGTATAACACACCGAGAGGGGCTCAATCGGGCTAGTATAACACACCGAGAGGGCCGGGCTAGTATAACACACCGAGAATCGGCCTGTACGGGTATTTCGTACATGGTTTCATTATAGTGTTTGGAGGTTCGTGTTACTCTGTAAGAGTAACACTCAGTCGTCATGCCACACTGATAATGAGTACTGGAAATACAAGGCTGATATGAAATTCATAGGAAGGGATTGTTGCTACATGCTCCAACCTGGAGGAATTTCATGTATTCACAGAATGGGATTGTTGCTACATGCTCCATTCTTGGTGAATTAAGTGAGGAGTATCCGTCACTTATAAATGGCTTTATCTTTTACAAGATGTCAGCGTATGAGCTTTCCGGTTATTTACAAATTTAACCTTAAACGAAAATCCACCATCAACATTAAGTCCCCTGCCTAGCACATAATGGTTACACTATTGTGTGGTAGGCATGAGATGGTGACATACATACGTGAGAAAGACGAGGATAAAAGGAGTTTACCCGGAAGAGTGTTGGCCGACCGCTAATTCTCCACGCCGTTACGCTTGTATGGAATCCTCTTGTGGGGCCGGTTTCTTTCTTTGGGTATTTGAATCAAAAGAGGAAACCAAATAAGAGAGGAATCCTTTTTCTAGTGGGATTCTTCTAATTTTTTGTCTATAAAAGAGACCAAGACTCCTTTCTTTTCTTCACGGATTTTTTTTTTTATTTGTTGCTCTCGTCCGCAACCTTGCTGCCGCCGTCGAACGTTGCTGTTGCCGCTGCCGGAATTGTTGCCGGAAACCGCCGCCGTCCGTTGCCGGAGTTGCCGCCCGTCCAAGGTAAGTTTCGGTCTTTTTTTTTTTTTTTTTTTTTTTTTTTTTTTTTTTAAAAGGTAAAACCCTAGTTTGTTAGGTAAACACCTTTTGTAAGACACGTGCATGCTTAGATTTCTCCACCATTTGGCTTGAATCCCGTAGACACGATTCCCATGAATAAAGAAAATCGCGTTATGATGCATGCGGATGAATGTGGGCCCGCCGTGTATGCCGGAACGTGGGTCTTATTCACACATGCTTGACTGAAATTTGCATCGAACTTGAAATTTGTACCAGACCAGACTTGAATGATGCTTGGACCGGCCATTGTATGCTCCGATGCGAGTTGTGTCTTTGCTGTGTGTGACTACATTTCTCATGCGCTTTCATATGAGTTCTAACTCCTGTGTTTTATTTCATTGCGGTAGAAAGAAAAGAACTCTTGTCGATATGTCTTCCGGAGATAATCTTTGGTGCCAAGTCAGGAAGTGTTGACAACTTCAAAGATATGCCGAACATCGATGATGAGTTGTTCACCTCGCCTTTTCCAAACATTAGGAGACATCCTTCTCATAAGATAGTCTTGCTTTCCGATTCGAGAAAACATGGATCTTGACCCATTCTCTTCTTCAAAGACTTGTGATGAGGTTTTGTCTCCAGAGAAATGAGTATCCGCCTTCTCCTATTGACTTCAAGATTTGCCATACTCCACTGGGCTCTTATGAAGGATGGATGAGACGTATGTTGAGTAATAAGGGCATTAAGGAGAATTTGACCAAAGCGCAAATTCTCAATGCGGTCATGGCATCTGCCACTCTTGAAATTAAGAAAGACATGGCGGGTTTGATTACCTTCATTTCTCGGTGGCGCATTTCTACTCAGACAACCATAGCTAGATGGGGAGAAATGACTATTACCCCGGGAGAGTGTAGCTGCATTAATGAACCCGCTGTTGTTGGAAGTCTTTCTTACGAGCTCTCGATGCGGAACAAAGTAACTATGATGCTATACTTCAAAAGGCGGAGGGATTCGAGAGTCTGGACAAGGAGGAGAAAAAGATGCGAGATGTTTTTATACTTGGTGGGTGTCGGAGTGGTCTCCTGCAGGACCGGAGCTGAATCAAGAGTTGGAAAATGAGCTCGGCGTGATTGCGTTCTGTCTTTATGGCTATCCAGGGATATATTTGATGATGGTTCGGGGAAGAAGGCCATAAGAGGTGAGCTTGTTAAGATTGCTATAAGGGTGGCGAAGGGTGAAGTTCTTCCTCACGGGCTCATTGTTCCTTGGATCACTTGTATTCTCATTTGGACGCTTTAGCAATGGACATGCATGCTTCTAACGGTACAAGAAGGTGGAGTCGCATGTTCACTTCGCTTTTCTTCAAGCGCTTTTATGGGAACACTTGAAGTTATGCTCCTACTCCTGCACCTTCACTCGTTAACTTGTACGGCGGCTCGAGAATACTCCGATGGAATAAGAAGCGCCCTAAAGCCGGTGCGAAACTTGTGGAGGTGTTTGACAACATTTCTTCCGTAGATTTTCGTCCATGGGGGCCGATTCACTCTTCCATCGTTCAGCCAAAGACCTTTGCTGACGATCCGGCGTTGTGTTGCGTGCGATGTCAAGACCATGAGATCGGGGAAATTATTTACTGCTTGCAGCTGCATTCCAGGATATGTCCGTCTCTATTTAACGAAGAATTTGTTGTGACTCCGTACAATATTGATAAGGGCTGCTCGTCAAATGGGATTTGATCGGGGTGTTCCGTTCATCCGTCCACCGGTAGTTTCAAAGGAATTTCTCTGAATAGTCTTAATCTTGACGTGTTCTTAGAGCGGGTGAGCCTTCCCTTCTGGCCTATTGGGAGAAAACCAGTGGTGACCGATAAGTACAAGGAATTTTGGAGGAGGCAACTGTTGGTTTTTCAGGGATTCTCGGAGAGTGTTGTGACAGATCCCCGTGGTGAACCATCTTCTGACGTCTTGACGAAGCATTTCCGGTTGAAGCTACTTCCAGCCAAACGGACCAGAGGCCGAGAGTTGCGGTCCCAAGTAGGAGAGAGGCTCAAGAGGCAAGCATGCGGTCCGTAATCCTCAATTCCTCCAATATGCAGGTATTTAAATCTCTTCCGGCTCTTTTATTTCTCCAGTGTAAATTCTTAAAACGATCCTTGCTTGAAATCAGGGAATTTCGAAAAATAATGCCTTCACAAGGTTGGCGCGTATTCAAAACGAGAAGGTTGGCGGTACTGGTCTTCATGCTGAGAAGTCTGACGGTACTGATCTTCATGCTGAGAAGTCTGGCGGTACGGACCTTCAGGAGCCTGGTAACACTGATCTTCATGCTGAGAAGTCTGACGGTACTGACCTTCATGCTGAGAAGTCTGGAGAAACCGCTCCTTTTTCTGACCACGACAGAGATGATGAAAGCTCGGTGGAACAAGGCGCTTCCCTTAGTGATCTTGTTGACGGGGCTGTGATGGAAATTAGCACCCAGTGAAAGACGGGCGGCACTGCTTTGTAGTTGGGGCGGCTCCCCTTGAAATTCGTCCCGAACATGCTCGGTCCATATGTCCATTGTGGTGACTCCTTCCGAAAGGCCTCCGCAACCGACAAGGCTCTTGCGGTTGGTGAATTACCGGTGATGCGGCACAGGGCTTTGTTCGATCCTCCTTTTACTACTCCTTATCCAGGACATGCGTTGGTTGGTGGATTCGGCGTGCCTATTCGGTTCAAAGAGTTGTGCACGGCGATATGGGAGAAACACGGACATATTGCTACCACCACGAAGCTCAAAAGTCGTCTTGCATTGGCCAACCGCGTCCAAGAAGCTTTAGTTTCTATCCGGGGATGAGCGCTGCGACCGGTGGAACAGATTTCGAAGAGGTGGTTGAAGATTGGAGGTGCCATCTGGACGTGTTTGCGCAGTACAGCTTCAATGCTCCTTGGTTCTTCGAAGGGTTCTCCAAGATTCAGGAGCTCCAGAAACTACATGATGAAGTCCCTTCCGCGGATTGCCTTTTGAAGTCTCACTTATATCAAACCGGAGTAGTCTCTCTAAGAAAATCCTCTGCAAGCTATCTCTCTGAACCAAGCTTCTCCTGAACAATGCGCTTCAAAGCGTTGCATTCCGGGGTGGGGTGATGAAGGAACCGGTGGTAATGTGGTACCTCGGGTCCATTACTTCTTGATCGCAGGCGGACGCCATACGGGGTAGCTCCACCTCCCATTTCGCACCCACGTCTCAGTGAGCTCAGAATCTTCTTCATTGGGAAGGGGAAATGTAAGTACCTTGAGTCTAGCTTTTCTGCGTTAGCGGCGTTGTGATGTCTCTCCGTGGCTTTGACGTGGAGGAGGGGATGAAATTGCGAGTGAGTGTCGTCACATCGTGGATCGCTTGCCTAGGCGAGAGGGATGTGGAAGATGTCGCAATGTCACCTTCTTGAGTGACGAATTGAACGTTCCCATCCTCTCGTATTCGAGCATTTCCGATTGATTTCTCCTTCCTCGAGCATTTCTCCGGTCGGTTGAAAAGTCGATGTGGATTGGACAGTCTCCTGGGCTTTAGCAAGAGTTTTGAGATATAAATCCTCTAGTAGGGCTCCATAGGCTGCAGGCTCCCTTTCTTTATCTGGCAGACGTTGTAGTACTCCGGACAAGTCTCTTCCTTCGTCTGGACCATGTTGTCCATCTCTTCGATTCGTCTGCGATTACGTGCTCCTCTTGCTTCTCCACTTTGGTAAAGGTGTGATCCCTGGCTAAGGATTCACCGTTTCTTGCGGAGCGGATGCATCCTTCTCGTAATTGTCTTTGCTATGTCATTCAAAAGGCGAAATATCTCGCTCCGCCTTTCCGGTGATACTGGCTTGATTCGCCAAGACATCCTCCAACATTCCCGACTATGCTTCCCATGATATCTGAACCACCTGCGGACTCCGGGTGAAGATACATCGTGACACGAAAACCGAAGAATTGAGAATTCGATTTTTTTTGTAACCGATAGATCAACCTCCCACTGTGGTCGCCAATTGTTGATGGGTGAAAACTACTCCTGCAGAATTTGGTAATTTGGGGTGTGGATGAGGAATGAATCTAAACCTTCAACAAATGCACTGCGCGGTGAGTGCTTGTAGATTCGAGAGATCAATCTGTGCAAGTCAGGCCTAAACCAAGAAATGGCCGTTCCGGACTTGTTTCGGTCACAAAGTGAAGGAGATGGGGTTGATCTTAGGGAGGGAAGCGAAGAAGGTGTTGAGATTGTGAAGGTGTTGGCTTGCTTATGACTTGTAACGAGAAAGATGAGCAAGCTTACGGTTGATGCAAGCGGGCTCGAGTGTTTGAATACGGTTTTTGTATTAACACTTGGTTTTCGTAAATCGAACTTGTGTTGTTCTCCGTTATTCCTTGTTTGAAATAGGGCGGAGAACCTATTTATACAAGTCATTGAGCCTCATTCACGTTTCTCGTGGGAAGTGGAGGTAGTGGAATGATGGAGTAGTGGAGTTGTGTGTCGGTGATACACGACCAGTCTTGCCCACTTCTCTGTTCATCTCTAACCGCCCATGACTTCCTAACACGTTCTTGTGATGGCGCGTTGCACGCCGCACGTGCCGTAAACCTTGAGACCAATACCCCGTATGTATCCCCCGGTTTGTGACATGATTGATAACCGGAATGTGGATCGTGGATCCACGAAAGGTAGCATGTAATCTTTGGATTGAATAACTGCGTTATTGAGGAAGTTGATACTTGTAAAGTATCGTGTGTATTTTATGCAGGTACTGCATTGTGGTGTGGTAAGGCGATGGGTAATGACGCCTTACTGACCAATTGACTCCTGACCAGGGTTGTATAACCAAGATGGTGAAGTTGGACGGATGAGATGAGCTTTGAGACACTCATCTGCGACCGTTAATGAATATTAGGCTTTTTGAAGAGGTGCGCAAGCATCACTCTTCAGCTTGGTCGAAACCAAGTATGGGAAGGATTTTGGAGAGGACCGACCATACATGCGTGTAGACGGCATGATGGTGTAGGTGCCCGTATTCCGTTCCCTCACGAAAGCGCGATTCGGGCCACTCAATTTGACCGGCAAAGAGGAGTGGTCGAGATCGATTTTGCGATAAGAGTTTGATACCGCAAGAAGCCGCGCGCCATACTCTTTGCGGCGTGTTTTCCAAGACGACCTAGCTTGGTCGGTCTTGGCCGGTTGGTTTGGCGTGAAGATGGTAGGCTGATGTTCACGCCCATGTCTCACCGTCCCATGAAAACGTGATCTAAGCCACCCAATTCGTCCGGTGAAGTTGAGTGGTCGAGATCGATTTGCAATTTGGGAAGTGTATCCACGCATGTTTGAGCGGGCGTTTTGGATTGGCCGGGCGTGATATGCCTTGGCCGACCGCATGAAGAGGTAGATGGGCCCACGGTGGTCATCTTTGGTATGACCCAGGACTCGCTAATCTAATCTGTGACCCTCCATTCGTCTTAGGAGAAGATGGACGCGCGTGATGGCTTGAACCCTAATTTTGGCTTTCAAAGCCGCGCGACCATGCTATTTCAGGCGGACGAATGTGTTGTAACCAACCATGGTTGGTTTTGACCGATTGGTCAAGTGTGTAGGCGGTCACATGGTGATTGTGTCGACATGCTCGGGCCCTTTGAGTTCGCATCAAAACCCTCCATCTATACTGCGAAGATGGATGGTTGAGACCGTTTTGCGGCACATGTAATATGCCGCAAACCCTAATTTAGGGTTTTCCGCCCATAATGCTTGGTATGGACGGTTTCTTGGCAAGCAAAGGCCAATGGTCGACCATGCGGGGTCGGCCGTGTGTATTCCATACCCGCTTGGGGGTGATGGAATTGATGCAGGGGTCGTCCAATCATGCTTGTGGAGTTGGATGACTGCGATCGGATCATATCCGGACTGATATGGTCGGTCTGGGATGCTCAATCGGGCTAGTATAACACACCGAGAGGGGCTCAATCGGGCTAGTATAACACACCGAGAGGGCTCGGGCTAGTATAACACACCGAGAATCGCACATGTACGGGTATTTCGTACATGGTTTCATTATAGTGTTTGGAGGTTCGTGTTACTCGTAAGAGTAACACTCGGTCGTCATGCCACACCGATAATGAGTCTTTGGAAATACAAGGCTGATATGAAATTCATAGGAAGGGATTGTTGCTACATGCTCCAACTGGAGGAATTTCATGTATTCACGTGAATGGGATTGTTGCTACATGCTCCATTCTTGGTGAATTAAGTGAGGAGTATCCGTCACTTATAAATGGCTTTATCTTTTACAAGATGTCAGCGTATGATCTTTCCGGTTATTTACAAATTTAACCTTAAACGAAAATCCACCATCAACACAAAGTATTACCTGTCTGATTAGAGTACAAATAATCTGAGGATCATAATAAATTCATTAAACTTGGGTTGGAGCATAAACAACACAGAGGGAATCAAACTACAGTGCATCCATGGCATTGGCATGCACTGTGAGAGCAAAGTGTTATCACACTGTGATTAATTCTATCTAGAAAATCGTTAAGCATTCAAGAACAGTTCATGAAGAAACACACAGTGATAAGCTAGGGTTTCATCTCAAACCCTAGTAATTTAAATTAAAGCATCAAGAAAATAAACAAACTACAAATTAACCCTAATTGAAGCACTGGCTAGTCCAGGCATGCTTTCTATCAACACCCATCACTGCTATTTATACATGCACAGCAAACCCTAAAACCCTAATTTTCAAAATAGAAATTAAAGATAAAATAAATCAAAACAATCGCACCCATGCTCGAATCGTTGATCTCTCCCTGTCAATTCGTGCTCAGAACTCCTCTTGCTTTGATTAGGTGAAACCCTAGTTCCATTTATCTCTCACATAGCCTCTAGGGTTATGAGAGAGGCTCTGCGAGAGACAACTAGAACTAGGGGCTGCTGTGGTTGTGCGGTTGGTGGTGATGGCGACAAGAGATAAAGGAGTTGGTGGTGGTGAGGCTCGGCATGGATCCGCTCGAGCTTGGTCGGGAGAGGAGATGGAGAAGAGCAGAGGAGAAGAAAGAGAAGATGGAGAAGAGAAATGATAGAGTTGCTCGATGGGTATAGGGTTAGGTCGATAGGGTGTAAGGCGGGCACAGCGAAGTGTCGATGGGAAGGCATCAGCGAGCGTAGGATCTAGCCGGAGAAGATCCGAACGGTCGAGGGGCGAGGCGATTTCTTTGTGGAGCGGGAGTATCAAAACATGATGTGAACGATGGAGCGACCGTAGGATGTAGCTAGACGCGATCCGAACGGCTCGGGATGAACGGGTTCGGATCCGGGTCGTGGGTAGCTCTAGCCCATGTCTTCCTTGTTGGGTTGCAAGCGATTTGCGCGCGGGCTTTGGCTATCTCTGCTCCATAGATGTTTGACTCCATTCTTCGCTCTTTGGCTCCTCGGTTTCCGAACTTTATTTATTACCTAAAAACACAAAATTAATTAATACAAATATTTATTCTTGAAAACAAAGAAAACACGAGAACTGGGATAATATCTCGATTTCTAAGCGCAAAAGATGAGTAAAATGCCAAGAAAAAGGTGTATAAATATGCACTATTTGGCACTCATCAAATACCCCCAAAACGAATTTTACTTGTCCTCAAGTGAAACGAAATGAAGAAATCCTAACTATACCAATGTCGTAGGTCTCTCGAATGCATTTAGCGTATGCACTAAGCCTTTAAACCCCTAGGTGTCCCTAGTGGACGAGTTGTAGTCTCGTGAGGGTTTACAAGAGGTGTACCCACAAAACCTTCTCCAACTTCGAGTGTAAAAGAGTCTCAAGCATCCAAGGAGCTATGAGGACATAGAGTTTCGCATGCTCGTAATGAAGTTAGAACTACCAAAGAACGCCTTCTCATCCTTAAGTGCCGAGCGAGAAGTAACCATACCATATGAAAGAATTCGGATTCGATTGTGATCATAAGTCTCAACTTCTCGCCTCACCATTAGGATTTTATGATAATTGCACTCAAAAAGATCGCTTTTTAGTCTCTCATGTGTGCGGGCGGGAATAAAGAGAGAAATCCCGCACACGTTGTAGGTAAGAAGGATAACCTTCCGAAATAAAATACGGAGACTCCACATAGGTGTGGACAAAAAGAATCTTTTACGATGATCTCTAAGAAAGGAAATCAACCATTAGCAAGGGGTGGGAGTACTCACTCACTTCTCACCCGATCGGCAATTAATATCACTCTCTCATAAGAACCATAGAAACGTCTTCAATCTTCGGTCTTCGGTCTTCAAATGTTGATGACGAACTTCTAAACTTCACAAAACTTGACAATTTTTAACTTTTCTACTCAAATTCCTTGTTGTTTAGATTTTTCTTCTTGAACTCTCTTTACCATGGTGGTAGCAAAAATAAACTACAATATTTTTTGATTTTTTTTTTTTTTGATTTTTTTTTTTTAGTTTACAAAAAGTGAAAATAAAAATACAAATAATGAAACAACTAACTCCATGGACAAAGGACTTTAATACTCAATTTTTTTCACAACTTGTATTGTCTTGATTTTATAAATTTTATTAATTCTCATCATATTTTCTTTTCTTTGTTGCACGTAAACCTTGGACTATATCAATTTTTCTTTCAATATTCTGATGATGCTCCGTTTGTTGACGATGATGTGTTTTTATGGGTCTTGCTGATTGAGAGAGAGAGTGATGCTAACTACAAATCGGTATTTAGAAGAAGTTTTCATCTTTAGACGTCACCCTCATGATTGACAAAAACTAGCACTCAAGAGATCAAAAGTAGTGCTGAAATTGGTGCGAAGTTGGGTAGCTCACCATTCCTACCCGGAATTGACGTACGGTGACACACACTCTAATGACTTTTCTAGAAAGTTGCAAAAATTGAAGGTTGGTGCCTCACTTGATGTAAATTGGGTAGTCTCCACTATGGGTGATCACAATTCTACTACCGAATATCTAACAGCACCTAATTCGCTCTCCGGTATGGTTAAATCCAACTTTAACGCTCTAATCAACTAAGGAACCCGATTGTGTTCTCCGGTACTTCTAAATTTTGTTATTTCGGTCAAAACTCTCTATGTAAACATAGCTAGAAGCATGCTAGTGACTCTAAAATCTGTAAAAGTTGGAGGTTTTTATTTGCAAAAAGTTTTTGAATTTTTGAATTTTTGAATTTTTTTTTTTTTTTTTTTTGTAAAATTAAAAGATAAAATAAAAGACTAAAAACTCTAAATGCAAATGCACCCCCAAACCTAAATCAAACATTGTCCTCAATGTGTCACAGATAGGAAAATTTAAACAAGTCACGTACCACGAGAACTATCCGATAAGAGAAAAGGGAAGAGATTACCGGATGTCGGCAGGAGAAAGGTTGAGCTTCATTCGTTAAGGCTAGACTCCAACATTCTCAGTGGAGATCATATCAGATTAGCACAATATATGCACAAGAAGACTCAACCGATTCACGAAGAGAAAAATTTAACAAGTCCTACAAAAATTTACCATACACTAATAGTCTAAAGAGTTGAGGATCAACCCAAAAGATAATGTACAGAAACATCAACATGAAAATGGGCTTTGGTTTATGTGGGAATTTGGTTTGTTTGGGATTTGGTTTGTGTGGGAATTTGGTTTATTGGGTATTAATTGTTTGGAATTTGTGGGCTTCAGATTTGCGCATATAGCTATGCACAGAACGAGTTTGTACAAAGCCTAGAGAGATACAACCCACAAAAGAAATTAACACTTTATTCTAAGTGTAAGCCCAAAAGGTTGCTTTTTGAATTTGCTTAAGCCCAGCTGAATAGGTGTATTTCGGCCCGAGATGATGTGGGCTCGGTGTGTGCAGACAAGCCCAACAAAGGCTCGGTGATGTGGGCTGAATGTTGTTGCACATCCCAGTTGATGATTTGGTTTGGCAATTAGCAGCCCGAGTTCGATTAGCCTAGTGGTTGGGCTTCATGTGTAAGCGACCAAAGTGCACATCTTATGTGGGCTGGAGGTTTAAAGTGCAAAGCCCAGTGGAAACAAGCCTATGTGGGTTTAGTGTGTTTGTAGAGCTCAGATTGTGGTATGCCTAGTGGTTGTGTAAAACCAAATTGTTGCAGCTGCATAGTTTGGTCAGGCTTACACCCCAGCTGTGTGGGGTTCAGCTAATTTGAGTGCAGAGATTGGCAGAGCTCAGCACAGGTTGTGTGAGGGTTAAGCCTGTTGGTAGTTCAAGCATAGCTTGGCTAGTTTGCACAACACAGGGTCTAAGTGCATTCACATCTCAACACAGCAAGTGAGACCTTATGCACAGGCTAACAAATAAAAATCCACAGGGTGGCACAAACTCACACAAGGTTTAGAGCAGAATCAAGCATGCATTGAGTAGAGGGTGTGTGGCATCAACTCACTCAGTTGATGTCACTTGAGCTTTCAACCAACTAGGCTATCCAAGTGGTGGCTCAAACAAGGTTGTGACTTAACCAGTTTGTCATGCAAAGATGGTGTATCATGCACATATTCAGAGGTATTTAGCCAAATGTCAATGTCTCATAGATTAGTGACAAGTCGACTAAATGAAATTCACAAAACTCATGCATCACAAAGTCATGTATGTGCATATCAGGGTATGCAAGAGCAGGGTTGAAGATGCCAGCTGGGGTTTGCAGCTTAAACTCACAGCTTCAGGGGCTGGAGTTAAGCGAAGGTCTTGATGTATCCAGGGAATCACAAAGATTTAACACAAAAATGCCGAGAACTATATGCACAGACTAAAGATTATCATGTGAACAAGGTCTACCATTCAACATATGTTGGTCAAATAACAAGTTTGGCATACATTCCGGGAGTAATGGCTCACAACAAAGATGCTCAGTCATGCTCAATGTCAGTGTGCAAAGTAGTGAGGCAATTCATACATATGCTCATCATGTTAAAACTCAGTTCAAAGACAACACTAGCTCAGCAGGCATCACAGGGCAATACAAAGTTTAAAAATACGGCTACAGTGGGCTGATAAAGAGTTATGCTCGGTGATGGCAGCCTTACAAGGTCCGTTATCATCAACATTCAAACATTCAATGCTACACAAACTCACAAAGTACTCGCATTTGGTAAGCTTACCTTATTCACATGTTAATACAAGGTTCAATTACTGACTAACCTCAAGTTCTCGTGCTCCTTGCCTTCCCTTTCTTTGGTTGCTCAAAGAAGAAGAAGACAAAGCAGTTCTGCAGGCACAACGAGCTCAGGTACCTTACGAGTCGCAGGGCTTGCTCAGTTGCACCTTATGCGCCAGTTTTCTCTCCAGTGTCAACTGTGCTTTCTCTCCAGTGTTAACTGTGCTTTCTCTCCAGTGTTATACCACTCACTTTCGCACCAAAAGCACAACAAACACCTGTACATGTCTTCTCAGCAAAGCAATCAGTTGCTAGAAATGATACAAGTGAAGAAGCAAGAAAGTATAACACTGCAAAGTTCCAAAGTTTGCACAATGTGATATGCAGAGATGATGGACTATTTTTTTTTATTAGGGTGATATATGAGTATGCAGATGGAGCTAACTACAACTAAGTTATTCTAAGACAGGGGTAATGATGCAAGTGTTAAAACAAAATGTAATAGAAGATGCGAAAAAGCAAAATTTCAAGGTGAGTTGCACTGTTTGAGTTAAACTAAGTTACATCTGCAGGAGAACACAAATGCAAGGATACTAAGTTACAGCTACAATATACACTACAATGCAGGGCTAAAAGAAATAATGCAGAGAGAATATGTACAGGGTGAGTGAACTCAGTAAAAAGCAAGCAATGGATTGACTCAAAGACACGCCAAGTCCCCCGGCGGCGCCAAAAACTTGGTAGGCCTCGGAATGTGTATAAATTTATGACCTACGAGTGATACCGCAAGTGCACGGCGTCTATCGGAGACGCGGCAAGTACGGGTCGATCCCACAAGGACTTGTGGTGCTCTTATGTTGATCAAAGGGCTTACTAAAGCGAATTCGGGTGATGGTAATGTAACACAATGGTTTTGTTGCCGATACGGTGGATAATGTGAAATGAACCTAAACTAAGGTAAAGACAAGTGATAGAAAGGTGATACTAGGGCTGCAAATCCACCACTAACCTACAATGTGTCTTCATCTCATGATATTACTCTTGTTCTTATGCTAGATAAAGGCGAGGTGTCAAGTCTCCGCCTTAAACCTAAAGTGTATCTCCGCTTGACGGGTTAATCACAACTAAAGTATATTTCCAAAGTATTACCCGTCTCGATTAGAGTACAAATAATCGAGGATCATAATAAATTCATTAAACTTGGGTTGGAGCATAAACAACACAGAGGGAATCAAACTACAAGTGCATCCATGGCATTGGCATGCATCTGTGAGAGCAAAGTGTTATCACACCGAGATTAATTCTATCTAGAAAATAGTTAAGCATTCAAGAACAGTTCATGAAGAAACACACACAAGTGATAAGCTAGGTTTCATCTCAAACCCTAGTAATTTAAATTAAAGCATCAAGAAAATAAACAAACTACAAATTAACCCTAATTGAAGCACTGGCTAGTCCAGGCATGCTTTCTATCAACACCCATCCATCACTGCTATTTATACATGCACAGCAAACCCTAAAACCCTAATTTTCAAAACAGAAATTAAAGATAAAATAAATCAAAACAATCGCACCCATACTCGAATCGTTGATCTCTCCCGTCAATTCGTGCTCGTAACTCCTCTTGCTTTGATTAGGTGAAACCCTAGTTCCATTTATCTCTCACATAGCCTCTAGGGTTATGAGAGAGGCTCTGCGAGATACAACTAGAACTAGGGGCTCTTTGTGGTTGTGCGGTTGGTGGTGATGGCGACAAGAGATAAAGGAGTTGGTGGTGGTGAGGCTGCGGCATGGCTCGCTCGAGCTTGGTCGGGGAGAGGAGATGGAGAAGAGCAGAGGAGAAGAAAGAGAAGATGGAGAAGAGAAATGATAGAGTTGCTCGATGGGTATAGGGTTAGGTCGATAGGGTGTAAGGCGGGCACGGCGAAGTGTCGATGGGAAGGCATCGGCGAGCGTAGGATCTAGCCGGAGAAGATCCGAACGGTCGAGGGGGAATCGAGGCGATTTGTGTGGAGCGGGAGTATCAAAACATGATGTGAACGATGGAGCGACCGTAGGATGTAGCTAGACGCGATCTCGAACGGCTCGGGATGAACGGGTTCGGATCCGGGTCGTGGGTAGCTCTAGCCCATGTCTTCCTTGTTGGGTTGCAACTGATTTGCGCGCGGGCTTTGGCTATCTGCTCCATAGATGTTTGACTCCAATTCTTCTGCTCTTTTGCTCCTCAGTTTCTCCGAACTTTATTTATTACCTAAAAACACAAAATTAATTAATACAAATATTTATTCTTGAAAACAAAGAAAACACAGAATGGGATAATATCTCGATTTCTAAGCGCAAAAGATGAGTAAAATGCCAATAAAAAGGTGTATAAATATGCACTATTTGGCACTCATCAAATACCCCCAAACCCGAATTTTACTTGTCCTCAAGTGAAACAGAAATGAAGAAATCCTAACTATACCACATGTCGTAGGTCTCTCGAATGCATTTAGCGTATGCACTAAGCCTTTAAACCCCTAGGTGTCCCTAGTGGACGAGTTGTAGTCTCGTGAGGGTTTACAAGAGGTGTACCCACAAAACCTTCTCCAACTTCAGAGTGTAAAAGAGTCTCAAGCATCCAAAGTGTATAAATATGCAATATTTGGCACTCATCAGTTCTCACCATATATTTAGTTTACGGTTTGATTCTTCACCGTATACTGTACTTACGGTTTGGTTTTCATATCGTAAATGCTTCTTACGGTTTGGCTTTGATTACGATCATGAATGATTATCATTTTTTTTCTATTTATCGTGATTATCTTTTCTTTTTTTTCTTTTTGATTTTCAAATGCTAAGCATAAATCAAATTGTTAATCTAATTTAGTTTACCTAATCCAATCTTTCACGCTAATTAACCGAGGGAATTCTAGTCATTAACAAAAATTATAAGATAAGGGGTTTAGGAGAACACTATTTCATGACCCGATTTTGTCATTTTGTGAGCTCTCAAGACTATTTGGTTGGAGCCCCTATAATAGGCTTCTTAAACTAATAACTCCGCTAAATTTCTAAGATAACTGAACTTTTAAGCTTCCAATAGGTCCCAACAAATATGTAAATTAGTAACCACTAGATGATCGCTGTCACGGTGGGACGGCCGACCGAAAAAATTGACCCAAAACTAAATTTTGTACTCACAATTTGGTTCCGCCATAATAGCACGGCATTGTTGACCATAAATTGCAACATTTTCAAGCTTAAGTATCAATTTGTTACTGGTGATCAGTTTCTTTGCCACTAATTAACTATAAGTATCAATTTTTTACTAGTGATATTTCATGATAAAACGGACTTCTAAATAAAAGATTATTCTTATACCAACATTTATCCATCTTTCCGAGTGTAATAAGAATTAGAACACCGCTGGCACGGTGGGGAGGCCCGACCGAAGAAAAACGAAACACCACTAACTGCATAACGCATTATACATTTTTTTTATTGGAATGTTATTTTTGAGGCATATACATCGTTTTAGTGGTTGAATAACCAAACTAGTGGATGCATGAACCAAAATACGACTGTATAATAAACCGTTATGCATCTTTTGTGGTGGCTCCATAATTTGTTATGCATCTTTTTTTTGGTGGAATGATATGTTTAGGCATATACTACCTCCGTCTTTTAGGCGAAAATGAAACTGTGAAAGTATCACTTTTCCTGAAACGAAAAATTAATTGATGCATAAACCAAAATATGGCGGCATAATGTGTTATGCATCCTTTGTGGTGGTTTGCATAATGACTAAGTATTGAATTTTCTAAAATTGTTCCTAAAGTGAAACTATCACTTTTCATAAAACGGAGGGAGTACATCGTTTTATTAGTTGCAACGGAAAATTACTTGATGCATAAACCAAAATATGGATGCATAATGTGTTATGTATCCTTTGTGGTGGTTTGCATAATGGCTATGCATTCAATTTACAAAAATTGTGCCTAAAAGGATAAACGCCTCCGAATTTTTCGAACAAACTCTAAATTTGATATTGTTGTTTGTACCCATTACGTAGATTTCTTTAAAAGCTTTCCAACGAGATAAAATCTGTAAAATTCCAAGGCACGGGTCTTTAGGCCGGTTCCTATGGGTGTGGCCAGTTTTGCACCCACTATGGAGCTGGCAAACAAGCAAACTGGCCTGGCTAAGTGGCAAATTTGCCACTTAGCCAGTCCAGGTTAAGTTTCTACCGGGCGGTCGAGTCTCGACCACTCGGTCAAGACTACACCAAGCGGTCTAGTTTAGATCGCTAGCGGTGTAATGTCGATCGCTTATTAGTAGTTTAGGTTTTAATTTTTTCTTCTCTCCTACTTTTTAGTTATTTATAACAGATTTTTATTATAAGAGGGTCACATACAATATTTTATATAATCCCTAAAATTTAATAAAGACCCCACCAAACACGAACAACTAAATTTTTTATTGATAAGGGTCCCACAAAACACAATATAATACACTACTTTAATAAAAATTTGCTAGTTTTACCATAGTGGGGAAACTAGTTTGTCATGCCACATGGCATGGCAAAAAAACTTTTATACCCCCTCCCATAGGAACCGGCCTTAGATATGTTATATTCTAGTTTGCTTGCCAATTATACCCCTGAAAATATATGATACATAAGGAATTATAATACAATTTGACTCTTATACCTATTTACCCTTCTTCTTTAGTTTATTTACAAAAATGTCTAATACCTATTTGCCCTTCCTCTACGGTTTAGTTACGAAAATGTTTAAAGGAAAAAAAAAAAGAAAATTTGATTCAGATGGGCATTTTTGGTGTTTCGGCCCTGACCATTTCCAATGTTTTTGTGTCAATTGATCACTTGCATTTTACAAAAAAGTGACCATATAAAAGGTCCTCCCTCCCTCGCTTCGCTCGGTCGGCCGGCCCAACTAGAACACCACTATCACGGTGGGGAGGGCCGACCGAAGAAAAAAGGAAACACTACTGCAATTGGACTGTAAAAGAAAATTTGTGCCTAAAGTGAAAGTATAAACCAAATATAGCTACATAATGTGTTATGCATCCTTTGTGCTGGTTTGCATAAGGGATGTGCATTCAATTTTTGAAAATTGTGCCTAAAATGATAAACACCTCCGATTTTTTCGTAAAAACTTTAAATTTGATATTGGTGCTTGTACTCACTGTGTAGATCTCTTTAAAATCTTTCCAACGAGATAAAATTTGTAAAATTCCAAGGCACGGATTTTTAGATATGTTATATTCTAGTTTGCTTGCCAATTATACCCCAGAAAAAATATGATACATAAGGAATTGTAATAGTACAATTTGACTCTTATACCTATTTACCCTTCCTTTTTGGTTTATTTACGAAAATTTCTAATACCTATTTGCCCTTCCTCTTCGATTTATTTACGAAAATGTCTAATACCTATTTGCCCTTCCTCTTCGGTTTATTTACGAAATTGTCTAAAGGAAAAAAAGAAAAATTTGATTCAGAGGGGCATTTTTAGTTTTTCGACCCGGTCAATTTCCAATATTTTTGTGTCAATTGTTCACTTACATTTAAAAAAAAAAAAAAAAGATCATATAGAAGGTCCACCCTCCCTCGCTTCGCTCAGTCGGCCGCCTAACTAGAACACCGCTACCACGGTGGGGAGGGCCGACCGAAGAGAAAAGGAAACACTGCTACAATTGGATTGTAAAAAAAATATTTGTGCTTAAAGTGAAAGTATCACTTTTGTATCAGGAAGAAAGAAAAAAAAAAAAAAATAGCAAACATGGTAGCCATTATAATAACAATACATTATCGTGCTTTATTTATATAGGAATCCAGAATTGTTTGTTTCTCTTTCACATTTATACAATATTACAATGTACTCGTTCATTATTTTTCGAATTTTATTTATCGTTGTGGATTTTTTTTTTTGACACCCTTGATATGAAAAGCAAGGGCCATTAATTAATACATTTTTTTTTCGTGTTTTGAATTGAGTAAATCCTAGGAGTGACAATAAATTCATACCAAATATAACGACGAAAATTACACTGAAAATAAGAAGAAAACCAGTTAATTCAAAACATGAAAGAAGGGGAAAAAAAGAGAACATGAACTTGTTGCTGGGAAATGAGTATCAAGCTTCTTTCTCGTTGTGTCTTCACATAAAAACAAAAGTAAAAGAAGTATAGCTCCAAAAAATTGATCTTTCTTAAAACTGAACAAAAACAGATCAGACGGAGACAAATATGAGTCCAGAAAAGACTCTGACTATTTTATCATCTTGATTGAAGAGTTTTTCTAGATATATGTTATTATAGGAAATAATTAAACATCACTTAAGATTTTAGGGAAATGTATAAAACGGTCCTACAATTAGGACTCGATTTGCAAAATGGTCCTAGAGTTACAAACCATTAACAAATCAATCATACTTCTGTTAAAATGATGGTTAAGTCGGAAGGCCCCACGAAGTCAGAGTTAAATGGGTATGTAAGTTTACCAACCTATCCTTAACCATACTACAAGAGATCTGTAGCCATAGATCGTTTCATGGTACATCTCGAGGATCATTTTAACGGACATGATTAGCCAGAATTAAAACACGATCTATAACACATTAGGGTTTTCATTTCCTTTTCAATTTTATTCAGCCGTTTCTCTCTCCATTTCCATTATCCAAACTCTGCAAAAAGGAAGACTCACTGAAGAACGAGAGATTTCGAGTGAGAGAAGTCGATTTCAGATCTTTATAAGATTATATAGTTCGTGTGTATAGTTTATTAATCCTCGTATGCTGTTTCTCTAAAGATTTTGGAGGTTAGACTGATTTCTTGGTTGTTGAACGGTGGTTTTCTTTCAAGAGATTAACACAATATTCACAAACATAATGAGGTTGGTAATCACAAACCCATATTGTGAATTTTGAATTATTTTCAGAAACCCTAGTTTAACGAATTTAGGAATTTTTTCATGAACCTAATTAGGGAAAATTGGGGATTAAATCAATTTTATCTGTTACTGTTGATGGTTTTGTTACTAATTGATCATGTGTTGTGTTTTTTATGTGTCTGTGCAGGAAATAGAAGTTTTAGGGAATGGGCTGCTGCTGAAAATGAGTATACAGTGGATTCTTAGTTGAAGAGATTGGAAGGTTAATATCCAATTTTAGTCCATCAAAAGGTTAGTGATTCTAATATATACCTCAATTCCGTTTTGAACCTTTTGTATTTATGTTCTCTGTGGTTTTCTTATTTTCACTGGTTCATGTTAATTAGTCCCAACTTCCTTTGCAGATTTCAAAGACCTCCAGATGCAGTATCATCTGTTTCAGTTGACCATAAGATATTGACAGATGGGTGCATTGCATGTTTTGAGCTGAAGCTCATGCTGGTATGTAGAGATGGGTGATGTGTTGCAGTTGACCATAAGATATAGATGGGATGTCTTAAAATTACAGTACCATATGAGGTCAGTAAACTTTTACTATGCCGGATTGTGTTTGAATTCGACTCCTAATCTTCTGTTTCTGTTGTTTATTCTTATCTTACTTAAAAAACATCATGTTACCTTATGGAATAGTCTCTTGCCTTTAAGTCGTATAATTTGTTAGAACTTTCAAGATAACGAATATACTGATGTCTCAAGCACCAAAGTCCAAAGGATGTAGGCATGTGGTTTGTAGATGACTGTTTCTAAATGGTTGCAATTGAAGGATATGTTGGAGGATATGTTGTATGCGCTTATGTAAGACGTAATGAATGCTAATATAGGGTTGTAGAATCTTCCACTGGAGTCACAGCTTGCCCTGTTATATGATTACTATTCATTGATTTTGATTTATTTTGTTGCCCTGTTGAGTTGTGTTTGTTCAGAAAATCAATGTTCCATCTCTATGATTATTATTTCTAGTCTAGTTATATGCCATAAAGTGGGTATTGTGGATTCCTATTCCCCCATTTTAAGTTGTTGGAGAGGTTGTAGATCTAGTTTATTGCTATTACTGGGAATAAACTTCCTTTACCGTCATCACCTTCCTTCTCCAACTTATCAAGATATATGCTGTTGACAAATTTTTTCGTTACCACTTGTAGTAAATTTAAATTGTTTTAAAAAGAAAATTGGCATATTAACATCACTGCTCTTTCTATATATAACTTTGTTGTGTCTTTTTGAAGGTTTCTAGCTGGAGTTCATTATATTGGTCCTCTGTTCTTTTTATGGCTTGTGTCACTATGCTTGTCTCCAGTGAGACTATGAGAACGTGAACATTACTTGAACATGTTTCTGATTTCCATGATGAAACCCTTTATACATCTCCCACTTCTGTTTTTGTCATGTGTACAACCTTTTTGACACAAATAGGATTATGTCAATAATTAATAACATTATTGTCGTTTGGTCTGTTCAGCTCTTTCTTTTCATTTGCAGTTCTTAAGAACACTATATGTCATTAGCTATTATTTATCAATAGCTTGACTATGTGCAGGTTCTGTTGTGAGGTATTCAAATTGAGTTCCAAAATTGAACGATCTGATTTTCTGACCACAAAAAGTGTGCCACATCAGCAAGATGCCACATCATAGATATGCCATGTCAGCAAGATGCCAAACACGTCGGCGAGATGTCCACCATGTCAGCCATGGGTTAACTGCGGTTAACATTTGAGTGAGTTAAGAGCGAGGGTATTTTGGGGACATTTAACCCCATTTTTTTGAAAAATTGTTATGTCGCTCAAACCATGATCATTTTGTAACCAAATTACAAAAGTATGATCATTTTGTAACTGAGTTACAAAAAGTATGACCATTTTTTAAATGGCCCAAGATTTTGTTTTGTTTTTTAAATTTAAATTAAATTTAGAATGTTTCAATATTTGAGAAAAACATTAATTTATTGATAAATTAATATAATTTTTGCAATACCAAAGTTTTAATTTATCGAAGCTTTAATGTAATCTAAAAGTAACATATTGGATATATAACCAAATTCTCAAAAAATCATAATTCATTATTGGGAAACATAGTCAAGGGTGCATAACTTGGTTATTATTAATAAAAAATAAATAAATAAAAAATGAACCCAACAATATATATGCAATATTATTTCAGTCCAATAGAAAGGCTATCATCTACCATGCAAATTCCACAACAACAAGGGTGAAATCGGTGTTGGGCAGAAATCACAGATAAAATCGAAACTAAGATAATGATCGAGTGAACGGATGATCAAAGAGAATAATCCTTATTTATCTTAGAATATTCCAGACATAATCCCCAAGCATGCACTCAATAAACACAAGTGTTAATATCAAGCAGACACGTCAAGAAACTGAAGATTTCCATGAAAGGACTTTAGAATTCCCTAGTACAACCAGGCGGCAAGCAAAGTGGACTGTACATGGGTTATAAATAAGAATCACTCAAAATCAAAACCAAAGAAGAGTTTGTTGTATCTTTCAGAACAAAATGCTCTTTGTATAAGCAAGAAAGTTGAAACTATTATCGTTTCTTATACTGAAAATCGGTGCTATCGATTCTTGACTTTATGCATCGTAACAAACCAACCCATCCCCGCACCATGGGTAAATCTTCTAATTTCAAATGCATACTGGTTGAATCTAAAAGAATCTATATTACTAATACATGATATGTCAATACTATGGTCCTTCCAAGTGCTAAAATACAAATTGATCATGGATTCAATTTTCATATCCAACAATAAACAAATCAGATCATCAAACCAGAACTAAGAACCCTAACCCTAAATCAGAAAATAAACAACAAAATTAAATATAAATCCAAGTAACACTGATTACAGAGGCAAACATACTGAGGTAATATCAAATCGATGAAACCTAAATATTGAATTGAATATCATATCAATAAAAACCTAAATCATGTTCATAAATCAGGAAAAACAATAACGAACGGAGTTCATTGATTATAACGAAACCCAAAACCTAACAATATAGAAACTGAATCATTGAGACAACTAAAGAAAATAACTAAATAACAATAAAAATTGAATCAACCTAAAGAAAAGGGAATGAGAGATCTGAGTTACTTACTGATATTAGAAAACTTTAATTTGAGAAGGAACGATGAGGGTCTGGAACCGCCTAGAGAGAGAGAGAGAGAGAGAATGAAACTAGCGAATTTCCTCAAAATAGCGCAACTGAAGAAGAATATTTGGTATTTATTGTACAGTTTTAGGGTTTCTCAAACTGGGGAATTCTGTTTGGTCCAAGGCCCGCATCCATATAGTTAGTTCTTACTTTTTGGGGTTTGTTACACGGCTCCAAGGCCCATATGTTGACCGGTTGTCAGCCGACACAAATATAATTACACTTTCTTACTACTCAAAATATAAATATAGCAAGGGCAAGAAAGGATCGATCCCACAGAGAGGTCTAGGTTTTCAAATTGTTATGGTTTCCTATATAAAACACCGAGGATTTTCTAATTGTGTAAATAAAAATAAACAAAAAGCAAATAAAGTACGCAAATCAAGAATGTGAAATATTGGATAAAGGTTTCATCTTCAATTGTAAAAAAGTTTATGAATATATGAATAGAATTCGTATTTAATCTCGCTATCATCAAAAGCCATAGAATACCTTATTGCAAGAATACTCCGTAAATTTCTTAAGTTATCAACACACACATTAGGGCTGCGTATGTGAAATCTACCTAAAGAATAACCTAACGCCTTGCGCTAATCAAGTTCAATTCCTAGGAGCATTAAGTTTGAAATAGGCTAATCAATGCAATTGTAATACATTGCGCAAAACAATTCGAACAAAGGTCAATTTCTACATATGACTACGAGGATGTATCACTACAACCTAGAATTATATCATGCTACTCGTATTCAAGGTTATCGCTCGATGAAAACCCTAAAATAGCTATAGATATGGATGTGAGTTCAATCAATTCTAGACTTAACTAAACAAACATTCAATCATATTGCAATCCATCAATCATGCAATTATTATAACCCGTAGAAATCATACGATAATATTGAGAGAAAACTGATTCATAAAAATCATAACTTGGTTGCAATATCCAACTACATCTTCAACCAATAATAAAAACTTAGTTACTCATGGCATAGGAGTTCATAGCAAGAAGAAATAGAAAACCTATCATGTTTCTAAACCCTAGAACCAAAAGTATGAGTTCTCCCTAATGGAGATATATCTAGGTTTAGAGAAAAAGTTCTATTTATATGCCTCTCCCAAAAGGATACCCAAAAGTAGGTCAAGTCTTCTCCAAACCCGTCTCAAATTCGTCCACCAAGCCCATGTGTGAAAATAAGTCTCTGGAATTTTTGGGTCAAAAACTGGTCGTCGGATTTGCTGACGTCATCGACGGAATCCGGTCGCCGGTCGCCGGAATCCGTCCACCGGAAAACTTTCTCCGATCGCTTGAAGTACCGGAAGACGTCACCAGGCAAGTGCACACTCCCAGAAGCTCAACTCCATTTCTCTGCAATTCAAACATTCACAAATACCACCTAAACCAATTTCTTGTTCTTGCGAAAACGCGCCTAAAAGCGTGGTCCGTAGCTCATATGTCCGGCCGTCGACTCTTGCATCCGACTCATACCCCCCTCGCGATTCACTGAAATTTTGCGATCGACACTTTAACCTATGAAATCCGGCTACCGGAACTATGCTTACCGGTGCGCCATTTTCACTCCGTTTTCGCACTATTTCTGCGAATGCAGCTGCAATCTACTCCTCATCAGTTCCGCGTTCCTACGACTACCTAGGCTCCACTGCCACAGCCATTATTATCATTACATTCTCCATTTCAGTTCCTCGCTCAGCTCGGAGAGACACATACACAAACAACCATTTTGCTCAATTCGGCACTAACAAAACCACTTCAACTCCCAACATTGTTCTCTGCCATGTCTCAGCTTACCCTTCTTCCGACTTTTATTGCATCCAGAATCGTAGCTATTTGAACCCATCCTGCGAGTTCAATCACCTGCAACAGCTCCACCAACTTCTTGTGTGCCTTCTCAACTGAACCTGACCACACACCAAGGCACCACCTGCAATATAGATCACTGTCACAGCACTCCACTGCCTCAAGCTCAGCCCATTCCATCTTCTCCATTCACAGCTAACATAAGCCCATTAGCTCAGCTGCTTACAATAACCAACAACAGAACCAGCACCTGCTCTAGCCATTGCCACGATAATCCCAGCATTGCATCGCACTGCCCTGAACTGCAGCTAATTCCTTCTCGGCCTCAAATTAACTCCTAATTCCAACCACAGTTCAAAATCCTCTCCCTACTCAGCTCTGTTGGCATCTCTGCATCCAGTCCAACTGAAGCAGCACCATCAAACCCTGAGAACAACTTCAATGGCAGCAGCAGCACCTGCAGTTTGAGCCCTAGCCACTGTCAACCTACCTCTTCTCAAGCACCGATTCCTTCAACTTAAGTCGCAACCAGCGCACTCAACCAAAGACCACTGCTACAAGCATCAACATAATCTTGATTCCATCCGCTCATCTAGTCATACTCCCTGCACTTCCCTGGCGCAATTCCATCGCTCGCAGCTGCAACACAACTCCAATGCTGCAATGCACAGACCAAATACATCTCTGCCTCAGCTACAACCGCAAACTGCAACTCCAGCCTTGTCACTTAGCATCAACATCTTACTCTTGATAAACTCCCTGTAGCTTGAATCCATCTCAACATTTCGGCATCATCCTTGTGCTTCAATAGCAGCTACAACCTCATTCTCTTATAGTATCAAAACCACCCAGTAGTCCATAAATCAGCTCCTTCTTCCCTTCAGTTTCAATCTTCTTGCGCACAGCCACCACCAACACCTTGCTGCTCCTTTTCATTCTCAGTTCATCATCACTTCAAACCCATTGCCTCCACCTTCTCTGTAGTTCATTGCCTCCACCTGTAACTTCTTCTCTCTTCCAATCTTGGCAGCAGAACTAGCTTAGGCCTTCTTACAAGCACCTTGTATGCCAGATACTAGTAATTCCATTCTAAGCTTGCTGGGTGACTCTAAAGCTCACTGCTTCTCTTGAGTTCAAATACAACCCGAACTTCTTCAGTGGCACTGACCCATCTTCTTAATCCTTCCATTAGCAGCAATCCCATCTTCACCTCCTAAATTTCTGTGAATGTAGTGAAGCCGCCATCTCCTCCATGTTTCAGTCCAATACCACCAACAACTCAACCCATCTCATCTGCTCAAACCCTCAATCCATTTCTCATCATTAATTTCATCTCCTTTGAACTCGAATCCGTGAACCTGAGCTTGTCGGCGAGAAAGCTCTTGGCGGCGAGCAGAATGGGCTAGCCGACTAAGATCCGAGACAATTTTGTTTTGTTATTTTAAATCTGAACTCGGCCTGGCTTGTGGGTTAAAGAGGATGAATGGATTAAGACGCCCACTCAATGGTTAAGGGCTAACCAACTCGAAGTAGCAATCCCTTAGTAATTTCATTCCCACTGTCAGTTCTGCGAGACTGACAATTCAATTCAATTCAGTTAACAAATTCCGCAACTCTGCTATGCTTCAAAAGCTCACAGCTTCTTCATATGAAGTCGGAATGGGCTCATTCTTTCACCATTGGCTTCGCCTTTGCGTCCTCTTCAAGTTGATGAGATGATATCCAGGATTTGAGCAAGTTCCACTTCCTTTTTGCTCCAGTGACTCCAAAACACCTATATAGCTCAAAAGCAAATATAAGATACATAATTTACAAGAAAACTCGCAAAGAAAGCATAAATACTAGATAGTAAATACGGTGTATTCTACACCTATCAAATTCCCCCACACTTAGACTTTGCTAGTCCTCGAGCAAATCAAACAAAACAAAACTATACAACAACTCCGTGTCGTCGAGGCTACGGTCACTTTTAGCATAAATAACAAGCCTTTAAACCCCTAGGTGTCCCTAGTGGACGAGTTATAGTCTCGTGAAGGTTTACAAGAGGTCTACCTACAAAACCTATATTTCCAACTCCGTTTATTCGTGACAAATCAATGAACGAATCCAAAATGACTACAGGAGGAGGTACCTTGCAAATTCAATTCATATATTAGTAAATAAACTCTAATTAGATAGTTGAACAAGCCACAATACTCGGAAACTAACAAACCACAATCACAATGAAAAGATTAAGAAGATGGATATAGATGTAGATGTTGGCGAATATTCACAAGTGTTCAATGTTTCCCATATCTGTCTGAAGGTCACTGCTAAGATGAACCTAATCCTATTGGATTGAGCTACTGGTGCTGAATGCTACATCAAATCAATTGGCATATACAAGGGAACCAAGAGTGACTTTATTCAACACAATAATAATTTTTTTATATGATTGGATCAAACTGGATCCAATTTCTCTTTTTTTTAGACGGCATGATTAGATCTTTTGGATCCAAGCGCATGCTTCTTGTCAGCAAGTACATGATAGTTGCCTTGGATCCTGCATTCCACACATGTTTAGGCGACGGAGACAGGGACTACGTTTCACACATACCTGCTATTCCCAAGTGTCGTTTTATTCCGTTTTGGTCTAATTGGTCGGTCTCTTTTTTTTTTTTTTTTTTTTTTTTTTTAGTAACTCAATCACTCTATTTCATCCTAGCAGTAATAACACGTCGATTTTTAGTGACCCACCAAAGCACTTAGAGAACAATAGATAAATATGGAAAAATAAAAATAGAATGCGATATGGTGATATTCCGAGATATGGTAACAACTATCATGTTAATTTGTGATTTCGGAGCTATATTCTTCCCTTTTAGTTAATTGGTTCCTCAACTCCTGCATTCAAAATGGTTCCATCTACTAATGGTGTCATCCTAAAGGCACAAGTTCTAGATTTCGGAGTTCAAAAAGCACAAATTTTTTTTTCTTGGTTTTCTATTTTTCTGATTTTTTTTTTTTTTTTTATTTTTTTATATATGTATAAAACAAACTAAAACATATAAATGCTCCCCCACACTTAAACTTTACATTGTCCTCAATGTAAAATTGAATCTTCCAAAGAGAGTTCAAGGTGGGAAATTCCGCAAATGATATGCAAAAACAAGAAAATAAAGATAAAAGCAAATGCATAAAAATAAAAAGATAAGGATAAAGATACAAAACCGGTGGGTTGCCTCCCACTTAGCGCTTGTTTTAAAGTCGACGGCCCGACTTAGCTTCTTGTAAGATTCATTCCCCATACACCAATAATCGGAAAAGTTGGGGATCCTTCCATAGAACCTGTTTTGCAAACACTAGCTTCACACAAATATTAGTACAATAAAGCAAAAGTGAAGCTATGAACCGATAAAAGCTTCCCCCACACTTATTCTTGTCCACACATGGAAGTGTATAAAGAATATAGAAGTCGGGTACTTCCACGGTTTCTTGTTCCCATCACTGCATAGTATGAGAATCAAGTATCTCTAATGGCGGAAAACGAGAAACAAAGTCATTCAACAATATTCTCGAAGCACATACATTCAAACCAATAAGAGGTAAAGGAGAAGAAATAATATGCAAAGTGTTAGATAAACCTTGCACAATCTCTTGTATCATGAAATCCTCTTCATCCTTGAAAAACTCAAGTGAATTATTCACCTCTTGTATATCATGGTCCTCTATCAACCCTTGCAACCATTCTTCGTCCGTTTCTGCCTTAACCATAGTCTCGACATAAACATCATCATTACAATCATGCACAAGTTCAATTGGGTCTTCCACAATATTGGTTATACCGGTTTCATTCTCAACACACTCCTCTTTGTTGTAAGGCACATACTCTTTTGCGGATCCAAATTTTATCATAAGAAACCTTTTTAGAACACTCGAAAATGCATCATCCTCAAGCTCCACCCTTTGAATAGGCTCTTGATCATTATTAAGATCAATGCTTGAGTAATCTACACAAGTGTCGACATATATTTCCAAAGGTTGGTCCTTTTCAACACAATCAACTTTACCGCAAAAAGACTCCATTGTACACTCCTCGGGGTTGCCACCATAAATTGGTACAAACGATGTATTTGCATAATAATCATCATCACTATCATAGTCATCATAAGATTGGCTACCACTTCCCAAAGTTTGGTCTTTCGCAGAATTTTTCATGTCCTCTTTGTATTCTTCGATGTCTTGTCTTAAATATGAAACACTTTGTTGAAGCTCTTGGATTGATCCATCCAAGTTCTGAAAATAGCATTCCATTTGTTGGTAAAACTCATTCGACATAGACAAAGTAGAATTACTTACCTCAGTATTGCTAGGCCAATTATCTTCCCTTTGAATGGGTGAATGATCATAACTACGATCACGAATTGGGCCAAACATACTATTATTAGCACATTCGGTCGATGAAAGTTGCTCCATGCTTGGTTGTCTACAAATTGACTCCATGCTGTTCATAAATTGTTGCATCTCATCTACCAAACTAGAGGAAAAATTAATAGGAGTACAACTAGTCTCCCCTCCTTGTGGTTGCTCACTTACATACCCACCGTAAGAAGGTTGGAATGTATGAGAATAACTCATAGGGTACGTGGAGTATTGATCATAGCCAAAGGATTGGTTTTGATTATACTCCCCATAAGGGTGATAATTGTTATGTTGTTGAGGTTGAAAGCCGTATTGATTGCTCCAATATGCTCCGTCCATAGAATTGGTACCTGAAACGAGATTCTCAAAACTCGGTTAAGAACCAAAGAATAAGAAAAAGTAAAACAAAACTAAAAACAAAAATAAGAAACCAAAAACAATTAACAACCGTTGCCTCCCCGGCAGCGGCGCCAAAATTTGACCGGTTGTCAGCCGACACAAATATAATTACACTTTCTTACTACTCAAAATATAAATATAGCAAGGGCAAGAAAGGATCGATCCCACAGAGAGGTCTAGGTTGTCAAATTGTTATGGTTTCCTATATAAAACACCGAGGATTTTCTGATTGTGTAAATAAAAATAAACAAAAAGCAAATAAAGTACGCAAATCAAGAATGTGAAATATTGGATAAAGGTTTCATCTTCAATTGTAAACAAGTTTATGAATATATGAATAGAATTCGTATTTAATCTCGCTATCATCAAAAGCCATAGAATACCTTATTGCAAGAATACTCCGTAAATTTCTTAAGTTATCAACACACACATTAGGCTGCGTATGTGAAATCTACCTAAAGAATAACCTAACGCCTTGCGCTAATCAAGTTCAATTCCTAGGAGCATTAAGTTTCAGAAATAGGCTAATCAATGCAATTGTAATACATTGCGCAAACAATTCGAACAAAGGTCAATTTCTACATATGACTACGAGGATGTATCACTACAACCTAGAATCATATCATGCTACTCGTATTCAAGGTTATCGCTCGATGAAAACCCTAAAATAGCTATAGATATGGATGTGAGTTCAATCAATTCTAGACTTAACTAAACAAACATTCAATCATATTGCAATCCATCAATCATGCAATTATTATAACCCGTAGAAATCATACGATAATATTGAGAGAAAACTGATTCATAAAAATCATAACTTGGTTGCAATATCCAACTACATCTTCAACCAATAATAAAAACTTAGTTACTCATGGCATAGGAGTTCATAGCAAGAAGAAATAGAAAACCTATCATGTTTCTAAACCCTAGAACCAAAAGTATGAGTTCTCCCTAATGGAGATATATCTAGGTTTAGAGAAAAAGTTCTATTTATATGCCTCTCCCAAAAGGATACCCAAAAGTAGGTCAAGTCTTCTCCAAATCCGTCTCAAATTCGTCCACCAAGCCCATGTGTGAAAATAAGTCTCTGGAATTTTTGGGTCAAAAACTGGTCGTCGGATTTGACGTCATCGACGGAATCCGGTCGCCGGAATCCGGCCACCGGAAAACTTTCTCCGATCGCTTGAAGTACTGGAAGACGTCACCAGGCAAGTGCACACTCCCAGAAGCTTAACTCCATTTCTCTGCAATTCAAACATTCACAAATACCACCTAAACCAATTTCTTGTTCTTGCGAAAACGCGCCTAAAAGCGTGGTCCGTAGCTCATATGTCCGGCCGTCGACTCTTGCATCCGACTCATACCCCCCTCGCGATTCACTGAAATTTTGCGATCGACACTTTAACCTCTGAAATCCGGCTACCGGAACTATGCTTACCGGTGCGCCATTTTCACTCCGTTTTCGCACTATTTCTGCGAATGCAGCTGCAATCTACTCCTCATCAGTTCCGCGTTCCTACGACTACCTAGGCTGAACGTGTTCTTGAGGTTCCACATTAACACACAATAATCCTCCATTACTCGGGTTTAAAGAAAATATTTTTGGGACGATTTTGATTTTCACACGCTCTGTACCGCCAAATCTCCATATTTATCTACACGCTCTAAACCAAGGCATTCTGACCATTTAGTCTCACCCCAAAACCAAAATTTGAAATGAAGAAGATGAAGTGCCCCGATCCAAAACAGGGGCGCCTTTATCATCTGGGGTGCACAGGGTGCCCTTATCCAAATTGAGGGTGCCTTTAGTACTTTTCAATACACCAGGGACAAATTAGACACAAAAATGTGTCTATCAAATACCCCCAAACTTATTATCATTTGAACCCCTAGGTGGCCCACGGAGTGTTGTCTCACTACGGGGAGGAAGTACCCCGATTCCAAATTCCAATTGCTGTGCACGAGTTTGCACTCAAGCATACTAAAATTCATATATAAGTCACGGAGCTCTCTCGAGATAGTCGCACTATGGCAAGTCAAAACTAATCACTCGTGGGCCCCACCTAATCACTTAGAGAAACATAGTTTAAAAACAAAAACAAAATAAAAATAAGTGAAAAGGACTCAACGAGATTGGTGAAACTATCATGTTATTTCTAACACCGAACTCGTGCTTTTATGAATAGACTCTTTAGATGTTGCCATCTAATCGTAGTTAGTTCCTCAACTCCTACAACCAAAATGCTTCCATCCACCTCAAGCTCGTTTCCCCATAAGTTGGGCCCATTCCATCTTCTATTTGTTTCCAATTCTTCATCAAAACTATCCTCATCATAATCATTATTATAATAACATGAAAATGGTTGAACCTCATCCAGTGTTACCAATTCCTAACCTCACCATCTTGATTATGTGAATAACTATCTTCATTCTCAAAGGTATTATTGGATACACTATATTGAAATTCCATTATTATCATTACATTCTAAGTTTTTGAGTTAATCATTTACAGATTCCAGTCCTTTCGTTAACTACGTTATTTACCTCGACCAACTACATGTTGCTAACGGAGAGACACATACACAAACAACCATTTTGCTCAATGGGCTCACCATGGTATGCACTAACAAAACCACTTGGCAACTCCCAACATTGTGATTTCTAGCAAACAAAAAGCATGATGGCTCCCATGTCTCAATTTAAGCAAACCCCTCTGGAATCAATCCGAGTTTAAGTAAGCTTGAGGCGAGGGAACCCTTCTTCCATTCAACTCACGAAACCATTTTATTGCATCTCACCCTAATCGTAGCTATGCGAACCCTTATCTTGAACCCATCCGAAATCATGCGCGGTGAGTTCAATCACCGACTCCTATGTCAACGATATCGTAAGCGGTTTATAATTAAATAACCCTCCACCCAAAAATAAACAAAATTAAGAAGTCAAAAAAATAAAAATAAAAATTACAAAGTGTGCCTTCTCAACCGAACGAAAGCAAATAGAAAAAAACAAAAACGCGACCACACACCAAGGCACCATGTCTTGGGACTCGAGGATTGACCAAACTCATAACGAAAGGTTCAAATATTAATTCTTTTAACAATTATATCAAGATAGATTCTCAAAAGATTGGTTGTAAATCCTAAGCATGATGTATCAAAACATTTAAAAGACTCCACCGCCTCAAGCTCATCATGTTGGAAACACGCTCAAAATCCATTTTTATTGCTCAATGGGTGTTTACCATTCCATCTTCTCCATTCACGGCTAACATAAGCCCATTTGCAAGAAATATTACAATAACCAACAACAGAACCAGACTGCTCTAGCCATTGCCACGATAATCCCATTTAGTCTCACGAAAACACGTCCAAAAATCCAAACAAAAATCTGCCTGTGAGATTGCATCGCACGGGGTGCCCTTATCCAAATTGAGGGTGCCGAACGAGCAACTTTTGCAGTGTAATTCTCCAATAACACCTGAACAAACATAAAAACACCTAATTCCTTCTCGGCCTCAAATTAATTCCTTCTCGGCCTCAAATTAACTCCTAATTCCAACCACGGTTCAAAATCCTCTCCTACTCGGCTGTTGGCATCTCTCGCATCCGGTCCAAGTGAAAGCACCATCAAACCCTGAGAACAACTTCAATGGCAGCAGCAGCACCTGCAGTTTGAGCCCTAGCCCTTTATCAACCTACCTCTTCTCAAGCACCAGATTCCTTCAGCTTAAGTCGCAACCAGCGCACTCAACCAGCACCACTGCTACAAGCATCAACATAATCTTCAGTTCCATCTGCTCATCTAGTCATACTCCCTGCACTTCCCTGGCGCAATTCCATCGCTCGCAGCTGCAACACAACTCCAATGCTGCAATGCACAGACCAAATACATCTCTGCCTCAGCTACAACCGCAAACTGCAACTCCAGCCTTGTCACTTAGCATCAGCATCTTACTCTTGATAAACTCCATGTAGCTTGAATCCATCTCAACATTTCGGCATCATCCTTGTGCTTCAATAGCAGCTACAACCTCATTCTCTTATAGTATCAAAACCACCCAGTAGTCCATAAATCAGCTCCTTCTTCCCTTCAGTTTCAATCTTCTTGCGCACAGCCACCACCAACACCTTGCTGCTCCTTTTCATTCTCAGTTCATCATCACTTCAAACCCATTGCCTCCACCTTCTCTGTAGTTCATTGCCTCCACCTGTAACTTCTTCTCTCTTCCAATCTTGGCAGCAGAACTAGCTTAGGCCTTCTTACAAGCACCTTGTATGCCAGATACTAGTAATTCCATTCTAAGCTTGCTGGGTGACTCTAAAGCTCACTGCTTCTCTTGAGTTCAAATACAACCCGAACTTCTTCAGTGGCACTGACCCATCTTCTTAATCCTTCCATTAGCAGCAATCCCATCTTCACCTCCTAAATTTCTGTGAATGTAGTGAAGCCGCCATCTCCTCCATGTTTCAGTCCAATACCACCAACAACTCAACCCATCTCATCTGCTCAAACCCTCAATCCATTTCTCATCATTAATTTCATCTCCTTTGAACTCGAATCCGTGAACCTGAGCTTGTCGGCGAGAAAGCTCTTGGCAGCAGCGAATGGGCTAGCCGACTAAGATCTGAGACAATTTTGTTTTGTTATTTTAAATCTGAACTCGGCCTGGCTTGTGGGTTAAAGAGGATGAATGGATTAAGACGCCCCACTCAATGGTTAAGGGCTAACCAACTGAAGTAGCAATCCCTTAGTAATTTCATTCCCACTGTCAGTTCTGCGAGACTGACAATTCAATTCAATTCAGTTAACAAATTCCGCAACTCTGCTATGCTTCAAAAGCTCACAGCTTCTTCATATGAAGTCGGAATGGGCTCATTCTTTCACCATTGGCTTCGCCTTTGCGTCCTCTTCAAGTTGATGAGATGATATCCAGGATTTGAGCAAGTTCCACTTCCTTTTTGCTCCAGTGACTCCAAAACACCTATATAGCTCAAAAGCAAATATAAGATACATAATTTACAAGAAAACTCGCAAAGAAAGCATAAATACTAGATAGTAAATACGGCGTATTCTACACCTATCATATGTCCATATAGTTAGTTCTTTATTTTCCTTCCCTTTTTTCCTTTTTGAAGCATTTTTTTTTCTTCCTGATACAAACGGGACTAATTTATTAAAAAATAAATCAAACATGGTAACAATTATAATAACAATACATTATCGTGCTTTATATTTATATAGGAATCCAGTCTCTTTCACATTTATAGAATATTGCAATGTACTCGTTCAATATTTTTCGAATTTTATTTATTGTTTTGGATTTTATTTTATTTTGACACCTTTGAGATGAAAAGCTAAGGCCATTAATTAATACACTAAGGGGGAGAATAGAACAAGAACTTGTTCCTGGGAAATGAGTATCAAGCTTCTTCCTCTTTGTGTCTTCACATAAAAACAAAAGTAAAATAAGTATAGCTCCAAAAATTGCTCTTTCTGAAAACTGAACAAAAAAGGATCAGACGGAAACAAATACATATAAGTTCCGAAAAGATTCCAACTATTTTATCATCTTGATTGAAGAGTTTTTCTAGACATATATTGTTATAGGAAATAATTAAACATTACTTAAAATTTTATTTTATTTTTTAAAATATAAAATTAAATTTAGAATGTTTCAATGTTTTAAAAAAACATTAATTTATTGATAAATTAATATAGTTTTGCAATCCCAAAAATTTAATTTATCGAAGTTTTAATGTAATCTAAAAGTAACATATATTGGATATACAACCAAATTCTCAAAAAATCATGATTCATTATTGGGAAACATATTCAAGGATGCATAACTTGGTTATTATGCAATGGAGAATGTGTGGGGTTTATATAGGTTCAAGGAGACTCTTGGAGATATCCTTTCGCGAAGAGTCACATCCTTTCACGGAGAGTCACATCCCTTGGGATAAGACACCATATGTTGAAAAGGCTTAAGTGAGTAGACACACTAAATCATATTTCTATTCAAAAAATCCAACATTTAACAATACAGTATTTGATCAAATCTAATCTTAAAATAATTTTGTATTAGGATATTGATAAGTATTTACAGGAAGGCGATTGTGTCATGTAGTTTAGTTGAAAAAACCAACATATCCTTATACCTAGTAACTACAATAATATCTAAAGGTGAGGGTAAACACATATTTTGAAAAGTGCTAAAACCTCGTATATTGAGAAATTTTTAAAAAAATTTAATTTAACAAATTCTTTCCTAATTTATACTTTGTATCATTCCCAAAAAGGATAACAATTACTCTTAGAATAAAGCGGAATCTACTGTAATCTACTCCATTAATTGAAAACAGATATTCTCCGTGAGTAAATATTTAACTAATTTTTTTCCAAGGCTAAATATCAGACTTCTCCTTATAATAAGGTAAAATGAATCTTCAATGAAAGGGGAACAAACTATGAAGAAGAAGAAGAAGAAGAAGAAGAAGAAGAATGCCAATCTCTATATCTAAATTTTCATTTTCTGCATTATTTTCGGCACAACTTCCATTATGAATTATTTTTTAGTAGCTTCAATTTGTGACAAGTTCATTCATCTTCATAAACATCAAAAAAGAAAAATAGAGCCAATTTGTCTGAATAATTTTCTTTCTGGAGCCAAAAACCAATTTTTTTTGGGGGAAGGGGGTTAGTTTCTATATGACAATGAAAAAGACAAATGTTAAAGTACATATTTGAATTTTTACAACTTGAATTTTCAAAAATTGCCAAATTTGTTTGAAAATTATTTTAGAACAAAAATATCTCTATTGACTGATGTTTTGAACTCCTATGTATATTTATAAGAAGAAGTGAGAGGCAATCCTGGATATATTTTTATGAGCAAATTGAAAAGATTGAAAAAAACCATTCAAGAATGGAACTGGAATACTTTAGGAGATGTAAATAAAAAAGCTGAAACAAGCAGAAGAAGATGTAATGCATGCAACCTTAATTTCTGATAAAAATCCAAATGATACAACTCTTCTCAATAATTTAGTGACATCAAGAGGTGTTCAAGAAGTATTACTAAAGCAACAGAAGCAGATTATTCAGCAAAAATCAAGAGTTATGTGTCTAAAAGAAGGGGCTTCTAATTCCAGATTCTTTCATGTGAACTTAAAAGTTAGACAAGCCAAAAATGCTATTGTGGAATTAGAACATTCTAATGGTAGTATAGTGGCTAATCAAGATGAAATTGCAAATATTTTGATTTCACATTTTGAAAATAAGTTTAAGTACCAAGAAGTAAACTCTGTTCCAGAATTTTTTCAGGATATTCCAAAAGTGGTGACTGAAGAAGATAACTTTTTGTTGGATGCTATCCCTACTGATGAAGAAGTTCAAAAAGCAGTATTTGAATTAGATCTAGATAGTGCTCCTGGACCTGATGGTTTTGCTGGCTGGTTCTATAGGGAAGCTTGGGAAATCATTGGTAAGTACTTTGTTACTGCAATTAATTTCTTTTGGAGCAGAGGTTTTATTCCAGCAGGATTGAACTCAAATTTCTTGTTGTTGTTACCAAAAGTGAAGAATGCAAAAAGAGCAAATCAATTTAGACCTATTGGTCTAACGAATTTTAGTTTTAAAGTGATCACAAAGATTATAACTTCAAGATTAGGGGTGATAGTCCAGAAAATTGTCTCTCCTCAGCAAGCTGCATTCATTAAGGGAAGAAACATTCAAGATCAAATAGTGCTGGCATATGAATTGGTAAATGAATTGGTAAATGAATTGGATACTCCAAGAAGAGGTGGTAATATGGGTTTAAAACTAGACATTACTCAAGCTTATGATTCCTTAAGCTGATTCCTTAAGCTGGGAGTTTCTTTTTCAAGTCATGAGACATTTTGGTTTTTCAGAAAAAGGGATTTCTTGGTTGCACACATTGCTTATGTCAGCCAAAATTTCAGTTCTTTTGAATGGTGGGCCTGTGGGGTATTTTTCAGTGGGAAGAGGCTTAAGACAGGGAGATCCCTTAACTCCACTTCTATTTGTAATTGCAGAAGATCTCTTAAGCAGAATTTTATCAAATAGAATACAATAGAAAAAATTGGTTTCAATGGTGATAAGGAAAAATGTTCATCCCTCTCATATCCTTTTTGCTGATGACATCTTGCTTTTTCGTAATGGAGATAAAATAAATGTCAGGAAACTATTAAGCACTCTTAAAGATTACCAATCAGCCTCTAGCCATATCATCAGTCTAGAGAAGAGCAAATGCTTCATAGGTGGCACAAGTGAATCAAGAAAAGCCCAAATTGCAGAAGAATGTATCATGGCATTATCATCTTTTCCAGATAAGTATTTGGGGGTATCTTTAAATCCTTGTAGAATCAAGACCATGCATGTTTGGAATTTTGTGGAGATACTACAAGAAAGATTAGCTGGATGGATTGGCAAGTTACTCTCATTCCAAGAAAGGTTAATTCTAGTAAAATTTGTGCTATGCAGTATACCAATATACAATATGTTTGTGTACAGATGGCCTCAAAAAGTTCTGAAAGAGAGTGAAATAAATAATGAATTTTTTGTGGTCAGGGTATCCAGCAACAAAAAAATTGATTACTGTCAAATGGGATTCAGTTTGTTCACCTCAATATGAAGGTGGGTTGGGATTAAGAAGGCTGGAAATTATCAATAAAGGTCTATTAATGAAGCTCTACTGGAGGATCCAAAATGGTACAAGTGAAATGGAAAAATTCTTCCAAGCTAAGTATCAAAACACAAAAGGTGAGTGGATTGAGTACTACAAAAAGTCCTCCATATGGCCAGGTTTGAAATGGATTATGAATGATGTTCATGAGCATACCAGATGGATAGTGGGGAATGGGTCTAAAATATCATTGAGCAGAGATATATGGATCAAAGAAAAAGCTCTTATTGAATTATATCCAGATAATACTTTCTTACTTCAATACCCTGACATGAAGGTAGCTAATTTATTATTGGATGGTGAATAGGTAATACCAAGTGAATTACTGGAAATGTTTGAAGTAAATGAGCTTCCAGTTGTAATTAATGAAGATGATAAGAGAGTGTGGTGTTGCTCAATCACAGGAGACTTTTCAGTAGCTTCAGCTGTGGAGTGTATCAGGAAAAAGTACCCAAAACAGAAATGGTCTACACAGGTATGGAATAACTCTATCCATCCTAATATTTTAAGCAATATGTGGAAACTGTTAGAGGTGCATGTCCCACAGATGAGAAAATGAGAAAAAGAAATTTTAGCTTAGCTTCAAGATGTGTTTTCTGCAAAAATTCTGAAGAAACCATAGAGCATATCTTATGGCATTGTGATTATAGTGAGATAACCTGGAAATGGTTAGGAGACATGTTTTGCTTTGTTAATCCAAAATCCTTTGAGGATGTGTTTAAAGCTACTAAAGGAAAAAGTCCAGTTGTGCAAGAAATTTGGAGAACTGCAGCTTTTATTACCTTACAAGAATTGGTTCTTAAGGAATAAGTGTGTCTATGAAAATGAGAAGATAAATACAAATAAGCTCAGAACAGGATTATGCACTATATAGCAGACCATGAAGTGAGAATGAAAGCACCAATGTGAAACTCAACATATGATCTGCAAGTGTTGAAGAAATTTGGTCTCCACTGCAGAAAAGTTAAAATGTCTAGGATTAGAGAATTTTTTTTCTCCTTACCTGAAAGTAACTATTTGTTACTCTGCTGTGATGGTGCCTCCAAGGGTAACCCTGGGATTGCTGGATTTGGATTTATTGTCAGAAATAACAGTGGAGATTGTGTAATAGTTGTGTCTGGTGGACTAGGATTGGCTACAAATTTTTATGCAAAAGTCATGGCTGTTTTATGTGTAGGATAATGGGAAATTCAAAATTGTCATTTACAGTTCATTTTTAGATCAGACTCACAATCAGTGATTGAAGCCTTCAGCTCAATGCATGTTCCCTGATTTGCAATTTCAAGATGGAAGAAAATATGTGAAAAAGCTTTGGACTGGAGATTCATTCACAGCTACAGAGAAGTTAACTTCTCTGCTGATACATTGGCAAAAAAGGGTGCAAATCTTCAAAGGGGTGAGTGCATCAGATATTATCATAGGCCTCCTTTCCTTACACAAATGGAAAATGAACAACAAGTTTACTACAGGTTTAGCTAGAATAATCTTCTAGCCAAAAGTGTCTTAATGGTCATTATAAATTGTAGTAACTTTTTTTGTATTCATTTACTTCAAATCCCTTTATTGGGCTCTCTTTTGTAAAACTTTGGTATCTTTTAGTAATAAATGAAAATATTATTATCGAGCAAAAAAAAATATATGGAATGTTAAAGTACAAATTTGAATTTTTACAACTTGAATTTTCAAAAATTGCCAAATTTGTTTGAAAATTCTTTTTAGAACAAAAATATCTCCCTTGACTGATGTTTTGAACTCTAATGTATATTTATAAATATGGAATGGAAATCTTTAGTTTATATAATAAGTACGGAGGGAGTATGTGTAAGAGTTAATATTTGTTAGTATTGAAGAAAAAACTTTAGAAGTTTGAAACTTCATAACTTTCAAAGTTAGTATCGATTATTAGATAGAGACAAATCAAGAAATTTGATGGAAAAATTTGAACAATCATCAAGTAAATTGGGACTTAGAAAATCCCTACTTATGCAACTAAAATGGGACGAGGCAGTATTCATTAGTGTTTTATATTATACTAACATTTTGCTTTCTTGGGTTGGTTAGCTGTTGGAATTGAAATCATTTTTATTAAGTTGGTATTAATATTCTAACAATATTTTCTCAAACAGAGAGGTGGAGAATGAGAAATCCTTCTGTAAATCATATTGAGTTCTCTATTTCATGGTCAAATACTATTCATCAATCTGAGTCGACTCGATTTTGATAATTCGACATGAATCTCGTAAGCAAATTAAGAGAGATTAAACGTCCTTGTATATGACGTGGTTTAGGATTTAACAATGATGAAGTGTTTTTTTTTCGGTTACATAGAGAACAATAAATCATCAACTCAGTAAACACAAGTGTTTGATAAAAAGAAGACACATAAAAAGGTTGAAAATTCCATGAAAGGGCTACATAATTTATCAATAATCATGTGATAATCAAAGTGGACTGTTATGTCGGTCAAAGAATCATTTAAAATCGAAACCAAAAAAAGTCCTACTATATATTTCAGATAAAAAAATTCTCCTTGATTAAACAACAAAGTCGAAACTATCATCATATCCTAAGCTGAAAGTGGTACTGTGGATTATTCTGGACATTCTGTATCATAAAAAACCAACCCATCCCATCAACGTAGATAGATCTTCTTATTTCTAATGCATACCGGTCAAATATATAAGAATAAGGATTACTAATACAAGACACATCAACACAATGGACCTTACAAATATTTTCCTCGTCAACACAATCTTTTTGCATCTTGCATATATGCAACATTTCGGCCTAAAGATTAGGTTTGATAAAATAAGGACTCTTATCCAGCTCTACCAACATCAAATACCCCACACTAACGTCGCACATGATTCTAGTTACCTAAATCAATTTGAACCTTTTTGTCGTAAGATATAGACACAAAATGTATGTAGTAGCATGCCAATATATTATTAATGGTCCCATTATAAATATTGATCATTAACCATTCTTGTAATGACCCGCTCTCTTCCGATATTGTGCGTTCATACTTAGCCACTACAGTGATCCTGTAGTGTGAGGTTTTCAACAGGCACCGACATCAGCTTATCGGAAGATCACCCATTCTTAGATTACTCTCGCCCGAGCATGCTTTACTGTAGAGCATTTTGACAACTCTGGAATCAATTGTACTAAAAAGTCCTCGGTGTTAGGAAAGGGCAAACCATTACGTATATTCCTTTCGGTGAACCCTTCCTGCCAAATCGAGGTATTACAATATAATCACCTTAAATTGGAGACGTCCTATGCTCCGAAATATATTCAAGCCCTGATCTCCGACATTCCCTTCCCCTCATGAGACAAACACCTAGACCATCTCCGTCCAACATACCTAACCCTCGGCAGGTGAGCCATGCATCATCGACTCTAATACCATTTGTAATGACCCAACCCTCCATCGATATTGTCCCCACTTAGCCGATGTGGTTATCCAGCACTGTGGGGTTTTCAATAAACACAAGCTACTTTCATCCAACCGTAGCTTCTCGCGAGGTCACTCATATATGGATTATTCATGTACAAGCACGCTTAACTACAGATATTTTTGCCAACTCTGGAGCCAATTATACTGAAAAAGCCTCGTTGTTAGGAAGGGACAAACTATTACATATATTCCAATCGACGCATCCTACCTTCATAACGGAGTATTATTACAAATCCCGCCTTACCTGAAAGATGGATGAAGAAACTTGTCATATCTTTGTTCAGGTGGTCGCGTCAATGACATGGTAGTACCTAAAATTAAAACCTCATAATCCAAATCCAAATATAGTGTGCTCCTTTTTTCCTTTTTAAGTTTTTGGTGTTGGAAGCGTCACTAATTCCTTAGTGACTTGGTTACACATGTAGTGCGGATAGTCTGTATGAAAGCATACCAAACCATTGTGTTAGAGCACTACTCGGTCGAACTCGCAAGCGGTACTATCTCAGGCTTGTTTGTCTAGTTTAGTTGACCAAACTATATACTTGATTTCTAGTCTACTTATAGCTATGTCTCGGATTAGAATAGAAGTGTGTAGTTGAGCATTAGACTTCACGGAGTTCACCAATTGAAGAAGAAGATCTACTGAAGAACTTGGAGGAACTTCATCAACACAAGGTATGTGGAGACTAAAACTTATCTATCACTCATAAGTCTATTATATTCTATCTACTAATGAAACTAAGTCGTATAGCTATACCGACTTTGTGTTATACACATTTGAAATTTCGAACCGAGTTTATCTCGTTTATATAATTCTAGAAATACAAGTTTAAAGCTTACAAATCTTCATCATCTACTTGACGAGTTTAGTTGTAGAAAATTCATTTGTTGGAAACTAAATATTAAGTCAAGATGATCATGTGAAAATTACCTTGAACATCTTACAAGATTTGTGTGAGACAATCATTTGATGTTAATTCGGGAAGTTTCGTATTGATTAATCATTTAAAAATTATTTGAAGCTAGTGGTATGTGTAAGATTACCATTGTTGTCTTCCAAGGATGTTTCAATGATTGAATGAGAGTTTTAGAACTACTACCAATGTCTGGATTACAACACAGTATGCGTACATAGAATGCAAGTCCGGAACTCTTGTTTGCAAACATGTTTACCTGTGAAAGGTCCGGAACTGTGGTTTGTGAACAATGTTTGCGAACGGCAAGACTAGGCTAGGTCCGAAACTGTGGTTCGCGTACTCTATTTGTGAACACAGTGGGTAGGCTCTAAAATTGATAAGTATGACATCTTATACTCATGAACTCGGGTTTGTTTGCGAACTAAAGTTCTTGGAACTTTAAATGAATTAAGGTATGCGAAATTGTTTTGCAAACCGTGGAATTATGTTCATGAATTGGTTCTTGTATAAGTACTTTGTACAATTACAAACCAAGCCGAATATGTTTCAAATTGTTCATGGATATTTCTATGAGATAATGAACATTAGAACAACTCTCTTAAAGCACATTTAAGTTCATTTGATTATCTATCATGATTGATTAATTATCATATTTGATCTAGAAGTGTTAGATGATTATGGCTAAGCTAAAAGTGTTCATATGGCTAACTTCGGTAAACTGTTATTGGGTCAACTTGTTATACACGTTTAGGTATGGTTCACCCACATCTAAATATAGGTATATTTCATTTGTGTGTATCAAGCTAATATCATCTAACGGTGGAGATTGATTGCTTATTTTCTAAGCAAACTTATCTTGAATCTTAAATCAGGAGTTCATCTAACGGTGGATATTAATTACTCTATTACTAAGCTATCTTAGCTTTGATTGTAAGCAACCCTGATTTGAAAGACTATATAAGGGAAAACTCTAGCATCTGGGAAACCTAATCCCGACACTCTCGTGTATCCTAGTTGCAAACTAGAGTCGATTCTCCATTAACCTAGGTTTACAATTCTTCTGAAAACCATTATTAGGGTTAACGACTTAAAGACTTCATTTAAGATTCGTGAATCCGGATCCAAAAATTTTCTATGTAGTTGCGTATTCTGATCTTACTTTGGCTATCGTATTGAGTTTAATCTTCTCTAAGATTTTCTCGAGATTTATCTCTGATAGGTAAGATATAAAAATTAATCGCAACAGTTCTTCGTCTTAGACTCTTGTGATTCCACAATAACTTCTTCTGTTAATTAGATAGGTTATTGTGAGGTGACTAATATTTCTAGGCTGCTCTTCGGGAGTATAAGACCGAATTATTAGTTGAGTTTCTTGTTCACCTTGATCTTTATCTTAAGACAGAAAAACAATAACTAGAATAGACTTATCTATGGGAGACAGATTTGTTTATAATTCTTCGACTTTGGGTCGTAGCAACTCTTAGTTGTGGGTGAGATCAGCTAAGGGAATCAAGTGTGCAGGGTCTTGCGAGATTCAAGAGGCGTAAGGAACGCGACTTTACTTTAATCGGTATGAGACTTGGTTAGGGATCAACTACATTCCATTCCGAAGTTAACTTGTAGTAGGCTAGAGTCTGTAGCGGCTTAATACAGTGTGGTGTTCAAGTTTGGACTAGGTCCCGCGGTTTTTCTGCATTTGCGGTTTCCTAGTTAACAAAATTTCTGGTGTTTGTGTTATTTCTTTTCCGTATTATATTTTCTTTATATAATTGAAATATCACAGGTTGTGCGTAGTTCAATCATAGTTGATAAATCCGACCTTGTTTGCTGGATAGGACTTGATTGATACTCGAAAATTGGTCTTTGGTACTATCTGAGTTATTCTCATAACAATCAGGTTCACAGATTTCTATCTGTTTGATTTACTGATTGTGTTGAGAAAGAGATAAAGCTCTTTAATATATATCCTGATTGAGACTCAGTAACTTGGTGCTCTCAGAATTATATTGGCGTTTAGTCCATACACATTGCCAAATGAAATAATTGGGTGTGGTTGTTGTACCCCCGCGTTTTCAATTGGTATCAAAGAAGGCAAACACGATAAACCTAATAAGTTTGTGTTTGTTTGATCCTAAAGTTTATTCTGATGGGAAATCACTTTGGGAAACTTTTTATGTTCATCTGTGAAGCACACCGGAAATTCTTAAAGGTTGTCCAGAGTTTATTTTCAACAAGACCTCTGGTCTCTCAAGATAATCTCGAGTCAACTAAGACATTAAAAACCTTAGCTGATGGAAAACAATCTAAAGGAAAAGAGAAGGGTTCCTCTAAGAAAAGTCGATGCAGGAAACGTGCTGACAAAAGCTCAAGGATATGGAATCTCACTAGACTGCTACTCAATCTATTTGAGGAATACTATCATGATGGATCTATAGATAAAGATCTGTTTATGGCTTTTGAGGACATTTTTAAATTCTTGAAACGACTTAATTCGATTAAGGAAAAAGTTATTCCTGGTGTTTGTTCCGATTCTGTCAAGTCATGTATTCATGATATACAGATTGGTCATGTTAACAAATCATGTAAAATTAGTAAAAAAGTTCCTGCTGAGTTTGTTACAAGTTCCAAAGATCGGAAAATTTCATTTCTTAATCGTAAGAAGGGGGAGTCAAAGCGATTAATTAACCCTGAGTATCATCACTACTATGATTATACCTCTGGTACGAATCACAAATATCAACCTGAGATGGTCCGTGAGCAGCCTCCTGCCTATCTAGCTTCTTGGCAATAAATATTGGCTTCACCCTATCTGTATATAACTTGAGATGGGGCAAGTAATAGCTTGATAAACTTTGTGCATTTGTATTATTTTGGGTTAGTTTTTTTTTTTCTTTTTTAGTATATCAGGTGACTCAAAAGTAATTTTTTTACAGTTTATGAGAAAAGCTTGTTAGCAGAATGTTACTGGCAATTAAAGTATTCCAATATATTGGGGAAACTCCATTTGTTCAATACTATCAAAGTCAGGTTATTTCTGCTCACCTGAGTCTAAATAATGGTATGGAGAATACTGTTCTTCTACCTTATTTTTCGATGTGACTGGAAGTTAATATCAATATTTCTTATGCTTTGAATATTTTTCAAAATAATTCATTGAGCTAAGAATAATTATCATACTGATATAAAATTCTCACAGTGTGTGTTACCATTGTTTCTGAATTTTATCTTAATTTTCAAGATATACAATTCTGCTTTACATGGGGCATGGAATTAGTATGGGTCCAAGCCTGTTAAGGATCTATAAAAGTTACGGTATACGTACTTTCTTCTTCTTTATATCGTCCGCGAATTGAAGGTTTGTCTAGGGTTTCCGTACCAGCACCCTGAAAGATTAAAATTGGTCCAAGGAAGAGTGAAGTAGGCAATCATCTACAAGGGAGTCCATCAAGTAAGATTATAATCTTGTTATTCTTCACCAAATTTACTACTTCTAGTTATTATGGGAAGCTCTAATGGAGATAATGAGAAACCAAAAAGATTTTCTAAGGGTGTTGTTGCATCCTCTCTCATGAGTAGGATTATACCAAGTGATCAAGACTCTATTAGAATTGTGTTTGTCAATGATTCTAGTAGTAAGGCCTTTGAAAATATTTGTACTAGGGATTTCATCCTAAAGAAGAAATTGGTAAAGGAAAGTGGTCATAAAGAAGATTTATCTTGTTTTGACACTGTGGTTATAAAGTATAATCTTGGTAACATCTTCAATGGTCTTGGTGAAGGATTTGACACTCTTACAATGATCTTTTACGCTAACATCTATGATGTTAATCTTGATAAATTTATATTCAAGACTATGATTAATAGGAAAAAGATTCTAGTTGATAGAGAGTTTATCTCAAAGATTACCAAAATTCCCTTGGGTAATTTTTGTCTTCCTAGACCAAAAGAAGAAAAGCCATCTTGTGAAACCATTTTTTATGGTCTTTGTCACAAGAATTTGATTGGGTTGAGGGGAAGTTTCCTACCCAAGATCTTAGTATATCCTTAAGGATCTTCGGTAAACTTGGCATTTCTAATCTTTGTCCCTCCACGGTCGAGAACTCTCGATGGAGTCGTGAATTTGCAGAGTTGCTCTATTTCCTTGAAATGGGTGCTCAAGGTATTGATATTTGTGGATTTATTATTCTTAAAATGGTTTCAATAACGTCATCCAACAAGAAGTTAGGCTTTCCATGCTTGATTGGGCAAATATGTCGCGAACATTCCATTGCTCCCATTGGAAACTCTATTGGAACTCCCAAACCGGTTCGTCCAAGTATTATCAAACGTATGAAGATGAATTTTTACAAAAGACAAAGATGTGATACCCTTGACGAATCTTGTGATCATACCACCTTGGGTCTTCTTCAACAAATTCACAAGGGTGTTTGTAAGGTCAATTCCAAGGTAAAATGTGTGCAAGAACAATTATGTGTGATTGCTATAAAATTTCCCAAAATCAAGGAAGAAATGGATAAAGTTCAAGCCTCTTGGGTGGATTCTGATGATGAGGAAGATGATGCTTAGCTTCTTTGTTCCATATCATCTTAATATCTAGGAAACTTCTTGTGAGAATTTATTCTTATCTTTAAGAAGGATAACCAGGATTTGGTATAGCAAATATTGTGATTACATAGTTATTTCCAACGTTTCTCATCTTTCAATGTTTTTAGATTTATTTATTTAAATTCTAAGTTTTTGGAAGATGAACTTGCTGTATTTAATCTTATTGATTTTATATATTGCAAATGTCTTATATGAGATATATGTCGTTACGTTCGTGAATTGTGCTATTATCTCATATATGCTCAAAAGTTAAGTCTATTATGTCTTTATTCATATATTGATAAAAGATAGAATAAAATTTTTGAGAAATTTCGCAGTATTGATCTTTCCCTGATCCCCTATTATGTGGAATTATTGTATTTACTCCGTAAGTTTTCTTATGTTGAGTGATTTCCGTATAAATTAATCAATAAGACCTTCTTGTGGTTAATTTACTCTAGGTTTACTGGATACAAATCCATGTGATTTGTTAATGTCCAAAGAAATCATTCTTTTCTCGTAAAAGCAAGGTCGCTCATGTTGTTCTCTTGGGAGTGACATCAAATAGGGGAGAGTTCTTAAATGAACTTGTGCTTAATTTCCATATATTTGTGGGGAGAGCGGTTGTGGAATTTGAAGGGGTTAACTTGTATCTTAATAAACTCCTTGATGAATACGCTAAGTTTCGAATATGTGAAATCATCGAAAGAAAGCTGATATATTTCTTTTTAGTCATGAATTATCTTTTGAGAATTCATTACGATCCCATAGTTTTCGTACCTTTGCCAATTTATATTGACGAAAATGGGGAGAATTATTTAGTATTTCACTTTTTTTTTGCTTAATCGATATATTTTATTACCAAAGGAATAACCAAAGAGATACAAAGAAAAGCCTTAAAGGCTTAAAGAAAGTAGCTAAGAAAACAAAAAAAAAAGGAGAGCCTTTACATAAGGTTACCCCTTAGCAAAAACAATAGTATCTATCATTAGGATTTGCTATCCTAGTCATAAAATCTTGTCTAGTATAAAATCTTCTAACTTCACCCTTATTCAAAAATGCTCCTTTCTTAGCAAGGCCATCAGCTGTGAAGTTGATCTCTCTGGCACTGTGAAAAAAATTTAGTTTCTGCAAGACTTTGATAACACTCTCCCATTTGGACTGTACAAACCAAGGAAGGTTACCTGATGTAAAGGCTTTTATTGCAGCAGTTGAATCTGAATTTATAATCACATCAAATTTATTGTTTACTCTTGCCCACTCCACAACTCTAATTACTGCCATCAGTTCAGCTATAAAATTTGTAGCTACACCCAGGACTCTTATTTCAGCATACAAAATTTCACCAGAGCTGCTTCTGCAAACAAATCCACAACCTGCATTTCCTGTATTACCCCTTGAAGCTCCATCACAACAAATTAATATTTGGTTAAGAGCAGAAAGATAAAATTTCAGTTCCACTATCTTCTGCATTTTTATAGGCCTTCTTCCCAAATCAAAACTCTTGAGAATTTGAAAATCATAACTGCATTCCCACATACAGCCTTTCATTCTTACTGAGCAGTCTTTTGTGAACTGCATGATTCTCTTCTTGAACTTAGTTACATTCAGTATTTCTTCTTCAAATACAACCCTATTTCTCAAGAACCATATCCCCATCATAGTATTTCACACTACATACATATGGTTTACGGATCATTATGTAAGGGGGAGTGGATTCCATTCTATAGGGTTTACCTGTTGTGCAAAAAATGGAAGTATTGACTAAGGGGGATTGATACATATCACCATAGTATTATTTCAAAGTTGTGATGCAATTGACTTTGATTAATATAATAATACTATGACACTGAATAACAATGGTTGAGAACATTTATTTTCTTATTGTTATTGCTACGGATCTTCAACAACAATGATGCTGAGTTGAACACATTCAAAATCGATGGAGAACTTGAAGTAACGAAGAATTCAAGGAAGTTGAAGAGCCAAGGAAATCAAGCATGATGGATTATAAGCTACAAAGTTTATTTATTTTGTAATACATATGTATTGATAGTTTTGTCACTAAAACTGACAAAGTGGGAGATTGTTAGAGCACTGCTCGGTCGAACCCGCAAGCGTTGCTATCTCAAGCTTGTTTGAAAAGTTTAGTTGATCAAAACTATATACTTTTTTTTAATCTACTTATAGCTATGTCTCGGATTAGGATAGAAGTGTGTAGTTGAGCATTATGAAAAAGTGGGGGTACAACAACCTCACCCAATAATTCGCTTAGCAATCTGTATGGACTAACTCCAATATACTTTTAAGAGAATCAACTAGACAGTCAGACTCAATCTTAATAAAAAGTATATCAAAGAGTTATATCTCAGTTTCTCGATTCAATACTTACTCAAGCAAATAGAAATCTGCGAGTCTAATTGAATACAAGAGAAACTAACTTGAATGGTACCAAAGACCAATGTTTAAGTATCAATCAATTTCAATCAACAACCAAAGGTCGGATTTCCCAATTATTGATTCAACGCACAACCTGTGATATTTAAATTATATAACAAAATATAATGCGGAAAAGAAATAACATAGATAATAGAAGTTTTGTTAACGAGGAAACCGCAAATGCAGAAAAACCCCAGGACCTAGTCCAGATTGAACACATATTGTATTAAGCCGCTACAGACACTAGCCTACTACAAACTAACTTCGGTCTGGACTTTAGTTGAACCCCAATCAATCTCACACTGATCCAAGGTACAGTTGCGCTCCTTACGTCTCTGATCCCAGCAGGATACTACGCACTTGATTCCCTTAGCTGATCTCACCCACAACTAAGAGTTGCTACGACCCAAAGTCGAATACTTTAATAAACAAATCTGTATCGCACATAAAAGTCTACAGGAACAGATAAATCTGTCTCCCATAGAAATACCTACGAGTTTTTTTCCGTCTTTTGATAAATCAAGGTGAACAGGAACCAATTGATAACCCAGACTTATATTACCGAATAACAGCCTAGAATTATCAATCACCTCACAATAATCTTAATCGACTAGCGAAACAAGATATCGTGGAATCACAAACGATGAGACGAAGATGTTTGTGATTACTTTTATCTTGCCTATCGTAGAAATTAATCTCAAGTCAATTATTTCAATTGTACTCAATACGATAGAATCAGCAAGATCAGATCACGCAACTACAGATAAAATATTTGGGTCTGGCTTCACAATCCCAATGAAGTCTTCAAGTCGTTAACCTACAGGGTCTCGGTAGAAACCTAAGGTTAAAGGAGAATCGACTCTAGCTTATACAACTAGTATCACGCAAGAGGTGTGGAGATTAGGTTTCCCAGTTGCTAGAGTTCTCCTTTATATAGTCTTCCAAATCAGGGTTTGCAATCTAAGTTACCTTGGTAACAAAGCATTCAATATTCACCGTTAGATGAAAACCTGATTAGATTCAAGCTAATATCTTTCAACCGTTAGATCGAACTTAGCTTGTTATACACAAATGAAATGCATGTTCATTTAGGTTTGTGTAACCGTACCTAAACGTGTACACCTAGTTGGTTCAACAGTAGTTAACCAAGTGGTTAGCCATACGAGCACTTTCATATCAACCATATTCATCTTCATCATAACTAGTTCAAATGACTCAAAAGAACTAGTTAGAGAGTTGTTAAATTGCTTAGATATCATAGAAGTATACAAGACACAATCGAAGCAAAAACTATTTTGATTCACTCGAATCAATTCATCAACTTTATAGCCACGGTTTACAAATATGCATTCCTTAGTTTATATAAGTTTAAGTTCACGAATAAACAGTTTTTAGAAAATAACCTACTCAAGTATGCATACCGGTATGCATACTTAAGTACCCGGATTAAGTTTGTTTTCAGTTCACAAACTCCAGCATAATTTCACGGGACGTGAACTTCCGACAGTACGCGGACTTTAGTTCCGGATATCCTGAGCAGCAAAGTACGCATACTTTGGTTCAAGGATTTTGGACTTACCAAGTATGAGTTCACATACAATGTTTATATCCATTCAAGGTTATAGATTCTGAACTCTCATTTCAATCATTGAAACATTCTTAAAGGATGTCAAATAGAGGTTACTCACACACTATTCTTCATCAAAGCGATTTTCAAGATATTGAAATAATCAACATGAGTTTCATCACTTGTAAAGATGAACTTGTCCAAAGCGAAAGCTTGCCAACACATATTTCGAGAAATATATAAGCGAGATAAACTCGGCTCGAAATAGCAAATGTGTATAATCGAAGTCTATATAGCAATACGACTTTTGTCTCAAGATAGGAGATAGAGTAGATAGAATTTTGAGTGATAGATAAGTTCAAGTCTCCACATACCTTTTAGTCGATGAAGTTCCACCAGTTCCTTGACTAGTTCTTCGTCTTTGTATGATGATCGCCGTGGAGTCTAGAGCTCAACTACATTTTCTATCCTAGTCCGAGACTTAGCTATAAGTAGACTAGAAATCAAGACTTATAGTTTTGGCAACTAAACTTGACAAACAAGCTTGAGATAGCAACACTTGGGATTTCGACCGAGCAGTGCGAACAATCTCCCCTTTTGTCAATTTTAGTGACAAAGCTATCAATAGTATGGAATACAAAATAAATAAACTTTGCAGCTTCTCTTCCACATGCATGATCTCCTTGGTTCTTCAACATTATTCGAAATCTTCGTCACTTCCAAGTACTCCAATGATTCCAAAGGTTGTAAGTTTAGCATCATCGTTGTTGAAAATCCGTAGCCATAACAATGAGAAAACAAAAGCTCTCAATCATTGTTACACAGTGTCATAGTATTATTACACAGCATCAAAGTTCAATTGTATCACAACTTTTACAACAATACTATGGTGATATGTATCACTCCCCCTTAGTCAATACTCCATCTCACATGGAAACCACTCCCCCTTACATTTGGGTATGATATTTGGGTAAAAGTTTGAAATTTTATTTTATTTTTTGCTAATTTTTTATAGTTTAAAGTTGGGAGTTCTTGAGTTCTCATCCATAGAAAAAGGTTACGGCTGGGAAGTCAAAAATTCCTAGCCATAAAGTATTGTTTACAAGTGTTGATGGTGGTTTTTAGTTCAGGGATAAATTTGTAAAACCCTACATTTAATGTGCCATCACTCTGCAAAGAAACAGAGCCATGTAAAAGTGATGAGTGTTCAACCTCTTCACTGGCGCATTTATAAAGCAACATATATCCACCAGAATGGTGCATGTAGCAACAATCCCATATATTCTGTAAATTTCGGCACCCTGCCTATATTATTCAATTAATATAAGTTTCTTTAAATGCTTTCTGTGATATGTTCCCGGCTGAACCCTTAATGTTGATATGGCATGACAATTTGTGTTCACTCGCAGCAGAGTAGCACGAATTTCCAAGTATCAAGGATAAGGTCCTTGCATAAAGTATTCAATCGGAAAGCATACTGCTCTCTGGCAATGAACTTAAAGAACTCTGTGTCAACACATAGAATTCAATCAATTTTGTGATAATTCACAAGATTCAGTTACCCTGACTAATTTGCAAAAATTAGGGTTTTGCGACTCGCGTGATATATTAGACCTTGCACTGTCGAAATTAAGCCTAGGCGAACTAGGTAATTAATCCGCCATGGATTAGTAGGTGCAAAATCCTACCCAAAATCATAAAACAAGGAGCCGCGGAATGGGAGCAGCAATAAAGGGAGGTGTGGCCATGCCATAGGCCAGCCGGCGCCACTTGCAAGTGGCCACACCCATGTTGCTCAACCGGCCCCCTTTCCATCGACCAATCAGGTCGTTTTAAACCCGCCACGACGCGCTGGAAGTGTGTCCACGCCCTTTCTTGCCGGACCCCTTTCCATCGACCGATCAGGTCGCTCTAAATGAGCCACACGCATTTAGAATGAGGCCGGGCCCATGTTGCTTGCCGGCCCCCTTCCCATCGACCAATCAGGTCGCTCTAAACTTACCACACGCACACTAGAAGTGTGGCCACACCCATGCTTGGTCGGCCCCTCTTTTAATTGACCAATCAGGTCGTCCTAAACCTGCCACAGCATCAAAAGAGGCAAGGTTGCGCCAATACGCTAATTGGAATGCCAAACATGCTAAACTTGCCACTTTACCACAGAAGCATGACGAACGTGGAAACATACCATAAATAGTGCACTTACGTGCCAACCCATCATCTGTTCGTGGCCAACGCCATAACAAACTTCAATGTGGTTATCCTAACCAGAGACACGACCTTGCATGGTCGAAACCCTAATTTCCAGTCGTGGCACAAATTATGCCACTTCGGGCCCCACAACATGCCACGAGCCGTGCAGGACCCAGGTGTTGATGGTGGTTTTTAGTTTAGGGTTTAAATCGTAAAACCTTACATCTGACATGACGTCACTAGGACCACTAGCGCATTTATTGAATCATTCAACATGCCTACGTAAGAATTACCGGGGTACCTTTTTTTTTACGTGTGTCATGTTCCACGGCAGAACCCTTAGTATTGACCGATATCACCTTCGTACACCAAACCCTAAATTCTTACACCACTGTGCCAATGGCAAACCAAGCCAGCCACATCTCCGCACCAAGGCATGCCAACCATGCCAGCCGCACCACTGTGCCAATGGCAAACCATGCCAACCACATCTCCGCGCCAAGGCATGCCAACCATGCCAGCCGCACCACTGTGCCAATGGCAAACCATGCCAGCCACATCTCTGCGCCAAGGCATGCCAACCATGCCAGCCGCACCACTGAGCCAATGGCAAACCATGCCAGCCACATCTCCATGCCAAACACACCTAGCCGTGCTAGCCGCACCATGTGCCAAACGGCATGCCCAGACCTTGGCCCCACCATGCCAAACGCACCTAGCCATGCTAGCCGCACCATGTGCAAAACGACATGCCAAGCCCTTGGCCCCACCATGCCAAACGCACCTAGCCATGCTAGCCGCACCATGTGCCAAACGGCATGCCAAGCCCTTGGCCCCACCATGCCAAACGCACCTATCCATGCTAGCCGCACCATATGCCAAACGTCATGCCAAGCCCTTGGCCCCACCATGCCAAACGCACCTTGCTATGGCCCTTAGCCAACCTAGCCGCGCCACCATGCTGGCCTTCCCTATGCGGCTACCAAAAGGAAGGCGTGCGACAATCAACGATCGCCCTTCAATCCCATGAGCAAATCCTAGCCATCCAAGGTTACCAGACAACGCATGGTAACCTTTGGCCCGAAACCCCAATTTGGCCACGCCAAACCGCGCCAAGGCATGCCATGTCAATGGCATGCCAACCTAGCCGCGCCACAATACTGGCCTTCCCTATGCGGCTACCAAAACGAAGGCGTGCGACAATCAACGGTCGCCCTTCAATCCCAGGAGAAAATCCTAGCCGTCCAAGGTTACCAGACAACGCATGGTAACCTTTGACCCCAAATCCTAGCCTGGCCATGCCGCCATCCCTCCTGAATTCTTACTGGTTTTTACTGTCGGGATATTTTCACCACCCGAACGAACTCAAAACCTAAATATTCCCTCGTAAGGGGATAGAGAATTCTTTTCCGGTCATATGGAGGGGCGGACCGTCAAAATCCGAGTCCGTATGCGAATTCTACAGCAATTCCAATAAAGGGCGCTAATTAGGGTTTCAACATGTTAAACCTTAACTTAGACAAAGCCATGCACAACGATGGCTACTAAAACGAAGGCGTGCGACAATCAACGGTCGCCCTTCAATCCCAAGAGCAAATCCTAGCCGTCCAAGGTTACCAGACAACGCATGGTAACCTATGACCCAAAACTCTAGTTTCGCCACGCCAAACCGCGCCAAGGCATGCCATGCCAACCTTGCCGCGCCACCATGCTGGCTTTCCCTATGCGTCTACCAAAATGAAGGCGTGCGGCAATCAATGGTCGCCCTTCAATCCCAGGAGAAAATCCTAGCCGTCCAAGGTTACCAAACAACGCATGGTAACCTTTGACCCAAAATCCTAGTTTGGCCATGCCAAACCGCGCCAAGCTGGCCTTCCCTATGCGGCCATCAAAAACGAAAGCGTGCGACGATCAACGGCTACCTTTCCTCTTAAGATGCAAAATCTCGACCGTCGAAGGTCACCAAGCCAGCAAGTCTCCCAAGCTCGACTTGTTAGGCAACAACAATATGCTACATGTTTTCCACGAAAACATTCGAGGCATCAACACATATCACAAACTGGGGGATCCTCTTTGGGTATTGGTTTGGCGGTTTACAGCGTGCGGCGTACACTACGCCCGTCATAAGGATGAGGCGGTTAGTAAATATAGGGAGTAATGGTGAAACGTTCTTTTTTATGGAACATCAATTCCATGCGTTAACGGTTACCATCTCCTCCCATTTACTCACCCATTTTTACATTCCTTAATGAGCTCAGAGTATGTTACACCTCGACTTGTATAAATAGGTCTTACCTATTTCCACCGAACAACAAGTTCAGTCAGGAGCATACAACACTCAGAAAACATTTGCTAGCTTTCCATCTATTAGCTTCCCACTTTCTGATACAAGTCGTAGAAAATAACTACTCTTCCAGAATCAACTATTCTGGTCTCAACACTTTCCTTGCTTCCCTCCCCAAAACCAACCCATTCTCCTTCACTTTGTGACCGAAGCAAGTCTGGAACGGCCATTTCTTGGTTTAGGCCGGATTTGTACAGATTGATCTCTCGAATCTAAAGTACTCCCTTGCAGTACATTGTTTAGAGTTTAAATTCGTTTCTCACCCACACACCCGAAATTACCGAAATCAGCAGAAACCATTTTCACCCACAAACACCAGGAAACCCTAATAAAGACGCCATATCATAGCCACCTGTGGAAATCCTTTCTCATGTGGCCGTTTCCACATGATGGCTTGGCTATGGTTCTTTCGGTATGGCTATGGCACCATTTGCATAAAACATCGATGCGCCACGTCCACATGCCACATGCCGCATGCACTAATTAGGGTTCTGGCATACCAAACCCTAATTCAGGCAAAGTTGTTATGCAACCAAGCCAAGTAACGTTTCCCAGAGCATTGGGATTGTTGTGGCAACAGGGCCAATGTTGCCACGCCACATTTGGGTCTAACACCAATATGCTAAAACAGCTGCCACGGCTATGCCACTTGCATGTCGCTATGCCGTGGCTACGCCAGGCGCCACTATGCCAATGGCGCCACTTTGCTATACAACATGATGTGGCCATAATCAATGGCCATTCTTTATCATAAGCTACAATCTCAGTCGTCCAAATTCGCCAAGGAATTGACAAGCCTGTGGCAAGTTTTAGGCGGTTTACAGCGTGCGGCGTGCAATACGCCCATTATAAGAAAGTGTCATAAAGCGGGACAATTAGTGGCGGCAAGAAGTAACGGGTGTAAACGGACCCACTTCCTTCATAATGGAAGCATGGGTTTCTGACGGTTATACGTTACTCCACTCTTCCATCACCCAATCGTTCCCACTTCCTACGAGACCAGGGTACGTTTAAATATGACTTGTATAAATAGGCTTGACCTATTTCCACAAAATAACAAGTTTTTGGTATGCAACAACATAGTATCCAGAAATCACCAAGAACCGATATCTTTTCACTCTGCAAGCCAGTTCCACTTTCTGATACAAGTCATAAATCAAGCCACATCTTCAGAATTAACCATTCTGGTCTCAACACTCTCTTCGCTTCCCTCCCTAAGACCAACCCTTCTCCTTCACTTTGTGACCGAAGCAAGCCTGGAACGACCATTTCTGGGTTTATGCCAGGATTGTACAGATTGATCTCTCGAATCAAAAGTACTCCCGTGCAGTGCATTGTTTAGGGTTAGATTCGTTTCTCATCCACACACCCAAAATTACCAAAATCAGCAGAAACAATTTTCACCCACAAACAACAAGGCAAACCCATTTGATTCAGAGTTGTAACGAAAAGAGAAGATTTTGTCTCACCACACACCCTAAGATTTTCAGTTGCATTTCTAAACAACTGTAAGCATCAACAAAATTTCCCATCATATAGTACAAGACACCCATCTGACCTTCAATGCCTATAGTTTTGTTTAGTTGATTGTGAGTTTTTCATATATCATTGAAGCTTTGTGGAGCAGCTCGAGAGTCGTCTCAAAATTGCTCGTGGATTGTGATTTTAACCGATAATGATCTCCTTAGGGGAAGTTACTGAGCATTCTCACTTCTTTACCCATCTTGTTATATAATTTATCTAGTCGAACGTATATTGAAGCAACTGAAGTATGATTCTCTACTTTGATTGTGTTTTGAACATGGTTAATGAATTCTCATATGCATAAACGACTTCATTATATCTAGATAACGATAAGTATGAATATCATATATTGCAATCAACGGAAGCGACCTACATTTCCTGTCAATTGGTTACCATTTAAATAACTAAGAGTAGATGTTCGAGAGATGCGTCATGATAACCTTTTGTTCCCTAGATAAGACTCGTTAGACTCTGATCAGTCGCTCCTTCGATTAAAGATTAACCATTCTTTCTATGGCTTTCAAGAGCCATTAGACAAAACTTCTCGGTATCACCGAATTGCATTAAAAATAAGTCGGGTTTTTTTAAATCTACCTTTCTTAATTTTCATTGTTTCAAACCAATCCCAAACACTTAATTAACTAACTTAATTAAATTTATTAATACTAATTAATTGAGGACAATTTAGTAACTATAGATAATTAATGGTAAGGAATTTTGCGTATTCTATTTGATGACCCCATTTTATCATCTTGTCGGCTCTCAAAACTTCCCTATGCAACACCAATGATCGAGTTCTTCTATTATCAGGCACGACGGGTAAACCAATAAATCCTTTAAAACCGTGTCCGCCCAAGTTTGGGTACGGGCAATACGGCAAGTCATACTAAGGCTATGTTTGGAACCAAATCCAATGAGTTTAGCCATTCGAACAAATATTCTCAGACACAGCATCTTGCGTGGCCCCATAGCCATAAAGCTTACTTCTTTCCCTTTTCTCTGTCTCTCTCTCTCTCTCTCGTCGTTCTTCTGTGCTGATTTCATTTTGTTTTTCGAATTTCACGAAAAGTAATTACCGCGGTCTGTTTTTTCTATCCAAGTTAGTGACATAAGAGGAGGAGGAGGAAGGGAAACTCATGATGATTCAGGGTTCATGGAATTGAAGAAGATTATGGATTCATGGAATTTAAGGATATTGTGACATCGAATTATTGTTTAGAATTAGGGATTTACTTTAATAATAAGTCATCATCATGGCTGAGGTGGTTACTAGGAGTTGGAAAGACTCTTATAAGGGCATGTCTTCTGATAATATCAAGGGTTTGATTCTGGCTTTATCATCTAGTTTCTTCATTGGTGCTAGTTTTATAGTTAAGAAAAAAGGATTAAAGAAAGCTGCTGCTTCTGGGCTTAGGGCAGGTAATTTCTTAATTTTCATTCATTTATTGTAATTAACATTTAGGGTTTCTGTACACTTGGTTTATTGAAATGTGCTTTGTGGCATTGTGTTGATGGTGAAATTTGTGGCATTTGTTTACTGATTAGATTTCATTCATAAAGGGTGGGAATTTGATTTAGAATAATGGTTTTCCTTATAAATTGAAGTATTTGTGACATGTCCATCTTGTATGTCTCGTTAACTGCTGGTGTTCTGGAATCTGTGATTAGTGGTGAGGTAGTGACAGAAAGTAAACTGGGATGTTCTTGTTTGTTGCAAGGGTTATGTTGGTTAAGAACTGAAGTAGTTTTTTTTTAGAAGTATGATTAGATGAGATGGACATGCATATTGACTGGTACAAGATCAGACGAACAAAAACATGCAATGTACACAAGAATCTGCATTGAGTTCCATGGCTTAATGAAACCCAATAAACAAATTTATACTCTCATTTTATGCATGGGCAGACATGTTACAAAACGACATATCCCGTGTGCCAAGGTGGCTGATATTTGTGTTTTTCCTGAGATAATTTAGGGAGTCGTAAGAACCTCAAGGAAATAGTACTTCTTCGAGATAATCTTTTTGTAGTGGTGAGACTTTGTGGTACTCATTGACCATCTCCAATAAAAAATTTAAACCATTTTTGTTTGTTCTGTGCATGTCCTTTATATTCTTCCTCAGGTATTGGATACCAATATGATGTACAGAATCTCACAGCAAAACAAATCACTGGTTACTTTTTGCAGGTAGCGGAGGCTATTCTTATCTATATGAGCCACTTTGGTGGGTAGGCATGATAACAAGTGAGTTTGCTTTAATGCTCTATCATTCTTTTCAGATGAATTTAACTTTCCAATCATAATGAGTCACCCAAGTGTATTGTATTCAGTAAAGCTTGATTTGTTGTGGTATGAACTTTATCTGTTAATCTACGTTATGTGGTAAACTACACGACTACCATGAGATGAGATGTGATGTTTGGAGAAAATGAGGAACTGGTGTAGTGGAATCGCTTTTAAATCTGAGTGTTTTTTATACTTATGCCGCACTACCGTTTTATGGCAATATCAACAAAACTTTTTATGGTGTTGAACTTGCATCAAGCGAAGTTACTGATGTTACATCGACCTGGCAATCTTTTCCGTGACTATATAAGTTTGTGGCAATATTTGATTAAACTTTTCTTTTTTCTTATTTAACTCGTTGTGGAAAGGCTCGAGACCTCCATCTAACGTTGGATTCAATTTCCTTTACAATGGTCACACCAATCCAAGGGTGTGCCAGGACTTACTTCTTTTTTGGTTGTGAATATTAGGTTGACTTCATCTGATTGATGATGCTGTCGATCTTGGAAAGCTATTCAATTAGATGATTCTTAAACAAATATCTCTGTAAACAAATTCTGGGAAAAGTTTAGCCTGAAGAGGATAAGAGTATGCCCATTCTAGTGAATGTGGTTGAAATTAACACATTCTCATTATAATAGTAGAGATAGAGATAAGTCCTTGGACATAAGTTTTCTACGTCTTAGAGCATCAGCTTAAAATTTGACTTCCCAGTGCATCTGCCATTTTTAGTTCCTGCCTTGGTTGCTGCTTTCAGCATTTCTTATTTTATTTAACAGTGTTAACACTGAAAACATCTTTGTTTTCTATTATGTATGTATCATTTTTGCTACTCGTTATGTAGTCTCATGTTTCAGTATCACACTTATTAATTTTCGTACTGCTTCCTTTTCCTATCTTGTTTCTGAAGAGTGCTCGAGGTTTTTAGTAAAATGTAATGCTGTTTATAGTTTGTCCCAGTAGCTTTAGAATTTTGATTTTCACCAATAAATTTAGCTGATATTCTTCTCACTGTGCATTCAACTTCTTAAGTTTTACAATCTAGATATGTAGCTCTTTTGGATGTTCAGTTATTATTCAAGTGTGTCCCTCTCCTTTTGGGTGATTGCTTAGGTATGGGCCACAAGCGCCCCTGATATTTACTCTTCACACTCTATTAAGTAGTTCTGTACAGTCCCATGTTATTGTTAACGCCAGTGTATTGCCTTAGAAATATTCTGTCAGTAGCTACCTTTTATTTATGATCTATAAGTTCCTGGGAACTTCAAGAAGGGTATCATACCCTTGCCTGCCAGTTCAGTTTCAACATATAAGCATTGTATTTTAACTGTTTTAGTTTTGTTCTCTAGTTTATTTTGGTGATCCATAATCATATCAATGAGTTATTAGGATTATTTAGTCAACAGTAGTAAAACTTATAGATATATTTTTTTTATAGCTCATGAAATCTTGGTTATTTTCTCCATGTTTAAGTATCATAAATTCAAGAAAATCTTCTGTTCTTGTTTCCATTAAAGTTTTGCTACTGATGAGGTTACTTCTCTATCTATTGTTACAGTGATTGTAGGGGAAATCGCTAATTTTGCAGCATATGCATTTGCTCCAGCTATTCTGGTCACTCCTCTTGGTGCACTTAGCATTATTATCAGGCATGAGACAGAATCATGTGTCCTGTTGTATCTTCCTTCTCTCATAGTCAGTACTAAAAACTGTATTATGTTGCAGTGCTGTTCTTGCTCATATCATATTACGGGAGAGGCTACATATCTTTGGTATCCTTGGTTGTGTTCTATGTGTTGTGGGATCCACAACTATCGTTTTGCATGCTCCTCAAGAACGAGCCATTGATTCTGTGAGAGAAGTATGGGACCTCGCTACAGAGCCGGGTAAATGTTTTTTCTATGTGTTCGAGAGCTACTTTTCTTCTTGAGTTCTTTGCCTAGTTCGCTTCAATAGAGTCTGAGCTAAAATAATCTAATGCTGCCTATTTTCTGCAGCTTTTCTTTTGTATGCAGCTGTGGTCATAGCAGCAGTTATTGTACTCATATTTCGTTATATTCCCGAGTATGGGCAGACACATATAATGGTCTACATTGGGGTTTGTTCGCTTGTAGGTTCTCTATCGGTACGTATGCCATAGGTGCTAATTTGGTGTTAAACTTCTGCTTCATACATATGATATAATATTGTTTTAAGGTCTTTAACTTTGTGACAGGTCATGAGTGTTAAAGCTCTTGGAATTGCGTTGAAGTTGACCTTTTCTGGAATGAATCAGTTAATATACCCTCAAACATGGGCTTTCACCATGGTTGTAGTCACATGTATCCTTACTCAGATGAACTACTTAAATAAGGTAGACTGTTGCCTTCAATCCCTGCTCGTACTCTTTTTCAATGAAAAAGTATTCAATTATCCATGTTATGGCTTACCAGTGGACACATATTTACCTGTTCAAACTTCCGACACAATATTTGATGTTTACTAAATACTGATTTGTCTCTGTCGCTACTTTAATGTTGGTTTCATAAAACTTGTATACAAATATGGATATACGGTGAATTTTGAATGGATATCACTTCCATTTTAGGACTTCTTTTTCTGCTAACAGTAGTTATTAGTTATAGTGCAGCTGAAAGAACCTTTTTTGCCGAAAATCTGAACCTTGGTCCCATCTATCAAGTAGTCTAGGAAAGAAATAGAGACACGTGCCTTAATCGATAAGAGTATGTGATGATGCTATCCAGTGATGATTACAGTTAGAGAAGGACTGAACATGTTTTCTTGTCTTTTTTTTCTTCTGGCAATCTGACTTTCATACGTACAGCCCTTTATCCATCTTTGGGTGGAGTATGTTTAACTTTTGGTTATCTTGTCTGCAGGCCCTTGATACATTCAACACAGCAGTTGTATCACCTATATATTATACGATGTTCACAACATTAACCATTTTTGCAAGTGTTATCATGTTTAAGGTAAGCATGATGGTCGGTATATATAGTTAATAAAAAGATTATGCTTTATTGACTTTGTTTAAGTGACCAATGGTGAATTATTCAATTAGCAGTAAGTGTCGAGGGATAAAATTCCTCGAATGAAAGAAAAACTATTTTCAATATTGCAAAACTAGATAAATGTGGAACCAGCCTCATTATAATTATATGTCCGCCATTCCTGAACCTCTCTCTTGGACAGAGTTGTAGATGAGCTTATCCATCTCCAGATTATAGATGAGAGTTCCTCGACTAATTGGATTTCTTAAGGTCATTGTACGCAAGCATGCCATATGTATTTTCTGCTCAAGTAGGCTTTCCAAATTGAAAAAATTAAAATCTCATCTCTTATATATTATTTTTTATATTATTAATCCTAGATCAAAGATTTCCTGCTCAAGTAGGCATGCATGTTCTTGTAGATTATTTATCAGTATTCAGTTACCTATCTTTACTGGAGTGCTGTCCCTCACCAACCATTAACTTAGGGAGCTAGGATTGCTTGGCAAATATAATCCAGTAGAGAAACATGCAAGTATATGGTGTTTTTATCTTCTTTAACTAGTCATTTCTTTCACCTGTGCCTGGTTAACCGGACCATATATTGATTGATTTTCTTAATTTCAGGACTGGGATCGGCAAAATCCTACTCAGATTATAACAGAGCTGTGTGGTTTTGTAACAATCCTTTCAGGGACCTTTCTTCTTCACAAAACGAAGGACATGGTAGATGGTATGTTCTTTATCTTTAACCTAGTCCAGCTTTTATTTTAAGCTGTTTATTTACAGTAAGGCTAATGAATTCTTGTCCAGGCTCCTCGCGCAGTTCTAAGCACAACGAAGACGAGGAGGAAGGCTTTGGTCCAGAAGGCATTCCTCTTAGGTGCCAGGAATCCTTCAGATCACCATAGTCGAGTACACAAGTCTATCTGCATTGGCCAAGTTTATTGCATGTTATTGTCAGGGCCGGCCCTGAGATTTGGCTGCCCGGAGTGAAGGTGAAATTGTTGCCCTGTCGATCCTGATATTTTTTTGCGGGTGTTACCAGTGCAAAGGTGATATTTCAATAGATTAGTGTTAAGGTACTCTAATTGTAGCAGCTTGATTAACTGAGTATGTCAAATCAAACCCTGTTTATAACCTACGAAGAGTTGAAAACTTGAAGTGAAACATGAAACAGCAGAACGCCTCACCCTGTGTATCGAGTGAGGAAATATCTGCCTGGCACATTTAAGTTTGTACATATATATATATATATATATCAAGTAGCCAAATACTTCTCAAAAACAGCAGAAATTTCTTTATGATTTAGAAAGCAGTAATAACAAAAATTCATTAACTTTTCGATCACCATCGGCTATCCCTAGTTGCCCTAAAAATATAATTTGGATAACTAATGCTATATGATTGACTTGGAAAACTCAAGAGAAATAGACTATCTATCATTGTGGAATGGCCGAATGGGCCCTGAGTTATAAAAGGTGGCGCCTTGGCGCTTGGCGGTCGAAGGCCGCCTAAATTTTTACCGATTTTTTGAATTAGGCGTTTGACCGCCTAGGTGCCGATTTTGACCGACTTTGACCGATATTTTGATAAATAGGCGCCGACTTTTACCGATTTTTTTGAGTTAGCCCAAGTTAACCCTAGGGTTTCCTTATCTTCCCTGGTCGGCTGGTCCTCTTTCTATAATTTCTTCTCTCTGTTCTTCTTCTTCTTCTTTTTCTTCATCTCTGTTCTTCATATCTTCTTTAGAGTTTCTCGAAAATGGCTGCTACCAACACAAGAGAAGACGTTGCTGATGTTGAATTAGATGGGATAATTGGTGGTGATGCTGAAGAGAAAGTGGACTATGGCAATGAATGAGAAGAAGATATTGAACTCTAAATTTAATAAGACTATTTATGTATTAGTTTTTAATTCGTAACTTAGGACCGCTTTGTTGTTGTGTTGTTGTTTTAGGTATTTAGAAACTTAAGAGCAGTGAGTAACAAAAGTAGTGAGTCTAAGTAGCAAATCTTAAGAATTATTGAATGATATATCTATTTAGTACATGGTGTATTGAGCCCTCCATCTCTTGGTAATATTATGTATGCATTAATTTTTTTTCCCGACTAATCCCCGACTAGTCTCTCCAGGCGCTAGGCGCTACTCGGCCGCCTGACACCCGCCTTACGACTTTTACAACTCAGAATGAACCTAATAGTTCATGGTAACTTTTATGTTTTTCCCAGGATTAGTAGTACCCAATTCAGGTACATTTCATCGCTGCGTTTGTGTTTTCCGTTGTACAATGGATATGTTGATAAACTTCATCATTTGTTGGAGCAGATGGGGCAAATTTATGAACTGTATTAAGTGGGTGCACATTGAGGAACAAATGAACTTGGTTTGCAATACATGAAGCGATATCCAATTAAGACCAAAATAAGAATTGAGTTTTTAGATTGAAACCCCCCAAAAGAAAAAAGATATAATCTGTTATAAACTAAAATGAGACATCCAAAAAGAGAGAAAATAAGAAGATTCTCACCAGATGTTCCAATTACAGAGGAAGTGAGCCTCAATCTATAGCCAAGCATAAGAGAATGTAGTAAAGATGACATTAACACTAGATGAGTTATGGAGTGCATACCCACTACTAAAGGTATTAAGCCTAAGTTATCACACTAGTTATGGGAGTTACAAATTATTGGAGAATGTAAAAGGACAAATAAGGAGACATGATATGGAGGAGTAAGTATGGTGTAAATCCACAAAATATTTATTTACAACACTCCCCCTTGGATGACACCACACTACTAGACATTGCCTCATTAAAATCTTGCTAGGAAAACCCAAAGGGAAAAACCTAGGCGAAGGAAAAAGAGTGCAAATAAATAGAGTAGTGATTGACGCGCAAATGATACCTCATTAAAACCTAGACAAGGAAAACCCAGTGGCACAAAACCTTGACGAAGGAAAAAGAGTACAACGTGATGGTCAATACCTCTTAGTATGATCCTCCCCTTGATAAGTACGTACTTCAATTAAATCTTGGCTTGCAAATCTTTCAATGGACACTTCCCAATTTCGATGAACGAATTTTTTGAATGCAAAAGATCGTTTGTTCCTTCATGAATAAATTGCTAGTTGATGAAGTTTTCTTTTGTGCAAGTCTTCTAATAGTAGTGTTCTCAAGTTTTCATGCTTCTTTAAATGCATTGAGGACTTGTGTCTTGAATTGCTAGCTTCTCAGAGATGATTTGTAGAAGTAGTTGATGTAGTTTCTTCAACGAAGTACCAAGATATGTATACATTACAATATGTGAACAAAAACCGTATTTGTGATTAAACCTAAAGTGGTTCAGAAGGATATCCAAAATTCTAGGAGATGGTTATGTTGATTTGGTCTAAGAGATTGACCTCGTTAATGGTGGGAATCCACCAAATAACCAAAATTGATACAACTCCCCCTTGGATGACCACCATGTTGAATTAAACTGCCTCACTAAAAACCCAGTGGGAAAAAATATATGGACAAAGGAAAAAGAGCACAATATCAACATTTTTAATAAAAATTTAATGTCCACAAGATGTTGCCTCGTTAAAACATTGTCAGAAAATCCACATGGGAAAAAACCTGAAACGAATAAAAAAGAGTGCAACTTTTGACGATTTATGGATGCTAACTCAACAGTAGGAGTTTTAAGAAAAACAAGCATTAAAATCTAACTCTAATCTATATCATTGAAAAGTTTTATGCAAGCATATATTAAACTGCAAAAAAAATATATATATATTTATGCTGCTAAAACGTGGATTTTTGTGTTTTTAAGGACTCCTTAAGAGACCTATAAAGTTGATATCATCAAATAAATATTAAACCATATTTTTGGTATTGTACTAAATTTCTAAAAAACACATAAAGGATTGTGACATAATCGAGTCAGGTGGCTGCCTAAATTCAAATATGTTCCCCCACATTTGTTGTGTGAATGCAATATGAGTCCTTAAGGACTACCACGCCAAATGCATCATATAAGGCGAATAAAGTATTATTCAACCAATCCTAGGGTTTGAAAAATACAAAATGTAATACCCACTATTTTTATTTACCGTTTCGGGCCGGGTTATACTCTTTAATTTGTAATTTAGGTTGTTGTTCCCTGGCCTTAGCCCATGTGAATTGCTTGAACTAGGAAAGCTATTGGTGAAAATAGAGTCACTTAATTTATTTTAGTAAATAGATAAAATTAATAGAAAATGAAAAAATAAATAAATAATTAAAGAAAATAATAAATATTAGATCTAACATTAATGAAAACATTAGTATAAAGTTTATAATAAAGAACTTAGGAAGAAAATTATAATAAAGAGTTTTAAGTTTTAACCAAAGGTTATGGAGAAGAATAAAAGAGATGGAGGTTGTCCGTGCCGATAAACGATAGGTGGGTGTACGGACCAAGGACATTCGTACCGTGAACTCAGTTGTTAAAACCTAAATTGGTAGATTTGTCGAAATTCTTATTGGTGTTATGAACTCAATTGTGAAATCTAATTGGATGAATTATTGAAAGTATTATTGGTATTATGAACTCATGATAGAAGGATGATTTGTTAGAAACAATATGTGTATTGTGAATTCGTGACTAAACAAATGTACTTGTGTGGTGATCATGTTGGCTAATTATGTCGTATGCTCATGTTGTATGTTATTTGACTCATTGTCATTGTTATGCATGTTTTGAGATTGGGAATGCATTCTACTGAGCTGTCATCTCACCCCAATTGACATCCTTGCAGATTTATCAGCGTTGCGCAGCGAAAGCTAGGAATGAGTAGCTTAGTGATTGCGTTGTTTTAATGTATTGCTTGAAATGTAAATTTGAACTAAAATGTTGTTAAGGATTTCTAGTAAATTCAAATTCATGAACTCATGTTTCATAAAGCTTTTATCATGTTTGATATAAAAATTTAAGTAAAAGAAATATATGCTAAGTCTCTTTCCAACCCGTAACGCTTCGAGTTCGGATCTCCAAATTGGTTTGACCCTGGTCCAGAACTCGGGGTGTTACAAGTTGGTATCAGAGCTCTAGGCTTTAGATCTTGAATGAGACCGTAAAATAAATTATTTGATATGTTGATGTGATACTAAGCATACTTGTTTGATTTGATTGGTGTATTGCTTGCTTCTATGTATTAGTTGTATTCTAGCTTTTGTGTAATTCATGCGATTATGAATTGTGTGCTTGATTGATGTTTTTGGAATTTTAAGAATATAAGTATGTTCTAAATTTCGGGACGAAATTTCTTTTAAGGTGGTATAATGTAATACCCACTATTTTTATTTACCGTTTTGGGCCCGGTTATACTCTTTAACTTGTTATTTAGGTTGTTGTTCCCTGGCCTTAGCCCAGGTGAGTTGCTTGAACTAGGAAAGCTATGGGTGGAAATAGAGTCACTTAATTTATTTTAGTAAATAGATAAAATTAAGAGAAAATGAAAAGATAAATAAATAATTAAAGAAAATAATAAATATTAGATCTAATATTAATAAAAACATTAGTATAAAGTTTATAATAAAGAACTTGGGAAGAAAAATAAAAGAAAGAGTTTTAAGTTTTAACAAAAGGCTATGGAGAAGAATAAAAGAGATGGAGGCTGTCCGTGCCGATAAACGATAGTTGGGCGTACGAACCAAGGACATTTGTACCGTGAACTCAGCTGTTAAAACCTAAATTGGTAGATTTGTCGAAATTCTTATTGGTGTTATGAACTCAATTGTGAAATCTAATTGGATGAGTTATTGAAAGTATTATCGGTATTATGAACTCATGATAGAAGGATGATTTGTTAGAAACAATATGTGTATTGTGAATTCATGACTAAACAATTGTACTTGTGTGGTGATCATGTTGGGTGAATATCTATGTTAGTGATTTTCTCGAAATTATGTCGTATGCTCATGTTGTATGTTATTTGACTCATTGTCATTGTTATGCATGTTTTGAGATTGGGAATGCATTCTACTGAGCTGTCATCTCACCCCAATTGACATCCTTGCAGATTTATCAGCGTTGCAAAATGTAAAGCTAGGAATGAGTAGCTTAGTGATTGCGTTGTTTTATTGTATTGCTTGAAATGTAAATTTGAACTAAAATGTTGTTACAGATTTCTAGTAAATTCAAATTCAAGAATTCATGTTTCATAAAGCTTTTATCATGTTGATATAAAAATTTAAGTAAGATAAATATATGCTAAGTCTCTTTCCAACCCGTAACGCTTCGAGTTTGGATCTCCAAATTGGTTTGACCTTGGTCCAGAACTCGGGGTGTTACAAGTTGGTATCAGAGCTCTAGGCTTTAGATCATGAATGGGACCGTAAAATAAATTATTTGATATGTTGATGTGATACTAAGCATGCTTGTTTGATTTGATTGGTGTATTGCTTGCCTACATGTATTAGTTGTTGATAAGTGTTTAATTCTTACATATTTACTACTCAAATTTACATTTATTTAGTTCTTTATTTTGTAATATATTTGATGATTTTATTTATTTTTGCAGTTTTAAGAAAATAAAGCTCTATGGACTAAAATGCGGAATTCTGCTGGAGAAAGGAAGTGATTTGATGGGTTAAGCCCAAAAGGATACATGAAGAATTATTAGGCCAATTATTTGGATATGAGCGTGTGTAGAAACGTGCCACGACGTGTGTAGACCATGTGCAAGATATTATGATAAAGGATATTTGAAGATAATTTGTTTAATGAAGAAAATATTTCTTTATGATGTGGAGTAATGGAATATATGAAGATTTGGTAAAGAATATTATTCTTTATGGTTGGAAACAATAATTAAGATATTAATTGCAGTATTTGACACGTGGCACATTTTGATTGGAGGATTTTTATATTATTTGACATGTGGCATACTTTCATTGGATGATGATGTGGTAGTGGATATGAAAAAGGAAAGTGGTTTCCTTTAAAAGCTATAAATACTGGTTAAAGCAAATGGAAAAAGGGAAGAGGGTTTCCGTCGGAGCAAGTAGTGTTGTTTAGGATTTTAGTTTTCTTTTATCTTTCTTTTCATTTTTACTTTTTCTTTTGTAATGAATAATTAATTCTCTATACTAGGGCTAAGAGGAAGCCTTATGATGTATACTAGAGAATTTTGATGTTTCAATAAAAATTCTTCTTCGTCCTATATTCTCGTATATAATGATAATAGTTTCATCATGCGTCATTTTTGCTTGCTCAATTTTTAAACGTTTTATTTAGAAGTCAACATTATTTGGTGGTGAATATTATTAGTACTTTGAGAATTCTTATTGGTTTAAGCGTTAGATTTTCCAAGACGTACGTCGTGTCCTAAATCGTCTTAAGTAATTTAGGAAGAATTTTATAGAAATGGTTGAGTTGTCTAGTATCTAGCACAATGGTGGAATCCAAAGCCCTGGTGTTTTCCCATTTATTAATTTTATTAGTTATTATTTAATCTTTAATGACATTTTCGAATCTTGTTTGTATTTCATTTAATTAGAAAATAAAAGTAACAAATTTAGTCCCTGTGGAATGAACCGCATTTGTATATTGTCCAATCGACAGCCGTGCACTTGCGGCACAATTAAAATCCCATCAAGTTTTTGGCGCCGCTGCCGGAGACTAAAAATTAGGGATGGTCATGGGGCGGGTATGGGGCGGGTATGCCAATCCCAGTCACTGCCCCGTTCGTAAAAAAAATACCCATACCCTCCCCATTACCCACATGAATTGGGGCGGGGTGGGTATGGGGAATACCCGTATGGGGCGGGTTTCCCATGGGTTATCCGTAACACGGTGTTAATACATATATGTATTTATGATCAAAACTTAAACAAAAATAATAACATAAGAATAATGCATTCTAAAATTTAAAATTCAGAAATTCATCTTAAAGTGAACAAAAGAATCTGTAAATGACTTATTAGTTTTGCTACTTTTTCCTTTCCCATTCTATCTTCTTCCATGTTAACCATTGCATTATCTGTATCTTTTTCACTATTTTAACTTTTAGAGAATGTGTCTGATCACAACGAAGAAGCGAAAGTGATGAATATACAACAACGATCAAGAATATAATAAATGAAAGAAGTGGTAGAAGTATAAAAATAAATGAAAGAAAGCTCGACTAAGTGGTAGAAGTATAAAAATTCGATACGAATTCTAGCATAAAAGTCTAAACCCTTATAATATGAAAGCTATGGGGCGGGTATGGGGCGGGGACATTGAATCCCATCCCCACCCCATCCCCGTAGCTAAGGTTTCGGGTATTACCTATACCCGAATCCATCCCCATTTATGCGGGTAAAATCCTACCCAAACGGGGCGGGTACCCACGGGGATGGGTTTGGGTGGGGCAAATGGCCATCCCTACTAAAAATTGTTATTTTTAAATTTGTAAATATTAGGATAGTTAAGATTTTTTTTTTTTTTTTTCTTTCTAGATTTCACTTGGGTATATTTTTTATTTTTGGTGTGCAGGATAATTGGAGATCTAAAGTGAAAATAAAATTTGCGCACTAAACAGGTAAGTATCCGAATTTTTATTTTGTTTTTGTAAATAATTATATTAGGAAGTGTTTTGATTCTTTAGATTTTGTTCTCTTTGTACATAATTATTTTAGGATTCTTTTTAATTTTGTAAATATTTTTATTCTTTCCTTTTATTTTCTTTATTTAAAAAATTATATATACACCTGCACACACCAATTGCATCGTCAGACTACCGATTTTAGGAAAACCTGTGGAAAAGTACGCTGAACCCGTGCCTTGGGCCTTATGGGAGTTACCAGCCGAAATTCCACAAAACTTAGCCAGTACCGTTGACCAGTCTTTGACTGTAGGTATATTTTGCTTAAGGTAACCTGAGCCTACCAATTTTAGTCGACCTTGCATTTGCACGTGCAACATAAAAAATTTATGTCGAACTGGTATTATGAAGACCAATACAATGAATATCGACCTGAATTTCAAATTGGGCGATATCCGTACTAAGCCCGTAGTGTGGATAGTACTTGGGACCACTACCGACCTTCTGAAGGTTATGGTTCATACCATGGTGATCCCAAATACTATTCGCACGTCCACCAATCATACGAACGGGCGAATGAGCAATATTATAATGAAAAAAATGAGAGTTCTCCATCTTTAGTGGATTTAATCAAACAATTGCCACCAGTTCCTGATGAATATAAAACTAATTCCTTAGAAGATGCACTCAAACAGTTTGAACAAGCGACTGGTATATCACCTAGTGATGAAAATTCAAGTCTTTCTTTAGAGGAATCACTTAAGAAGTTCAATGAAACTACACGTGAATCTGCGCGTCAATCTCAAATAATCCTGGATAGAATGTGTGAGACTGTTAATAAGTATGTGGAACGATATGCAGCTAAGGATATTGCTCATAATGAACTTGAATTCCAAAATAGTGTTTCCAATCTTACCCCTGATAATACATATAATTATTCACCTAATTTAGAGGAAGACGTTAGATCTGAATACACTACATGTTTTGATAAGGTTCAACCATCCTCGTATTTAATGAGGATAGTGTCGATGAAGAATTTGAAATATTTAGTCATAATGACGAGGAAATTATTGCACCAATTGATCCTTATGATTATAATGTTGTTTCTAGTTCAAATCCTAATAATGTTGATAATTATTTACCTATTCAAAAGGATGAGGATATGACTAGAGACACCATAGTTTTAGATGGTGTAATATATTATTGTGATTATGAAGTCAAGGATGGCTTAGAGGAAAGAGTTTATCCTGAGACTAGGGTTTTAGAGTCTAACAATTCAGAAACAATAGTCTCTGCTGAGGATTATAGCACTATAGAACCACATGATTACAACCTAGAAGAAATAAAAGACCATTTTCCTAAATCTGATAATTTAGAAATTAAGGAAATTGTGACTAGTTTATCCAAGGATATTGACAACTCTAGGTTTGGGGGTAAATATCATTCTCCCTGTGGTTTACCTTTGACTCTTACAAAGGTCCCTAATTTGGGACTTGACGTTTGTGCCTCTACCATCTTAAGGGACTATCTTCATGCACGTTTTCCTGAACCTAGTTATGTCCAAAAAGAAACTCAGTTGATAGAAATCCATCCTCCGGTTGATGTGGTTAATCCGGTCCATGATACCATAATTGACTTTGTTGTCCCACCAAAATTTTATTTACCAAATGTGGGAGTATCTCAATTTGAAATGTGTCATTATATAGTTTTTAGAACTAAACCTAATTATTTTAGGAAATTTGAATCGTCGACACATTTTCTTAAAAATGGCCATCATTTTCATTGTGGTCAATTATGCGAGTCAAATCTGATTGACTTAGAGGATCCCCAATTATTCAGGTTATTATTATGTGCTTCTAAGTTTTTATTTGAGTTTTTCCAGACTCTACAACCTGATCCTGCGGACCCCGTCTATGAGGAAACGCAGCCAATGAAAATATTTTATCTAGACCCTTTCATAGAGCCTGAACCCGAACCAAACCTAGACATAGTTGTCTTAAATAGAAAACTTGTTAAGGGTGTGTTTGGTTGGTTCACTTTCTTGGTCTGCTGCAGTTTTCTTCTATTTATAATGGCATTTTTCAATTCAGACGACTCATAGTTGTTCCGGCTACTACTATATGATTTTATGTGGTGACTAATTTATCCCATGTCTGGCTGAAGACTTTAAACTTAGCACTTCTTGGGAGGTAACCCATGCTCATGCAACAAGGTAATATCTTTCCTTATCTCCTTATTTCCTTTAAAGTGGTAACAGTTTCTCCTTGTTCATGCTTTTAATTTTATCTTTAGAATATTGAGGATAATGTTAGATTTGTTTGGGGGTATGGGAGAAACTTTTTAGTTGCATTATCAAAATCCTAGCGTCACATAGTATTCGATTAGCTAAGTTTACATACTGTTTCTCACCAAAAAGATGAAAATTCGAATTACTAGGGATAACATTCTAGTGAGACATTAGAGAAAAATACATTGAGATCATTGACACTCAGGAGAGAAAATTTACCTTTTAGAATGAAAACCTATTATAGGGGCTCCAAACATTGGGTTTTGAGGGCTCACAAGATGACAAAATTGGGTTATGAAATAGTAATCAACAAAACCCCATATCCAATTATTTTTTGTAATGGCTAAAATATCCTCCATAAATTATAAAATTAAATTTATTATTTTTTCATTCATAAATCATGATGAAGATGATGATCATATACAAAAAATTAAATCTATTATCTTCTCCTTCTATTTCTATTCATAAATCATGATGAAGATGATGATCATAAAAAAAACTTATTATTCTTCTTTCTCTCTTCTTCTTCTCCGTCGTGATAAAGATGGCAATCATAAAAATAAAAAAACTAAGAAAACCCATCACTTATTTTTTCAGTACTGTCTACGGTTGGGAAAATTCATATTTCCCAATCAGTAGATACTCTGATGACAGGAAAATTCATACTTCCCAACCGTAGACAGCCTACGGTTGGGAAAATTCATACTTCCCAACCGTAGGCAGAAATGTCTACGGTTGGGAAAATTCATACTTCCAAACCTAGGCAGTCTACGGTTGGCAAATATGAATTTTCCCAACCGTAGACATTTATGAAACTATTTTTTCAAAAACCTAATTCGATCGATTCCGCTTATCCATGCATTAAAACCAATAAAATGAGATGGGTTTTTGATTTTTACCTTATTGAAGTCATTGCGGGTGGATTAAGTGGTGTTAATCGATAAAGAAGTATTTTGGGAATTGACGATTAATCGAAGAAATAGGCGATGGAGGTGATGGGGAAGAAGAAAATGGAAGAATTAAAGGAGAGGAATGAAAACAAATTAGTTCTAGGTTTCAATATTTAATCGGTTAAGGGTATTTTAGTATTTTTCTTATGAATTAGGTCCCCTTATCTTCATTGTAGGATATTTGAATCCTTAGGAGCCCTCAAAACACTTTTCTTGGAGCCCCTATAATAGGTTTCAAAGGAAAGCCACCGGAGACGGCGGAGAGAAAAAATTTTTGAAAAACTGAGAACGATTTTAGGTTTTGTTTTGGTGGTGGACAAAAACTGTCAAAATAAGATTTGTTGGAGGGTCATACGGACATTTCATAGCTAAATAGAGGGTTATTGGTAAATTACTCCTCCTGTCTTTTCGTTTTAGGGTTTATCTCCATTTTCTCAGCTTCACAGTTTTCCCTCCCTCCCGTCAAAGTTTTCGAATTGTCGAATTGAATATTCATGGGTTTGCTTGATTGTTCTCCTTTTACTTCATCTTCTTCTTCAATTTGCATAAACAATACTAATAATCACATTCTTCTTCATTCTTCTTCGATCCAACTTCAAAGGAAAGTGATTCCAATGGCTTTAACCACTAAACAAGTCAACGAGGTTCAAGATGTGTTGACTGGTGATTCCTTTATACGACCTCATCTCAGAAATTTGTCTCCTTATCAACCAATTTTGCCTTTTGAGGTAAGTAACTCAATGATGTTTACAAATTTTTTCTGAAATTTTGAGTTGAAATGGTTACAGTTTTCCAAATTTGAAGAATATTATCAATTGGTCTGCTTCCAATAGCAAGATTGGTTGTTTCTCTCCTTGCAGAGTTGCAAACATAAGCATATGACAGTAGTTACCATAGTTTCTTACATCTCTCTTGATTGTATATTGTTCTGCTTGTGCATATGGTATTCAAAAAGATTTAGTAAAATGAGCCCATGCGGCCGCGTCATTGGTGCAATGTGATAGGTTATGCTTTTCTGTATTGAAGAAGTAACACCTTACAACGTCAAAACTAGCTAAATTGTTTTAAGTTTGATCGAATTATTTTTCTGGCTTTTTATTCTTGATCGCTGCATCAACGAAATGTGAGTACTCATTCTCCCTAGTATGGTTGAAGCCAATATATTTCCAGCCCTTCTATATCTCCTCGTTGCTCATTTTCCATAATAGTTCCTTCATTTCTTTCAGCACCACATTTGACATACAGTTCACATCTTGTCACACTTTATCCTTTTGTGATTTCCTTCATCTTGCCTTTTTTTTTTGTCTGGTCAAACTGTTCATAACCCCTTAAAGAGTCGAATCTTCTTTCAATTTGTCTATGTACGATTCAATGGGAATGCCTGATACCTTAAGTGAGTCAGGTTTCTTTGTTCGTCGACTTGCATGGGCATTAACCGTGGTTTCCTAAGGTGGTATAGGCGGATGGATGGCATCTATGGCTAATTAAGCGTTAGGATTCTTCGTCTTGATACCAATTGGTATTTCTGAAACTTGTTGCGTGCGCTTTTTATGCTCTATATTCAAGTATGGATCTCCACTATCTAGTTTGAGGTTACTGACCATTTATCCTAAGAAATTGGTGAACCGAATTTGCTTCTGCTCAAATCTATTATTTGTCACATTGAGCTCTCACTCTATGTATTATGCACTTCATAGAAAGTACACACACACATACATAAGTTGTTGGTTCTCGTTCCCATGTTGATAGAAATTTCATTTCTGCTACATATTCACAGTCATTCAACGAGTCCAGGTCCAGTTACAACCTAATCAGGACCCACTGTTTAGAGAATTTCTTAAGAGTCAACCACTTGTTCTTTGAATAATAATGCCCTGTAGCTCAGCATGTCCTTTGTTGGTAGAGACTTTTGAAATACACAGCACAGCATGTAAGAGATTCTGCACAGTATTACTTTCTTCATTTTACGGAGCTGTAAGTTAATCTTCATTTTCAAAGCACACCAGAGTGTCTTCTTCCTCATCCAGTATTGGAACTTCATTTAGATCATGCTTTATAGTTAGCCAATGAATGGCTTAAGCAACATTAAACTACCTTCTAAATTGCCATTTCCAGCATCTATTCTTGTCATATCTTGACTGCTATATCTTATCTATAGAGGATTTATAAATAGAGGTTACCTGTCTTTCAAGCTTCTATTCCACTCCAACAGTCGTGCCTGAAACACGTGTTTTCCACTACGAACTGAAGTTTTAAAGTGCTGCTGAAACGCTATCTTCATGTTTAGGCTAGCCCTCCATGTTCCTGTTCATAAGTCAGTTTTTTAGTTTATAAAGGGAGTATAAACTCAGCCTCACTTGGTGTCTCGTCAACTCAATAAAGGTTTACATTTTAATTTCAAATTTCTTTCTTTAGGTCTTGTCAACTCAACTTGGAAGAAAGCCTGAGGATATTATCAAACTAGATGCAAATGAAAATCCTTATGGTCCTCCTCCTCAGGCAAGTCTCTTTTTTCTCTTTTATCTCACTTATCTCTCAGGGTTTATTGTGTTTTGAATGTCAGACAGGTTACTCTCCTCATTTCTTTGTTCTATATTGGAAAATTACTGAACTGAGGATTATTTTTTTCTAGGTTACAATTGAGTTGCTCAATAACCAATTTGGCATAATGTAAATTAGGAGATAACTTGGTATAATGCAGTTAATTGCTTTTATTTTTTATTTTTTTAAAAAAAGTAGTGCTGAATGATCTAATGTCAGGCATTCAACACAGTTACAAACGTTTTTGTTCTGAGTCCAACTTCCAGATTGTTTTTAGGTGGTTGAAGCTTTGGGGAAAATGAAATTTGCTCATATTTACCCTGATCCTCAAAATCGCCGCTTACGTGATGCCCTTGCCAAAGATTCTGGTGTTGAGTCTGAGTATATTCTTGTAGGATGTGGTGCAGATGAGCTTATCGATTTAATCATGCGGTAAGATATCAATGATTATATGAAAGTCAATATTGCTTACTGAATTGGTAATCTGAATTTTGGTTTGTTTATTATTTTTTTCTTCAGCTGTGTGCTTGACCCTGGTGATAAGATTGTGGACTGTCCTCCTACATTTACAATGTATGAATTTGATGCAGCTGTAAATGGAGCTTTGGTCATCAAGGGTAGGAAAACTGCCGTTCTCTTTTGCTATTCTTTTTTTTTTTCAATTTCCGTTTGATATCAGCTTAAGATGGTGGTGCTGAGACACATCACCAGGATCTTAATAGCCATGGGCTGTATACCTATTGCTGATACTTTTGCTATGTTATTGTGCAGTACCCAGGAAATCAGACTTTAGCTTGAATGTGGAACAAATTACTGAAGTTGTTCGTCAGGAGAATCCAAAGTGCATATTCCTAACCTCTCCTAACAATCCAGATGGAAGGTACATTTTCAGTTAAAAGGCAGTCTCATACATTAAGTAAGAGACGTTCTATACATTGAAGTCCGTCTTTCTCAAACTTCCAACAGAGTGCATCACCCAGTAGTGATCCTACACTAACTTGAGCACTCCTTAGTAGACCTTACTCCTATCTAGCTGTGTGTTTAACTAGTTGGCCAATTATAGGATGGCCAAAACCAGATTGAAGCTTGGACAGGATATGGTATCATGTATCCTTTGGCATTTTGTTCAGCTGCATAAATTAACATAGACATCGCTTGGTTGATTGTGGCATCTTTTTCATACGTATTTTAATGCCCAATAGAAATTTGTTACAGTGTGATCAACGATGAAGATCTTTTGAAGATTCTTGACCTGCCTGTTTTGGTTGTACTGGATGAAGCATACATTGAATTTTCTGGAATAGAATCTAAGATGGCTTGGGTGAAGAAGTATGAGAATTTAATTGTGCTCCGGACATTTAGCAAAAGAGCCGGTAGGTTTACGTACTATTTTTGGTAACTATATGAGTACTCTTCCAACACTTTATTAAGTAACTTATTCTGCTTGCTTGTATTCTTCTGATATCCAGCAAAATGGTAGCTCTCATGGGCATCTTTTGTAGGAGAATGCAAATTCCATCTCACACTAGTTCTTAAAAAAATTATCAGTAGAGATGCCTCAACTCAGATTCCTTTAAATGTTTGACTAAGGTCTATATCTATAATCAGGGTTTATTTGTTACTAGTTCGAACATAGACACCTATCTGCATCTTTTGGCTTTAATAATATTTACGCACATGTGCAGACTGTAAATGCCATCTCCATCAAGTTTGAAGTTCTAACAACAATTTGTAAGTAGAGATGTATCTTCAAACGTTTGACCAAGGTGCTATTTTTGGGGTTCTTCCTTGGTCCTTACCAGTTTGAATACAGAAGCTTTTCTGCATCATTTCCAATTGGAAGTAATAGTCAACAAATGAAATATCAGGCAGGCTCTTGTCTTAAATGGCCAGTGTTGATACCCATGCTTTCTAGTTATGTAGTCAGATCTTATGCCTTAATAAATTATGGAAACTGGATATGTTTAAGCTCAAAGAAATCTGCAAAATATCGATTTAGTACTAGTTTAAATGTCTTTGCAGTTTATACAAGCGAAACATGAGAGAAATTAGGAAGTTAGAAATGATGTCTCACATTTAGGAGTGTATATAATTGGTTGGTGCAATTGACGGTCTTTGGTTGATTTTTGATGCTTGCAATTCCACGAAACCTCATCTCTGATTTCTCGTAAAACTGTGCTCCATGACAGGTTTAGCAGGATTACGTGTGGGATATGGTGCATTTCCTCTAAGCATTGTCGAGTACCTTTGGAGAGCCAAGCAGCCATACAATGTGTCTGTTGCTGCTGAGATCGGTGCATGCGTGGCGTTGGAAAATCCTGAGTATCTAGAGGTAACTCGCTTTCCTCTTTTTTCTTTCCTCTTTTGATCGATTAGATATCAACATTTCTTTCATTTGAACATCTTTCTATTGTCTGGGAATTTTCGCAGAGAGTCAAAAACGCTCTGGTGCAAGAAAGGGATCGATTATATTCACTACTGAAGGAAATCCCTTTCTTGAATCCATATCCCAGCTATTCAAACTTCATTTTATGTGAGGTTACATCAGGGAAGGATCCTAAGAAGCTAAAGGTTAGTAATCTTGATTTTGGATTCATTACATACTTATTGGTTCCATAACTCTTCCTTCTACATCTTCGGAGATAGTTCTGAAAATATATTTTTCAAGAGAATGTAGTAGTGTAAGTTTTTACATTTTATTCCCATCTCTCTTTTGGATTCTTTTTCCTTTCAATTTCTGTTATGACTCCAATTCAAAACAAAATTCTCATTCTTTATTTAGCGCCCAATGATAAACCAGTAGCAAAAACAACCAAACCTGAATTTTAATTTTTATCATTTTTTGGTTGTCTTATATGCATCATTAGGAAGTCTTTGTAACTTCTTTGTTTATATTATTATTTTTTTCCAGGAGGACCTTGCAAAAATGGGCGTAATGATTCGACACTACAGCAACAAAGAACTGAAGGCCTATGTAAGGGTTTCTGTTGGGAAGCCTGAGCACACCGACTTCTTAATGGAATGTCTCAAGGTTTTGACGTGAAATTATTTCCAGATGAATTCAACATGAGTTCAGGCAATTGCTGGCCTTTTCCATCAAAAGTGAAATAGAGATCAACCTGTAAGGGGTTAGACAAAACCTGGCAAAGAGAATGCTATTATCTCCGACACAGTTAAGTGACTAGAGCTTGCATCCTGAACCTGAATTGCAAAAGTTGTATTCTTTGTTTTAAGTTAAAATTTTCTTATATAACATTATTGATTGGTAAGATCAAAATTCTGTAGCTGATGCCTTGTTGTACTATTAAATGTTGCTACATAAATCTCTAAACCTCATTTGTGGGTACTCCGAAACGTTAATTTTCCATATAAACTGAAAATGACATAATAAAATGAGCATCTGAGTTTTTATTCAAAGTCCCATGTAAAAAAGGATTGCCAACTGGCATCTGAATTCTTAAACCCGTTTCTTCAAACTCTTGTCGTTCATCTCATCATTGCACTTACTATGGATACCATCAAGTACTGGCTCAGATAAACCATCTCTAACAGATTCAATAGAGAACTTCATTTTGTGTAAAATGCTACTAAGATAGCACTCAAAAGAAAATTATGGTGGAATTCTTCAAGCTAACTGAAATTGACAGATTCATCAAGGTTCGCTCTAGAAAGAGATATACCCCTAATGGTTGCCCTTTCAGTTTGCCAAGAACTAAAACATACTTATTAAGGTTTTTACATGGAAAAGAAAATACAAACACTAGAAAGTAAATACTAAAGCAACCGAAATCTCTAAAATAAGAGAATAGAGACGGTCTGTATTACTAATGGTGAACTGCAGATGCATCTGTTCTATGATATCACATGAACTAACTAAACACCTGGTAAATGAATTCATTTGGTAAAGAATGATAAATATTATTCTGCCAACTTACCGCTAAAGATGTCATACAGATATACAGAATACAATAACGCGCGGCAACCAGAAAATAAAAACTGCGCCTTGTCAAAAAATTATTTCTGGCACGAAAAAACTAAATAAAAACTGCGCCAATCGTCACGAAACCCTCACAGAGCAACGGCATCACGAGAACCCAGCTTTGCCATGTTTTTTGCTCGTAATCTTTCCATGAATTTTGGGTTGCCCTTGAGTTTCTCCTTGACATAAGAAACACGGGTCTCCTCCACATAAGTATCTGCTTTCATGGCTTCTTCAATCAGGGAATATAGAGTCCTTAAACAATCCTTCCTGTTTTCCTCCCTATGCTCAAATCTGGTTAAAGAGAAACAAATGTATTATTCACTCAGTTGTAGATACTGGAACACTGCACTGCATTCTAAGCACAATTAATAAGATGGTGAAGCATACACCTGTAAATTTAGTAAGAAAAACTACTCATTAACCAAAAATTGCTGGAGGAACTACCCATCCACCAATTACTGGCTAGATCACAGAAAAAAACTGTACACTAGGAAAAAAGAAATAAGAATCTATAAATGACGTACAGCGGAACACTGAACAGTCCAAAAGGCCCTCACATTCAAGAGACAAACTCATAATTTAGTTCAACAAGCAGATAATTCCCCTTCACAATCTGTGCAAGTGTATTCCTCTTTCACAAATTGTTTTTTTCTTTTCTTGGGTGGGAGAAGTTTTTGGGATGGTCATGAAATTGTACTCCCCCCTTCTTGTGAAGAGATTTTTGGAGAATAAACATTTGATTAGGTTCAGTAGCAGAGTCCAGTTTTTACAGAATAACAAGAAAGAACAAACCAGAATTACCAAGAAGAAACAAAGTAGGGTATGAACGAATTACAGACCTTTCACTGGTGATTGTAAGCTCATCTTTTCCTGAATTGTAACGCTTGCCCACTAAGGCTCTCAATCGGTGGCAGGCATGCTTTGAAAGCTTCAGTTCTTTCACAGTGACAGAGAGTTTCACTTTCCTGTTTTTAGGGTGCCATGCATCACCTCCAGGAGCTAAGACCACTCTTGATTGCCACCTTAAGATTGGTCCCTCCCCAGGAGGATCGTCTAAGCTTGTACTCTTATCTGGCAGGGCGGGCAGGTCAGACTCCGCGTTCTTCTCTTTTCCATCAATTCTGTGCATTTCAATACCATTGAATCTTCAAACTCCTTGAACATTCTATAAGCTTCCTCAGGATCAAGCTCTCCCTTTTCACACATATCCCCAAGCTCCTTGAACTTCGCCTCCACCTTTGCCTTTATTTCATCTGCAGATATATTACCAATCAGACAAATGTTATACAAATTGAAACACCCGAAAGTACACAACCACATCTACAACACCAGATTATGAGGATATACAAATATTTTTAATGAAACAGTAAAAGTAACAAAACCTCATTCTTAATCCCAAAAGATTGAAAGGTACTGTTGTTAAAATACGTGATCAATAATATCCAGGTCACGTAATACCTAAAATTAGGAATCTAATAAGCTCGAAGAAGCTTTAAAATAAAAAATCAAACCCTTGTTGTTTAGCATGCACATTGTTCAACTAAGAAGGCTCTGTCCACGGTGTAGATTGTGACACTATAAATACCCGATGCATGAGTTCTCATCATTTCTTTATCAATTACAGTCACTCAACATACCCATAACATTGTTTCAAAAAACATACCCATAACATGTGATCAGGTAAGTTAAAATGAAATACTGCAACTGAAATTCTTCGCTGGTAAAAAGTGCAATGTGAGTTTTTACACCTAGTCTTAAGAATGAACACACATGACACAACAATTACGGTTGCCTGAACAAACTTCACCTCTAGATATGATGTAGTTCAGATAATCCAAATTAACCTACTCCATAAACAAGTGTTTCTAAGTTTGAATCTCATTCCCATTATAAACATGACGTGAACATACTTTCTTTCAAATTCAACAAATAGAAAATACTAAACATTTGATCAAATGAAACTAATAGCGAGTAAATAAGCTGAACATTACCAGGAAGAAGCTTATCCCAGTGAAGCATATCCTCAAGAATCTCTTCACACTCCTTAGTATCCTTAAGAAACCCTTTCTCCGTCGCTTCCTTAATCATTCCATCCCATTTGCGATTGTCCATATTAAAGAATGCATCTTTAGAGAGTCTCTTCTCAACTAATTCCGGAGCATTATACAGATTCTCAATTTCCTCATCAGTTTTATAAAGATGTTCAAAATCATTTTCAAACTCTGCATCTTTCACATCAGTCAATGGCTTTTTCTCAAGCTCTACCATTAACTCATCATCAGTTTCCTCATGTTTCCCTGATAACCTCCTTGCCATAATAGCTTCCATTATTGATGGTAGCTTTTCCTCATCTCCTTTCATGTAATCATTTATCATCTTCTTAAACTCTACAAAGACAAAAAATACAGAAAAAATTTCAAAAATGATTTTTGCTAACCTAGAATTGAAATCAAACATAAAACCCTAAAAACCCAATTCATAATTTCCAAGATTGGAATTCTCACCTTTAGTGTCCACATCTTTGACCTCGTCGACAGAATTTTTCTCCTCTAACTGAGCTAAGATGGACGCAGGAGTAGAGATCGAGCTGGGATCAGTAGGAGGATTGGATGAATCGTCATTTTCTGAAGAGAAAAATCTGAACTTGGATGAAGAAGAAGAAGAAGAGAGAGGAAGAAGTGAGAAAATAGGGTTTGCTTTGGGGTTTACAGAAGGGGATTGAAAATGGCGATAAGATGAAGAAGCATATTTCAGTATACTTCGTCTCATCGCTCTGGTTTTATTCTGGGTTTAAGCAGGTTTTGATTTAGTAATGGGAGAGACTGAGATTTTTGAAGAAGAAGCAGCAGCAGCTTCTAGCAAGGTCTGAACTATCTCATTTTAGTCGCAGATCAAGTTACGAGCCGGGGGTGGAGGAGTGAGATAAAAAAAGCGAGAACCCAGCTGTTGACAGGGCCGTCATCTTATTGACAGGGCCAACTTCCACGCAGGGCCTAAAGTAGAAGAGTTAATTCATGTACTGATAAACACAGGGCCAAAAATACCAAAAAGCACGGCTGGCTCTCACCAGTCACCACCACCGTTTGTTATTGTCCTCTTCTTCTGTTCTCGGGGATTACTCAATTAATCAGTGTATCATCCAACGAAATCTTTTCACTGATATTTGATGTCTAAATTAGTGTTGCCATCTTTGTATGGTCTGACTAAATTAGTCCTACCAATATTTGATAAGTCGGACTAAAATAATTCTGCTGAGTTTTGGTAAGTAAATACAATTCATGTAGATGTACATAAGATTAGTAACATAATGTTTCTTAGTAACATAATGTGATCAGAAACATAATGTTTTTTTAAGAAAGGGTGACAATTCAATACAAGTTATACAAATCCTCCAGATTTCTTAGTAAGGAGTCTGGCCAAGGACATTTCCGATGTAACTGCTTGATTCTTCAATAAAATTTAATTTCTTATATAAAAAAATGGTTACAAAAACAAACAGCTTTCAATAACAGCTAAAAAGTATCAACAAGAACAATGATTGACACTATGTCAGAGCACTACCTATAAGGTAAAACAATTAAAAAAAAAGAAGAATTTTTATTAAAAAAAAAAAAAAAAAAAAAACTATGAAAAATTAAAAATTTATAGGGCCCTAACAATTTGAGGCTCTAGCAACAGCCTAGCTGGCCTAGTCCATAAGACGGCTCTGTAAATCACGATGATTAGGGTGTCACCATTTTTAAGGAGTCTGGACGAGGTATCAAAAAGAATGAAACAAGGCGAAAATAACGAGAAAGGCTGTCCACTTCAGATTTATTGGTCGTTCACTCTGTTGCTTGCAAGGGCAGGTTACGCTTATCCTCAGGCCTGTGACGGAACAATTTGGCTATAGCTCGTCTCTCACAATCCTGTATGGCATACAAGCAATCCCAGTGAGAAAAGTAACATAGTTGAACTCTTAAGTTCTTCGGCAGTCATGTTTTCACTAATTTGCAACCCTTCAGTCAAACCAAAGTAGGACAAACATGCCTCGGTTAAACACAAGCCTCGTTAAAATTGAGTTGTGATAGCGTAAATGCTAGACAACAATAACTTTTTAATTATCATGATAAACAACTATATGTTATAAAAGATTGTGGTTGCGACCATGTTGATGAGAAATCACAGTAGCACAAAATTTGTTCAGTCTTTATCATCGAAATGGGTTGAAATGGGTATTATTGAAATGGGTTGCAGACAACACTTCGGCATGTAAGGTTTAATTATGAAAAGAATCTTTACCTTGAACATATTAAGATGAAAAGGCTTCCCAGGATTCATCATTCTCAGCTTGCGATATGTATATGCAAAGCTCAGTTGATCACGCGGGGTAAAGCGATCCACTTCATTGAACCAAAGACAGGAAAATAAGTTGGACATAGGCGTGTGGGCTCTTACTATAAAAGACCCTTCTGGAACATCTGTTAACAGTAATTATACCATGGTGTTATAGAAGGACGAATAGATAAGCACTTTGTGAGTAAAAATAGAGATCTAATAGTGGTTGAACTCATACTGCTAGGAAGAAGTTTCCTGGGATCCGAAAAATTGAATCTTATCAACCCATCATTCTGATAGAAGGCAAACTGTTGATCGATAATGGTATGGTTGAACTTGTTCAGCTTCTTGTTCTGTGCCACTTCTTCCCATACACAATGACGATCATAATGGTTGGAAATAGCATACTCATGACCTTTTCGCCATAAAAAGTACTCCAAGATGAGAAGAGGGTCACTTTGGAGACGTAATTTGCTATCTAACCAGATTGAATACCTACGGAGTTGTAACCAATAATTAGAAACTATAAACAGGGGTTGTTCAATGAGTATAAATTCCCTTACCCAGCCAAAGAAAATAAAATACAACCTCATAGGCAGATGATTAATCAGATTACGATGCAGATAAACATAAAATGATGAGAACATATGACGATATCCATCTGATGCTAGAAGGAAAAAATACTACCATGACTTACTTGAAAACGTGAAAGGCTGGTTACTAGGGAATTTAGTTTAAACGAATTTATTCTTCTAATTCCACTGATATTATGACTACTAAGTGTTGGTGATATCAGAGTAACCTTCTTCAGTTAAATCCTGCTTTTCTCTAGATCTCTTCCAAGAATTCTTTTATAGATATTTAATTTTTCTTATTTACAAATAAAACAGGTTCTGCAAATTCCAACCACAAGCTGAAGAAGCAACATCTGGTATGCATGACACTGAGATTTCTAGGTCTAGAGAGAGGAATATCAATTTGGCAGTAAAAATATCGAAACTCATAGGTAACAACAGCAAGTGAAGAAAAGAGACAACTGAATTTCCACATGAGACAGAAAGTAAAATACATTCTGCATCCCAAAATAAGACATGAAATAGCGAATAAAAACACAATTCTAGAAATTTTCTCTAAAAACGACTGAGGGCTTTAAATTAAGCGGAGCACACCCATTCCCGAATGCAGAACTGCTATGGTGAAAGACATGGTCGATTCTCTTTGGTGAATGAATATTACTAATTATTTGCTCAAAAAATAAACAAGGGGCAGGGTGTGTGTAAAGAGTGACACGATAAATAATTTATCTTGGTAGATGGAAGTCTCTAATTCACCCTGTTTGACTCACAATCACCATAAAGCTGTCAATTCCTTGTGGATAACTATCATATGTAACTCATACATTATAAGTTTATAACTAATCAGTGAATTAAATCGAAATGCAAAGCTCGCTGAAGAACTTTACAAAGTGGTGCACAAGAATTCCGGCAGTGAGACTAAACAGTATGATTATCAATACACGAGTTGCAGTGCCTCACATTATCGTCCAAGTCTCAGATATTGTCAGACAAGAACAGTCAAAGTTCATAACTTTGTCCCTTACAGATGACATTGAAAAAAGGTGAGATATTAACTCCATAAGTAGTAAATGTTCATTATCAGAATCATTTTGATATATTTACCTTGCAGAAGGAAAAAGTCGATGTGTCAAGAATTTCGGAATCTTTCCTACTCTCCGCATGTCAGTGTAAGGTAAATTTTTTACAACCACAACCTTCCATAAGCCGATAAAACCAGCTCTATCTGGTTGCTGGCCTTCTGAAGACAATGTTCGCAATGTACTTTCATCCATAAACATGACAAAGCAGACATTTTTCCTTGATAAACGTGTGACCTGCATCGAAGGTAGAGACAAAAACTTCACCACAAGCTCACTATTACAAGCTGAGAAAATCTTAAACAGTGACTTTTAGAGGCATGCGACAACATATTGGCTATTGAAATCCCTCTTCAGGTAAAGTCCGGAAGGCCCTAATGGGATCATGAAATGATTCTGCAGTAGAGTCATTCTAACTGTGAATTAGTATACACTCAAAAGATTAATTCATTTTCAGATATCTCAGTTGGTCTTGGATAAACACAAGTAATATAGGAATCCCTCTTGGATGATAGACTGAGTCCATACCTTGACTAACTAAAGGTGCTTTAGGACAACCTATCTCTCATCCAGTGTTAGCCGGACATTGCCCCATTTTCAACGTTTGTCTGATTACATGTTTACATTCTACCACAAACTTTAAACAAGGGTTTAAGCAAACACCTACATGCTTAACAATTATAATAAGCTCTATTTCAGTTATCATTTTGCCGGGAGAGGCTAATCTGTGTTGACTCTAACCTATCTCCTTCATATAATGGGCTTAAGCACTTCACATCAAACAATCCTAGCCCAAAATTTTGTTATGGTGAAATAACACATCAAGCCTAATAATTGCAATTTCCTAGGGAAGACAAGATTTGCTAGTATATATATTACTGCTTTTAGGTAATTTCTAGGTACTTTGGTAAGGATTTCTCCCTGCTTTGAGAATGAGGTTATTAGACTAACCAAAATTGAAGGATGTAAAAACATTTAGGAATAGTAATCACACACCGTTTTAGTATAAGGCGTTCTTATGTTGTCCGAGTTTCCGAATATGCAAGAGGAAACCGCTATGTGGCAACTACTCATGTATCTCACATCATCTTCAGCCAAGTCAAATCCTGTGCTTGCAGATCCTACAGGACCTTTAATAAAACCACAGTTGATTTTCTGATCACGTGCATAAAATGACTCTTCCCTTTCTTTGAGACTCTGGTGGCCCGAAAATCTGGGCTTCCACTGCTCTAGACCACTGGGTCTCTCCTCTATGTCTGTGTACTGTAATGCAAATCTTGAAAATTTTCGACTTTCTAAAGGCTCTACTAGCTGCGCAGTAGAGTTCAAGAACTTCATCTCACATGAGCCTGAAGAAATTAAAATATCAAAAATCAATGCAAAAGAGCTGAATAAACGAAAGGCATGCTTGGTAATGGAATATCATGTGTACAATGAGAAAATCTCTAAAGTATATACGCGTAGCAGAAGAGGGAAAAAAAAAAAAAGAGGGATTCAATTACTATGATAATGTTTAACTGAAGTTTTTACAGAAGTCGAGCCTATCCCCTAGAATCTGGTTGGTCAGCCAAACCCCACAAAAAATGGTTCTATGACCTCCATAGATATTGCTCAAACTAGATAAATAAAATAAAATAAGAGGTCAAATTTCATCTATCCAAGTGAGAAGAAAAATTTACCAGAAAATTTATGGCGCTTTGGTTTTGTTTTCCTAGAATTTGTTCTTTTCTCTGAAGTAGAACGCCTTGCTGCCTTGCCACTTACACGCCTGGAATCTATCTTTACAGTATCATCATTGTGGGAAGTGTCCTCCTCAGATTCCCTATATGAGTTGGGGTCTTTTGTATCAGAGGACTCTTCATTCTCATCATCATCGCCTTCTGCTGCATTGTCCTGGATATCATTTTCTGTCAGACGCCCATCATTAGAATCAATACCATCATCGTATTCATCATCGAAATCAGCTCCTTCATTTTCCAACACCAAATTTTCACCATCTGATACTACATTATGTTCATTGTTGTTCACTTGCCCTACATTTTTTAGGGAGGCTTCATACTCTGCTTCATAATGCTTCAATTCATCACGGCCAGCTTCATTATACAAACCTACGGTTTTATGGTCCTCTGATTGTTTTAGGTGCTGCTGCTTGATTCTAATCCTTTCCTTCACACGATCCTTGTCGGCAGAGACACTATCAACGTCGTCCATGTTAGCAAGATCTGACACATTCTCATTGTATTCATCATCCCTTCTCCTGTCATCCCGGTCCCAATCCCTCGAATCTCGGCCATGAGATACAGAACCATGACCAAATCTGAGCACTTTATTCTTAATTCGAGTAACATTTGTGAGGAAGTCCGAGTCATTCCTCAAATCATCATCCTGATCATCGAACCTATTAGGTTCTGCACAACCATATCATTAAAGTTATTTTAGATGCTTCTGCTTATGATAATTTTACATCCTACATCCATTAGAGGACCGTCTAGAAAATAAGCTAACAAAAGTAATCTCTAGAAGGAGTTGCAATAGCTAAAATTAAGCCAAGCGCTCCTCAGCATTACATTACAAAAGTACTCTGGAATATACAGATAAGTTGAAAGTTAACTTGCACCTGTATAAATCAACAATACCTACAGCTATGCTTACATAATAGTGGTGGAAACTTAAACCAGTTTCAATTAGACAGGATTTCCGACATATATACCCTAATTCTCAGAAACGTTCTAGTTACAATACAAAATTTTAGTGTCTAGATCCACATATTGGCAGGCATTTAAAGGCTTCTATCTAATTCACCCAAATCCTACAGAGGAAGACTAGCAATTCACGAAAACTATGGAATACTGCACATCTCACCTAACCTATTCCACAAAATCCAGTACATGTACAGCAATCGAGTATGAGATTCTAAATTTCTATCTATTCCTTTCCTAGCATCTAGATTTCGAATTCGATATTTCCGCGTTTTCGATGTTCACAAGGAAAATTACTAAGACCTTGCATGAACAACATAAGACAACTAAACTTAGGAATCTATCACAGAAGGTAACAATTCATAGAAACATTGGCATTTATCAGAAAATACAAAAAGGAAATTGAAAAAGTAAAAATTAAACAGTTTCTATATATAAAACCTAAATAATCTAATAGAGAAAGAGAATGAGAAAGAGAAATACCTTTATGATTATTATCTTTGGTGGATATATAATAGACAGCAAAAACAGTAACAAATAGAACAACAGAGAGAATGAGGGCGAGCAAAGTTAATGAGATCTTGCGACTGTTATTGTTCTTATCAGAACCGCCACGACCTGATCTTCTATGACTTCGTACATTCTGCTTGTGTGGAAACCTAATACCAAGTGAGACATGTGGTTCTGATGCTGCTGATGAGCATGTTTGTCTGTACTGAGCCATTCATACATTGTTTTTCTTCCTCCACCTCAGTCTAATTTCTTCTGTCTACAATCAATCGTTCAATTAATTCATCTATATCTAAATCTCTTTTCTATGTTTCGGAATATATACAGAAGAAGAAGAGACAGAAGAAGGAGTTTGTGTTGTGAAGAAAGACTAATTTAGGGATTTTTGATTCACCATTAAAAACCTAAGTGGGTAGTGTTATTGAATCGACATGAATTGAGATCGGATCCTTTTTTTTCTTTGTTTCTCTCTCTATGGAAGGAGTGTAGGAGAGTAGAAGACAAGCGAATTGATGAGACTCGAGGAGAAATAATAATAAATGGGAGGGGTTTGTTACTGTGTTGTGTTTAATTGTCTGAATTTATTAAGAGACTGTTTCTACCAGTTACATTACATCTAATTTGACTTGGAATCGGTTTGTGGGATAACACCTGGACCTGGTCTTGTTTGCAATATTTGCATCCGAGTCGACCCTAATCAGATGGTCTTGTTTTAAGGGAGTAGTATTTTTTATTGTCTGACTCGCCTCATACGTCTGATTCGGAAATACTATGACTATATTAATAAAATCATATTTAGATGAGTCAAATTCAGATTTCCAGATAAGTCGCTAAAAACCAGACAACATGTAAAATTGTTAAATTACTTGAACATCTACATAATTTGGGTGGTGGGTAGACATGCTAGGTTAACCGAGGTACATCTCAAAAATTATCTGGTAATTTTTTTGGGGGATTATAGTTTGGTTTAGATAATGAATGCTATTAGTCATAAGTTTTACATTGTACATTTTCTATCCCTGTAGAGATCTCAAGAAAAAATCAGTGAAATAACGACCTAATTTTTGATGGTACCCTTTCAAATAAGTAGATGAAATCTATCATGAAATTCGTTAAACAGATTATAAATATGCACTAGTTGATGAAGAATTATTGAAAAAATAACAATAAAACTACACTAATTTATCGACAAAGAATTATTGAGTAAATAATTATGAAACTACACTGGCTTATTAACATCCATGAAGGATACGGAAACCACCATTTCCATGGGTTGTCCCCAAAATTCATAACATGTTAGCAAGGCGAGTAGTCATCTTTGTAACCAGCCTACTTTGATGTTTAATTATAATCTTAGTTTCTTTTTAAATATAATAAATATAGTCTATGTATTCTATAGCCTATGTTTAACTATAAACTTACAATAATTTTTCTTGTTAAAATTTAGGTTCATATCCATTCTATAATCCGTTTCCTAGTTTTTCATGTATGCTATCCGGAAATCTCAATTGAACTAATGTGGATATATTACTCTAACTCCACTTGCATTAGTAAAAGAATGTACACCATTGACCCCCTAGAGGCTAAATCCTAATGCACTTGGCTCAAAGAAGGTACTAATTAGGTTGTTTTTTTGTTTATAGTAATATACTTATAATACCATTTGAAATAATAGTTTAATTTTATCAAATATAAATAAATTAAATGTTTATATTTAAAACATGGTGCAAGTATTGCTTTAGTTGACAAAGGCTATTTATACAAGTTCTTGGTTGGAAATGCAAATAGTCATTTTACACACGCAATGTACAAATGGGGAAAGATTTATTAACATGATTATTTTCACACTATCTCACAATTTTGGCGTTAGTTTTTTTTATACAATTTAAACGATAATGCATTTGAAACTAAGTATTTGATAATATGTTCTTTTGACAAATTTCCACGTTCCTACCAAATTTCAACATATTTTGAGATATTAAACCTCACCATCTACCAATTTTAAATTTCAATCGTTAGTTTTCAATGATAGATTTTCAAAGTGGTAGATGGCAGTGTTATAAGTCGAGTATTGTGATTATTTTCGGTATGAATGTAAAGCTTTGTAAGAGTAACATATTATCAAAATATTAACTTCAAATGCACCGTTGTTTAGATTTCATAAAAAAGTTGGCGCTGAAATTGTGAGATAGTGTGAGAATAACCATGTCAACTCTTCCCCTATATAAATGAGTATCATATGTTATTGTAACTCACGTTCATTAGCATCGCTTCTTTGTGTTGCAAGATTTCCCGCTTGTATTGTTAGTTCTTCCATCATTCCATGTCGCGAATATACTCCAAGTCTAACACCAAGTAGTTTACAATCAAGGGGAACACCTTAGTGTTCAGTTGAAAGAGTTTGCTTGGTATCTAGTTTACTAGTCTTAGTGGAGAGATTTTATACAACAAAAATTCTCGCGATGAAAACACTTTATGCATTACAAATTGGTCAGATTTGAGAGTAACTAATATAAAGCAGGTCATTAAGAAAATAAAAGTCGGTTAGAATGGGGTTTACTGCAGTTTAAAGGTACAACAATGGAAGAATTATGTATTCGTTCTTATTACTAGCTTTGCAATAACAAAATGTTGATGGTGGATTTTCAACAAAGGGCAAAACCGTAAAATCATGAGGCATATTTTTGACACGGCTTTCAGGCATGCAACGATTCATATTTTACGAAGCCATGATGAATATGTTTTCGAAAAGCCTCCACTAGCTGAGCGTTCGATCCCTGGCATTTCGTCGTGCACTCTATGCATAATAACATAATTGGGCGGTTCTCCGTAGATTGAGAGCTTGACGCCTTCAGGACGTCGGTGGCACTCACTGTTCCCTTACTGCGGGAGAGATACCTCTCTCCACATAGAAGAATAATTGGGCGGCGGAGCATTCAGGACGTCGGTGACACTCACCGTTCCCTGACTATGTGAAGAGATCGTGTATAGATTCAGGCGGTTCTCCGTAGATTGAGAGCACTAACGCCTTCAGGTCGTAAGCAACACTCGTGACTCCCTGACTATGCACCATTCAGAATGGATATGACGCTTTAAAGCGGCTAATATCTTTTTCTCGCAATAGATTAATTCTGTCGTGATATTCACCACTGAATTCTCAGAATAATCTATTATTGCTCCGATTCCATGGTCGAATCCACGGTCCCATGGAATGGCAATAACAATTGCTCTGATTCCATGGTCGAATCCACGACATGATCCCATGGAATGGCAATAAACGATTGTATTATCTCATTACTCCGATTTCACGAATCTCATGGAATGGTAATAGATAATTTTATTACTCCAATTTTATGGTCAATCCACGATCCCATGGAATGGTAATGCCTTTTTTATTATGCCGAATTCATGGTGAATCCATATTGATCCTATGAATTGATAATAAATAACTACTCATTTTTATTGTTCAATTTCATGAATTATTCTACACTGAATTTCATGGATTAGCAATGAATACTCAGAAAGACATACGGATCATTCTCGAGTAAGCCTCACAAAAATGGTGTAAGTGTACTCGACAATGATGCACGTTGAGCACCCGGATGCACAAACGAGCATCCAAAAATATGGACAGATGAGTAATCCTACGCAAAATAGGAGAAATCAACAAATAATAATAAAATAATAAGAGGCGCCCAGGGGCCGGGCCCACCGGCCGGCCATGCCCTAGCCGTGGCCGGTCCCATGCCTCTTCCATTATTTTGCCCTATTTTGTTATTTTCATGAACTCGTGAAAAACTCCTTCAATTTAGCAACTTTCCTTGTTTGTGCAAAACTCATGAATTCCCCATAATTTCATGGATTCATGAAATAATATTATAAAATAGGGAAAGGTGTGCGGGACCAGGGCAACCTAGCCGCCGGCCATGCCTAAGCCATGGCCGGTCCCACACCTCACAATCCCTAGCTTTTTATAATTCCCTAAACTCATGAAACTCCTATGTTTCAACAAAAACTCATGGATCCTCCATAAATTCATGGATTCATGAAATAATATTATAAAATAAGGAAAGGTGTGCGGGACCAAGGCAACCTAGTGTACGGCCATGCCCGAGCCGTGGTCGGTCCCACACCTCACAATCCTTAGCTTTTATAATTATTATTCCCTAATCTCACGAAACTCCTTTGTTTTCAACAAAACTCATGGATTCTCCATAACTTCAAGGATTCTCCATAACTTCAAGGATTCATGAAAAATAATATAAAATAGGGAAAGGTGTGCGGGACCGGGAAACCTAGCCGGCCGTCCATGCCCTAGCCGTGGCCGGTCCCACACCTTACAATCCCTTGTCTTTTATAATTATTTCCCTCAATTCATGAATCTCCTGGGTTTGAGCAAAATTCATGATTTCTTCATATTTTCTCAAATATTGCTCAAATCACGAAAAACCAAAAGCCAACATAGTTACACGTGGATAGCCTCTCACGGCAATTTTAAATATTAAAACACTTTTATTTTAATATTTTCAAAATATTGATGAATTGAGCATACATGCTAATTCCAACAAAAATCAAGAATTTCGTCAAGATGGAACTCTTCCGAAAATTCACAATGTCGCTAAACGCACATCAGAAAATACTGAAACTCTCAGTATGGAGACACGGGCACCACGGCAATGCGTGCATGCTTTCATGACCGACCAGAGTCATTCCTAGGGCTTGCACAAAGCCGGACCCACATGTTTTCATAGTTCTGACCTAATTTGCTCAATTGCTCATACTGGGCCCAAACTCTCTCCAATCAATCGGAGAATTCTTCAAATGACCAACAACCTGGTCCCGTGACCACCAAGAGCCGGTCCCATGCTCTCTTGGTCGGTCCCTATCTCCCATCTCTAGGTTTTATCACCTAATGTTGAATCCAGCAATATTTAAGTAAATGATGAAACTGGCATTTAATCATCATTCTTTCACCAACTCTCAAACTGAGAACCCTGGTGCGTGCTCACTCGAGCACCGGGCACCACATGGACGCCCATCATCCCATGTGGTCGGTCCCTCTATCACTCATGACCTATTTTCAGCGATTCATCAACTATGATCTGACATTAGGGTTTTGAATAAATGCTCCACGAATCATCACTCTGAGCACGATTCAAACACTAATGAATTTATGATGGATTCAACAACCAACATCTGAATTAATCATATAATATTTGGTAGCTTACTAATATTTTAATATTTTATTGGGTCACGTCACCAATAAATGTTTCGTCAAATCGAGCAATACTTACTCAGTTGCTCAAATATTGATCCAGCTATCAATATTTGGTAATTTATCAGTAATTTGTCGAATTGAGTAATACTTGCTCAATTGCACGACAAATTATCAACATTCAGTAATTTGCCGAATTGAGCGATACTTGCTCAATTGTACGTCAAATCATCAACATTCATTATTTTGTCGAATTGAGCAATACTTGCTCAATTGCTCGTCAAATTCTCGATATTGATAATTCGTCGAATTGAGCAATACTTGCTCGGTTGCTCGAATATTGATCCAACTATCAATATTAAGTAATTTATCAGTATTTCGTCGAATCGAGCAATACTTGCTCAGTTGCTCGAATAATCCACATATATTCAGTAACTCATCAATATTCAACAACTCGTCGAATTTATAATATTTGCTCAGACGAGCAAAATTAACATTCATGAATCGCTGAGCATTTGTCAAACATGCTCGATTCAACAAAACCTAGACTCATCGTCCAATCAGTCAACAACTGACAAACTAAATACACGTCTGTCATGCAGACTCCATGATTCGTGAGACATCAATCACGTCAAATTGGGGATAACAACTAGGATTTTGGTCTGGCGGCCTACAGCACGTGGATTTCATCCACGACGAGAAATGTGCGTAAGTTGTGTAAATGGTTTAAGGAGTTAGCAAAGTAGTGGGTGCACGATCCGTCAAGTCTCCACACGACATGGAACTGACTTTACCACGATCTTCCACTTGCCCACTCTTCCACTCATGAAATCGTCACACTTACAGGGATCAAGTTGTTCACAACTCTGACAATATAAATAAGTCTCTGAATCCATGATTGAGGACAACGAATGATCACTAGCTATCAGCAATCGTCCATCCATAATTTCTCGAGTAACTACTCTCAAGAATTCATCAATCCATCAGAAATTATTTGAACTCCACAGTTCACCAATTATTGCAGAAACCTTCAACACACACACAATCCTTGATCATCACTGATCCCACACAATTCTCAGCTTCCCTCCTACAGATCAACCCATCTCCCTCTTTGCGACCGAATTGACTCTGGAACGGTCATTGTCTTGGTTTAGGCCGGATTCCTACAAATTGATCTCTCGAATCTAAGCAACCCCTTTGCAGCGGTGTATCTATGTGAGGTTCAGCAGTTTGCTCTGTTGAGGAGTCTCGACCACACGCTCGACTCTTCATTTTCCTACAAAACCAGCAAACCGTTTTTCCCCATCCACAGATTGGAGACCACAGTGGGAGATTAATCTCTCGGTTGCAATCTCTAATTTTCACAAAATGGTTGATCTTAGATCAGGTTCAGTTACCAATCCTAACCCAAACAATGCTAGCACTAGCAACAGCGGTGGTACTCCAGAAACCGTTCCTGCTTCCAACAGTGGTGGTGACACTACTCCTCCTCAATATAATGTCGAAAATCATCCTCTCTTTGGTCGACATCCTGAGGAACTCAGAGAAAATCCACCCACCATCGCTGATCTCATGAAGATTCAGGAAGTGCTCGCTAAAGACTGACATGGCTGCTACTCAGAAGGAATTATGTAACCATGTCAAAACTCTCACTGACAAGATGTCAGACAAAACTCGGGAGAAAGGAAAAGACAAGGAAACATCAACTCTGGATACCGAAGTTATTCCTGTCCCTGACGATGACGAAACCCGCAAAGCTGCAGAACCTGAACCTACCAGTTTCATCACTCGTGAAGATCTGGAACGTTTTATGGAAAGTCGGGGAAAGGGCCATGCACCATCAGTCCATCGTCATCAGCCTCCATATCCTACTGCTACGCAAAGAATCTCTCTTCCAAAGGGTTACACTTCTCCAACCTTCACACTCTACAATGGAACGGGGAATGCTCGAGAACATGTTTCTCGATTCCTGGAAGCATTAGGAGAGCATGAACACAACTATGTCGTCCATTTGAAAGAGTTTTCAAAATCCATGACGGGTCGAGCATATACTTGGTACAACAACATCGCACCAGGAAGCATAGCTAATTGGGGAGAAATGATTAATGCTTTCTATAGGAAGTACTTCTTTGTTTCGGAGCAAGTTACTCTTTCCGACTTAGGAAGGATAGCTCAGAAGAATGCTGAAAATCTGAATGACTACGTGAAGAGGTTCAGGGTTCAAGCTTTGGATTGCCATGATCCCAATGTTACTGAACAATAACTGGTGGATTTGTGAATCAATGGGATGATCCCAGTCTACAGAGCTTTTCTGGAAAATCTTCGTTTTCAGACCTTCTGAGAACTTCACGAAGCGGCCAAGCGATCAACAACTACCGCTCCTGCCTTGCTAGAAAGAACAAAGACTGTCAAAGTAGAGGAATTGAAAGACACCCGAAATAGCAATACCAGGCGTCTAATCAACAAGCAGTACAGTGTTGAAACTTCCATGAATGTTGCTGAAGGGAGCAAAAGAAAATCTGAAGCACAACCACGTAAGAATGCTCCTCCAGCGTCTAATCCCTCAAAAGCGCCAAGGAAAGATGGTCAAGCCAGGAATGCACAATCGCCCACTCAACATCAACATAATGATCAAGATGCACCTGACTTTCCCTTTTCGATTGAAGAAGTGATCGAACTGTTGGAAGTCTGGATCTAAGACGGTGCGATCAAATTACCTCCTGTCAAGAAGGAACCAACTGAAGAACAAATGGAAAATGCACGCTACTGCCATTTCCATAGGTATGTCAGTCATCCGACAAGTGATTGCAGAACCTGAAGAGCATATTCAAAGAAAAGGCTGACTCATGGGAACTGAGGACTGAAGGAGTGCACAGAAATCCTCTCCCAATCAGAACATTCACACTCTCTGAGCAGCCGGTCAAGGAAGGTTTCAATCCTTAATTGAACATGTCTGCGAGTTGTTGTACTTGTCAAAGGCCCAAAGAGATGATATGTTTGTTGCACTGAACCATATCGTGTCAGGAAAACGGCTAACAATTCAGGAGACACTCTCTGAACCGCCAGTAACAGACAAGGAGATGTACGACTGAGAACTTCTCACCATGGTCTATCTCAAAGGAAATGAATTCAAGCAAGTATTGGTCGACGTTGGCACTGCTGTTAACATCATCCCTTTGAAACTCTCAGAGCCGCTGGCATCACCCGACAAGAAGAAACTCATGCTCCTATCTCAGTCAGTGACCATGAGGGAATCTCCAGGGATGCTTACGGTTACATCATTCTCAACATAAGAAATGGTTTAACACGAGACGAAACTAAATTCTTCATAATTAAGGAGGATCCAGGATATGACATGATTCTTGGGCGAGCATGGATTCATGATGGAAGAGTTGCTGCGATATCTTCATCTTCAGTTGCACAATTCTCCATCGAAGAAAGCTCGGAAAATGATCAACCTTTCGAGCATTTGGGAAAAGCCGAAACCTTGATGGAACTCACACCAAAACCTGAAGAAAGCGCACATGAATTTGTCAAAAGGTTCCACACTCAGGCAAGTCTTATTCCCCATGATGCATATGTATTACCAACTTTCAAATATGCTACCCTAGTCCGGGGACTCAGTTCTGCTCAAAACCTAGCTATCACCAAACGTTATGAGTGGTTAGTCTCACCTCAATAATACTTCACCAAGTGGTTAGACGCCGAACCTCTCGAAATTCAACATCTCACTAACACGATCATTGATAGAATAATGACCGAGTTTCACAATCAGTATCCTAAATATTCTCCCTTGCACGAGTATCCATATGTGCCACGGAATTGGAAAACTCTGCCAACAGAGCATCCCGCTGTGCGAAGAATTCTGAACAAACGGAAAATATTCAGGGCCCGAGCCACCAAACCTAACAAATTTTGTGAAGGAGATTTGGTTCTCAAAGCAACTAGACACAATTTGCATTCCACGAAGAGTTCTAACTGGGAAGGACCTTTTATGATTGCTAACTCAGTTACTGGAGGATACTACAAATTGGCTGACATCAAAGGTAATACAAGTATACCAGTAATTCATGAGAATTTGCTCAAGATCTTAGATGCATGAAGCATTCAACATTGGGTGTTTTATGTCCAAGACAAACGCTCAAAACATCTGACGTTTGCATCTTAGGATTTTCTTTCACCTGTATTTTCAATTCCTCCAAAACGTTTGCAATACTTGTATCCAGTATTTGAAATTCAGCAATTTATCAAAAGTTCTTTATTTTAAGAAAAATCACTATCAAAACCCAAAATCCAAAAGAAAATCCTCAGTCACTCATAAATTCAAAACCAATCCAGAAATTCAAAATCAAAATCTCACATCTCTCGGAAGCTCAAAGTTCAAGAGATTATGGAAAGAAAACTAAAGAAAGCCATCAAAGTACGATTTCTGCTTCTCAGCATCCTCCAAGACTTGCAAAGCCGCTTTCTCCAACTCCAGCTTTTGAGTCAACTCAGCAATCTTAGCCATTTTATCAACCACAACATCACTGGTAAAAGGTATATTCTTCACTACTGCATCCTTGATGGTGTTGATCTTCTGACGAAACCACTTCAGATTAAAGCTAAGTCTCTCAGAATTCTCCAAGTTGTACTCCCAATCAAAGAGTACATCTCGAGTAACAATAATTCTGGGCCTGGTACAGATATCATCTATGACACGCAAGTTTTTTCCTAATTGCATGGTTAAGAATTAGCTACGTTCAGGATCTTTTGTAACGACGATATGGCCATACATCTTCCACAACTTCTCATACATGCTGGCATACCCTGTGGGGACGCTGAATCCACCGACAAATACATGATATGGGAGAGAAGCACCAAATGGAGGCTCACAAACAATACTTGCAGTAGAGTATTCATGCACTATTATACGGTTCTCAATCTCGGGAGCAACTTCAACAACTATAGGCGCAGCTTCTTCTGGGACAGTATTGTCTACTCTCAGTACGGCTTCTTTTGTTCCTGAAGAAATCACCGTTGGTGTTTCAATCGCCTCAACAATATCAGCAACAACCATCTCACGGCATTGAAGTGCAGAGATGGTTGTCTCACTATCAACAGCGCCGGGATTGCTCGAATCATCATTATTGATCTCATTATTCTCAGCTTCGGCATTTGGCACCTAATAAGAAAATTACACGGGATTAGAGCGGTTGATCGGTTGTCACCCGGTCAAAAATAATTTCACTTTCTTGCTTCACTAAAATAAAGTAGTATGCAATAAGAAAGAGTTCGTATCCATGAGAGAGGCTTATGTTGTTATGCAAATTTTCAGTTTCTTAGTAACCAAGGGGGGATGTTGATGTTTCAAAGCAATAAAAATAAATTGAAAGCAAAGTAATAATAAAATTTATCAATAAGGAGAAAGTATTGGTCACGGGATAGTTTCATTCACAAACTTGAATTATCAACAATGACTAGAATTGAAATTTTAATCTCTCATTTACTAAAAGTCCTAGAATACCTTGATCGCAAGAGTATCCCGCTAATTCCCTGATTTCATCACAACCACATTAAAAGATGCATATGTGAATTCTTTCTAGAAAGCAACCTAAAGTGTAAAAGCACAATTAAGTTTAACTCCCTAAAAGCAATAAGTTTTCTGGAATAAGACTAATCAAGGCAACCAAAATGTGTAAAAGCACTAATTCGATTTAACCCAAGTTACGATTCATATGTGACTAGTAGGATATATCACTACAAGCACTACCCACATTTATGCTACTCAAAATCGTGGATAGACAACGTTTTCGTATTGAAAGCCCTAATATAGCTCTAGATATGAAAGTAGATCGGATTGATTCCGGACTCAACCAAACAAACTATCAAATCATAATCATTATAAACCATGAATCATAAACAATAAACTACCGAGACAAAACTAATACATTGAATCAAATCTTATTTGTGAAATCCACTTATTATCCCATAACCAATAATAGGTATTTAGTTACTCATAGTATTTTGATTCAACATAATTATTATCAAAAATAAGATGAAGAACATGTAAAATAAAATGGAAGCAAACCCTAGTAGAATCGCTCTCCTCCAAAACTCCAGTAGAAAAATACGTGATACTAAAAGAATAGGAACTCCTTCTTCTTATAGCCTTCACACTTTCCAAAATTAGGTCTTCAAAGTCCATCACCAAAAAGTCCACCAAGCCCATGAACCATGTGTGAGAAACCCGTGTAGAAAATACGCCCCAAAATCGGTCGCCGGAAGTCTGGGATTGTGGCCGGAAATCGGCCGGAAGGTCGCCGGAAATCGGCTCCGGTGACCGGCAAAGTCCGCCCGGTCACCGGGTCAATGGGTTGGATCGGCCGGGTCAAACCGGGTTGGATCGGTCGATCAATGCTGAGTCGGGTCGGAGCAGTTTGAGTTGGATCGGGTCAACTCAAGTCAGGGTTGCCAGGACTAGTCACCTTGGCCTAAGCTAGTTCTGAATTTGGACTGGGCTAACCTGCACTTGGACAGACTTGTAGCACACTCCCTGTGCTTCACTGCAACCATTAGGCACGGACTACACCAGCCATGATGGCTATCTTTGCTACTCCTCCACCGCCAATGCCTCGAGCCACCTTCTCATCAAAGATCCAACTGCAATTTCACTCATTGTAAACCAAAGAACATCCTCTCCATTCCGGTTCCTTGCACGATCGGTCAAGCCCATGGCTACCACACCGATCTACAACTGCCTCAATTCCATCCACCGGCTGAACCCATTTCTTACTCACACATAATGAGCTCCATCTCCCACTACTGACTCCATAGTAGCATCAAGCATTGTCTTCCAAAGACTCAACTCCCTCTTTGCCTAGCCATAAAATAGCCTCGACACTGACTTCAATCCAACAGAGCAACAAATTTGCTCCTCGCCATCGATTCTAATTCCCAAACAATCCACATCGTTGTCGCTTTGAACCATTCTCGCCTTTGCATTCAATCCCACCAAGACAGATAACCCCCCGCCCGCAATGCGGTGACATCTCAATTGCCACCTCCCGTCTTCATTGCAAAGATCATTTAATGACTTTATAGCACCAACACTCTCATTAATGTAGTCCAAAGAACTCCATTTCAACCTCGCCATCACTTGTAACCCATTCCATTATAACCTCCGGCCTTCAAGCCAATGTTTTAACTCCACTGCAATTTGCGACTCATTGCAAATACTGGACCAAGTTCAACATCTCATTCTCAGCCTTAACTCAGCCAAACCGCCAGCTTGACCTTCTTGCCTCGCATTGTTATCTCATAACTCGTGCCAACCTAGCACTATCATCTTTCTCGCCCGCCATTCCACTTCTAACTTATCGGTTCAACAATGAAACATTTCACCACCATTTATATTTCATGTCTGAACATATCAAGTCCTACTTGCCCTGCAGCCTCATGCCTTGCCATAGCCTTCCAATCCCAGCCTTGAGCTCTTGCCACATACAAGCCATCAACACAATCTATCATTCAACACAAGTTCCCACCTGAAGTTTGAACTCACAGCACAGACCCATGCCATCTTCCAATCCTGCACCAGCTATTGCATTGCAGCTGCAAAAGTACCAGTTCCTGCGGCATCTCAAGCCTCACTCCAACTTCTTGCCACTGCAATTCTCTGCCTCAAGACCCATTCAACACAGAGCTTTAGTCCATTGCAACACAAACAAAGCTGCATTGCCATCACTCAACTCTGCCAGTCCATCTGGTTCAATTCCCTGGCAAACATCTTTGCACTAACAGCATCACCATCTCCACTTCCTACAGCTCCAAACATCCAACACTCCACATCACAAGCGGGCTCACCATTCACCCCGAGCTCAAACTCACCCTTCGATTCATAACAGAGCAAAAACACCTAAACCCAAATTTGATTTTGAAAACCAAGCAAACCCAAATCTCACTTCCCAGTTTCAACAAAGTGCACACATTCAACTTAGGGCAATCATCTCGTGTTCTGTTTCTCAAATTCACAAAGAACATTCAAATCCCCATCTTCATAGCAGACCAATCAAAACCCCGAATTCATCTTCTTCTCTCGAAAGTTAGAAACCCTTGATTTGATTTCAATTCCCGGAACCACAACTCAACCCTATCATCTTCATCACGAATTAATCAACAACAAGAAACTCGTTGTTACCGAATTTCTCCATCTTCTTCCCAAAGAACAAAGTGAGCATCAACAACCATCTTGAATGTTCCGGTTCCAACAATTCCACCACCAGAGTCAATCTTCTCAAAGATCTCACACATCTCAAACCACCAACATCCTATCTCCCCTGTTATCAAACCCTAACCCATCTTCCATCTTCTCCCAAAGAACAAATCAACTCTCGATCTCTCTCAGTTTCAGGTTGAAGAGGAAAATGGAAATGATGAGAAATTAATTTCTCACTGAATTCTAGATCTTGTGTAGGAAAGAAATTGGTTAACTCCACTCAAGCAAAATAGATAAGGGGTTACCTGAGACATGACTCTAGGCACCCATCCTTCCCGCTAAGGGCTAACTAGCTCAACAATGGCTCGTCGGTTTCATGTATCCGACAAGCTCATCCATAAGTTCCGCTCGTAACTTTCTCGGACGCGTCGGATTGACTTCAAGCTTTCGCCGTTAGCTCCATATTTCCGTTCTCGCTCGCGCGTTTCACCGCTCCACATATAGCTCGCTTTGTGAGATGACAATTTCGCCCTTTGGCCCAATTTGGACAATTTCTTCTTCTTTTCCTCCGTGCGACTCCATTGCACCTATAAAACTCAAAAACACACGTAAAGTACATAATTCGCACGAAAAATAGCAAAGAAAGCATAAACTCTAGATAGTAAATACGGTGTATTCTACACCTATCAGATTCCCCCACACTTAGACTTTGCTTGTCCTCGAGCAAATCAAACAAAACAATAAAATACAACAACTCCGTGTCGTCGAGGCTACGGTCACTTTTAGCATAAATAACAAGCCTTTAAACCCCTAGGTGTCCCTAGTGGACGAGTTATAGTCTCGTGAAGGTTTACTAGAGATATACCTACAAAACCTATATTTCAAACTCCATCTATATATGACAAATCAATGAATGAATCCAAAATGACTACAGGAGGAGATACCTTGCAAATTCAATTCAATTATTAGTAAATAAACTCTATTTAGATAGTTGAACAAGCCACAATACTCGGAAACTAACAAACCACGATCACAATGAAAAGATAAAGAAGATGGATAAAGATGTAGATGTTGGCGAATATTCTCAAGTGTTCGATGTTTCCCATATCTGTCTGAAGGTCACTGCTAAGATGAACCTAATCCTATTGGATTGAGCTACTTAGTGCTGAATGCTACATCAATCAATTGGCATATACAAGGGAACCAAAAGTGACTTTATTCAACACAATAATATATTTTTTTTTCTTCTTTTTTTTTTTTTTTTATAAGATTGGATCAAACTGGATCCAATTTTTCAGACGGCATGATTAGATCTTTTGGATCCAAGCGCATGCTTCTTGTCAGCAAGTACATGATAGTTGCCTTGGATCCTGCATTCCACGCTTGTTTAGGCGACAGAGACAGGGACTACGTTTCACACATATTGCTATTCCCAAGTGTCTTTTTATTCCGTTTTGGTCTATAGGTCGGTCTTTTTTTTTTTTTTTTTTTTTTACTATATTTTTTTCATTTTTATTTTATAAATTTTTTTAATTTTTTTTTTTTTTTTTTTTTTTTTTTTTTTTGCTTTTTCTAGTAACTCAACCACTCTATTTCATCCTAGCAGTAATAACACCTCGATTTTTAGTGACCCACCAAAGCACTTAGAGAACAATAGAGAAACATGGAAAAATAAAAATAGCATGTGATATGGTGATATTCCGAGATATGGTAACAACTATCATATATTTTATGATTCATGAGCTATGTTCGTCCCTTTTAGTTAATCGGTTCCTCAACTCCTGCATTCAAAATGGTTCCATCCACTAATGGTGTCATCCTAAAGGCACAAGTTTCTAGATTTCGGAGTTCAAAAAGCACAAATTTTTTCTTGGTTTTTCTATTTTTCTGATTTTTTTTTTTTTTATTTATTTCATGGCATAAAACTACTAAACGCATAAAACAAACTATACAAACATATAAATGCTCCCCCACACTTAAACTTTACATTGTCCTCAATGTAAAATTGAATCATCCAAAGAAGGTTCAAGGTGGGAAATTCCGCAAATGATATGCAAAAACAAGAAAATAAAGACAAAATGCTTAAAAATAAAAAGATAAAGGAAAAGATACAAAACCGGTGGGTTGCCTCCACTTAGCGCTTGGTTTAAAGTCGTCATTTCGACTATCTCCTTGCTTGCAAAGCCTTAGCTAGGGTCCCATGCGTTATGGACACCCGAATGAACATCACTTGGATACCGCATGACTTCAAACATGTTGAAGCGAATTATCTCCTCATCAAACTTCATAGTGAGTATTCCCGCGTCCACATCAATGACGGTTTTAGCCGTCTTCATGAAAGGTCTCCCAAGCAGCAGGGGTATGGACACATCCGAACCATCATCCATTTCTAGAACACAAAAATCAGCTGGAAAAACTAGTTGGTTCACCTGCACAAGGACATCCTCAATAATACCCCTAGGGTAGACATTAGAACGATCCGCCGCAAGTTCAAGCACAATATTAGTTGGTTTCAAGGGACCCAACTTTAAAGACTTATAAATAGATCTTTGGCATGATATTCACGGATGCTCCTAAGTCAAGCATAGCCTTACCAATCTTTGTGTTACCAATCTCTACGGGTATAGTGAAACTACCCGGATCCTTGCATTTGGGTGGGAGTTTCTTTTGCAAGACCGCCGAAGCGTTTTCCCCCACACTCATAACCTCATTACCGGTTAGCTTTTTCTTCTTGGTACACAAGTCCTTCAAAACCTTCGCATATTTGGGAACTTGCTTGATAACATCAATGAGTGGAATGTTTACATGAAGCTTCTTGAAGATATCTAAAATCTCTTTTCTAATTCCTCCTTCTTAGAACTTGCAAATCTGAGGAAAAGGCATAGGAGGAACATAAGTAGAAATAGGAGTTTTAGAGTTGGAATTAGGTACCTCGAAGTTTGGGGAAAATCAGCATTCTTTTCCTCCAAAACAGAGTTCCTTTGGGTCTCCATATCACCCACATCAACAATTTCAGGTTGCACAAGTTGTGTACCGCTTCTCAATGTAATAGCACTAACATTCTCTCTTGGGTTGATAGGTTGAGACGGAAGTCTCCCACTAGTTTGTGCCTTCAAATTGTTGATATCAATCGCCATGGAAGCCACTTGAGTCTCCGCAAATCCTTGATAGCACTCTTAGTTTCTTGTTGGCTTTCTTTGAACATGGTAGAAATACCTTGCATCATTGCTTTAAGCTTTTCATCGATGTCGAACCTTGGTTTTGCATTGGTTGTTGTTATTCTTGAAATGGTTGTTGTTGTGGTTGAAACCCGCTTGGACGGTTGAAAGTAGGTTGTGAAACCGCACCTTGATTGTTGGCATAGCTAAAGTTGGGATGATCTCTCCATCCTGGATTGTACGTGTTTGAGTACGGATCATACCGTCTTCTTTGATTTGGAAAGACCGCATTAGCTTGCTCCAACCCTTCACCATGTGAAGGTAAAATAACCGCAGCCATCCTTTGCATCATGTGCTCCATGTTATCCATCCTTTGCTCACGGTGTGATGCTAATGAATCATTAACTTCATGCACTTGCCTAACCATTGGTTCACCTCTTGTGTAGAATTGTTGCGAGTTCGCAGCCATGCTTTCAATCAACTCGGCAGCTTGGGCCACCGTCTTGTTCACTAGAGCACCACCACCCGCAGCTGTCTAGAAGATATCTATCACTTGATTGGAGACCTTCGTAGAAGTCTTTGGATTATCATAGCATCACTAACTTGATGGTGTGGACAGCTTGCCACCAATCTCTTGTACCTCTCCCAACATTCATACAATGATTCTCCAACATGTTGCTTTATTCCACAAATCTCTTTGCGAATTTGAGTGGCCTTAGACGCAGGAAAATACCTCTCTAGAAAGATTTTCTTCAAACCGTTCCATGTAGTGACACTCCCGGGTGGCAAACAATACAACCAATCCTTAGCGCCGTCCACCATAGAAAATGGAAAAACTTTCATCATTGCACCATTGACTTCAGTCTCCGCTGGAAGCATAGCCTTGACAATGGTATAGAACTCCATGAGATGCTTGTTTGGGTCCTCATTCGCCATACCATGAAACTTTGGCAACTCTCTAAGCAACCCCGGCTTGATCTCGAAAGTTGAGTTTGTTTGAATACACCATTGTTGTGCATCAAGCCTATGAGAAGCCAAATCCTTGAGTGTACGGTTTGCATTGTCACCCATTGCTTCTTCCTCTTCAATTAGTGGTTCTCCTACGAATGGAACCTCTTCTTCCTCTTCTCGATGAAGAGCTTCGTGTTCTACTTCCAAGACTTGTTCTTCCGTTGTGTCTTGCCTTGGTTGGAGTATTGTGCCTCTTCGAGTAGCTATCCCGCACCTTTGATAATTCCAATCTTTGGAAGCCAGGATTAGTACACGAAAAACAATTCTCGCAAACAAGTGAGAAACAAGACAATAAACGAAAAGCAAGTATAAAAGCCAAAATTGTAAAAAGAAACTAAAAAATAACAAGCCGTATGCCTCCCCAAGAACGGCGCCAAAATTTGATCGGTTGTCACCCGGTCAAAAATAATTTCACTTTCTTGCTTCACTAAAATAAAGTAGTATGCAATAAGAAAGAGTTCGTATCCACAGAGAGGCTTATGTTGTTATGCAAATTTTCGTTTCTTAGTAACCAAGGGGGATGTTGATGTTTCAAAGCAATAAAAATAAATTGAAAGCAAAGTAATAATAAAATTTATCAATAAGGAGAAAGTATTGGTCACGGGATAGTTTCATTCACAAACTTGAATTATCAACAATGACTAGAATTGAAATTTTAATCTCTCATTTACTAAAAGTCCTAGAATACCTTGATCGCAAGAGTATCCCGCTAATTCCCTGATTTCATCACAACCACATTAAAAGATGCATATGTGAATTCTTTCTAGAAAGCAACCTAAAGTGTAAAAGCACAATTAAGTTTAACTCCCTAAAAGCAATAAGTTTTTCGGAATAAGACTAATCAAGGCAACCAAAATGTGTAAAAGCACTAATTGATTTAACCCAAGTTACGATTCATATGTGACTAGTAGGATATATCACTACAAGCACTACCCACATTTATGCTACTCAAAATCGGGGATAGACAACGTTTTTCGTATTGAAAGCCCTAATATAGCTCTAGATATGAAAGTAGATCGGATTGATTAGGACTCAACCAAACAAACTATCAAATCATAATCATTATAAACCATGAATCATAAACAATAAACTACCGAGACAAAACTAATACATTGAATCAAATCTTATTTGTGAAATCCACTTATTATCCCATAACCAATAATAGGTATTTAGTTACTCATAGTATTTTGATTCAACATAATTATTATCAAAAATAAGATGAAGAACATGTAAAATAAAATGGAAGCAAACCCTAGTAGAATCGCTCTCCTCCAAAACTCCGGTAGAAAAATACGTGATACTAAAAGAATAGGAACTCCTTCTTCTTATAGCCTTCACACTTTCCAAAATTAGGTCTTCAAAGTCCATCACCAAAAAGTCCACCAAGCCCATGAACCATGTGTGAGAAACCCGTGTAGAAAATACGCCCCAAAATCGGTCGCCGGAAGTCTGGGATTGTGGCCGGAAATCGGCCGGAAAGTCGCCGGAATCGGCTCCGGTGACCGGGCAAAGTCCGCCGGCCACCGGGTCAATGGGTTGGATCGGCGGGTCAAACCGGGTTGGATCGGTCGGTCAATCCGAGTCGGGTCGGAGCGGTTTGAGTTGGATCGGGTCAACTCAAGTCGGGGTTGCAGGACTAGTCACCTTGGCCTAAGCTAGTTCTCAATTTGGATAGGCTAACTCGCACTTGGGAGACTTGTAGCACACTCCCGTGCTTCACTGCAACCATTAGGCTCGGACTACACCAGCCATGATGGCTATGCTGCTACTCCTCCAGCCTGCCAATGCCTGAGCCACCTTCTCATCTCAGCATCCCCAGCTGCAGCTCAGCTCATTGTAAACCAGCAGCATCCTCTCCATTCCAGTTCCTTGCACGATCAGTCAAGCCCATGGCTACCACACTGATCTACAGCTGCCTCAATTCCATCCACCAGCCTGAACCCATTTCTTACTCTGTCACATAACAGCTCCATCTCCCACTACAGCTCCATAGTAGCATCAGCATTGTCTTCCAGCACCTCAACTCCTCTCTGCCTAGCCATAAAATAGCCTGACACCAGCTTCAATCCAACAGAGCAACAAATTTGCTCCTCTGCCATCAGTTCTAATTCCCCAGCAATCCACATCAGTGCTGCTTTGAACCATTCTGCCTTTGCATTCAATCCCACCAAGACAGATAACCCCTGCCTGCAATGCCAGTGACATCTCAATTGCCACCTCCTGTCTTCATTGCAGCATCATTTAACAGCTTTATAGCACCAACACTCTCATTAATGTAGTCCAGCAACTCCATTTCAACCTGCCATCACTTGTAACCCATTCCATTATAACCTCCAGCCTTCAAGCCAATGTTTTAACTCCAGCTGCAATTTGCGGCTCATTGCGATACCAGGACCAAGTTCAAGCATCTCATTCGCAGCCTTAACTCACCTAAATCACAGCTTTGCCTTCTTGCCCTGCATTGTTATCTCATAACTCGTGCCAACCTAGCACTATCATCTTTCTCTCCGCCCGCCATTCCACTTCTAACTTATCGGTTCAACCTTGTGACATTTCACCACCATTTATATTTCATGTCCGAACATATCAAGTCCTACTTGCCCTGCTGACCTCATGCCTTGCCATAGCCTTCCAATCCCACCTTGAGCTCTTGCCACATACAAGCCATCAACACAATCTATCATTCAACACAAGTTCCCACCTGAAGTTTGAACTCACAGCACAGACCCATGCCATCTTCCAATCCTGCACCAGCTATTGCATTGCAGCTGCAAAAGTACCAGTTCCTGCGGCATCTCAAGCCTCACTCCAACTTCTTGCCACTGCAATTCTCTGCCTCAAGACCCATTCAACACAGAGCTTTAGTCCATTGCAACACAAACAAAGCTGCATTGCCATCACTCAACTCTGCCAGTCCATCTGGTTCAATTCCCTGGCAAACATCTTTGCACTAACAGCATCACCATCTCCACTTCCTACAGCTCCAAACATCCAACACTCCACATCACAGCAGGCTCACCATTCACCCTGAGCTCAAACTCACCCTTCAGTTCATAACAGGAGCAAAAACACCTAAACCCAAATTTGATTTTGAAAACCAAGCAAACCCAAATCTCACTTCCCGGTTTCAACAAAGGTGCACACATTCAACTTAGGCAATCATCAGTGTCCTGTTTCTCAAATTCACAAAGAACATTCAAATCCCCATCTTCATAGCAGACCAATCAAAACCCCGAATTCATCTTCTTCTCGAGTTAGAAACCCTTGATTTGATTTCAATTCCCGGAACCACAACTCAACCCTATCATCTTCATCACGAATTAATCAACAACAAGAACTCGTTGTTACCGAATTTCTCCATCTTCTTCCCAAAGAATAAAGTAGCATCAACAACCATCTTGAATCTGTTCCAGTTCCAACAATTCCACCACCGAGTCAATCTTCTCAAAGCATCTCACACATCTCAAACCACCAACATCCTATCTCCCCCTGTTATCAAACCCTAACCCATCTTCCATCTTCTTCCCAAAGAACAAATCAACTCTCGATCTCTCTCGGTTCGGGTTGAAGAGGAAAATGGAAATGATGAGAAATTAATTTCTCCTTTGAATTCTAGATCTTGTGTAGGAAAGAAATTGGTTAACTCCACTCAAGCAAAATAGATAAGGGGTTACCCGGACATGACTCTAGGCACCCATCCTTCCCGCTAAGGGCTAACTAGCTCAACAATGGCACCTGTCGGTTTCATGTATCCGACAAGCTCATCCATAAGTTCTGCTCGTAACTTTCTCGGACGCTGGTCGGATTGACTTCAAGCTTTCGCCGTTAGCTCCATATTCCGTTCTCGCTCGCCGCGTTTCACCGCTCCACATATAGCTCGCCTGTGAGATGACAATTTCGCCCTTTGGCCCAATTTGGACAATTTCTTCTTCTTTTCCTCCGTGCGACTCCATTGCACCTATAAAACTCAAAAACACACGTAAAGTACATAATTCGCACGAAAAATAGCAAAGAAAGCATAAACTCTAGATAGTAAATACGGTGTATTCTACACCTATCAGCGGTCCAAGCATGGGAACTCAACGCAATCATAAATTCCAGTATGTAAGTGAACTAACATTATCTAAGTTCTCTACTATGCGTCCAAGACATGAGCAAATAGCATAAAAGTCATAAGACACGCTTTTCAATAAGTCCGTCAGGAAAATTTTATACTATTCTGTATAAGACGACGAACTGGGAGCAATTGGTAAGGAATCTAAGGTTGAGTCATATGCCATTATCTTAGTATGGATGTCATCTACAACATATCAAAATTTCATAGGAATTGGATTAACGAGCAGGGAGTTGTGGCCAAAACATTGGACCTCATACCAACTGAAAATTTTCTGGAGGTCTCCTGGAAGTTTACTGTTTCATCGATTTCGACCCATAAAAGTGCTCAAAACTTAAAGATACATAGGTAGATCGCGGAAATCTGATGTCATATGAAGATTCTACAGCATTTTTACTGAAAAACTGGGGTCTGGATATTTCTGATGACGTATTTCGGCAAAATTTCTCATATATTCATCGGGATTCTCATTCATTCATTCACAAATCAGCAATCCTGCACTTCTATGAAGATAGTACAAAATAGATACTTACTTAAGGAGTTTCCAACTCATTCGAAGGGTTAACAGGGTCGGCATCAACATTGGGAGCACCATCATTTTTATTCCGTCGTGATTCTTAAGGATTCTCTTTCTCACTACTATTCGAAGACGAATAAATAGCATGACCATGTTGGCTTTCCACAATAATCTCCTCCTAGATCCATCAACAATAATCATCATTATTTTATTCAAGAAAAAGCCGAAATCACTTACATGAAAGGATACTCACATCAACTTCTCCGTCGGTGTTGGATCCCTGAATTGCTCGTATAGAGGAAAGATGAAGACCGTCAATAACCGATTGAGCAAAATTCTGAAACAAATTAGCAATACTCTTATAAGATCCTGATTATATGGGCAAGAAATTCGCAACAATAAGAGAAGTGTTAAACAACTCACCAAAGAAGTGGCAGGGGACTGCACATTATTCGGTATCATTCTATGAGTTGTTTTGCTTCTTCCTTCTCCATCCTGGGGACTTTCTTGGAGGTCTAAGAAGTTTACGCAGATTCGAGGCCTCACAGCGCGGCCATCCTACACAAAATCAATGGATGATTAAAATACATTTATCTTACTTTCACCGATTGTGAAGGAAAGAGGCTTACCTGCGCACATTCCGGAGATGTCTTCCTCTTGTCACCACGAGAAAGGTACTTTAGCCTTGGTCGAGCATTAATAGAGTCAAGAGAAGGAAAATCTTGCGCTGGAGACTTAACATCCATCACAAAGGCATACAGACGCTTAAGTTGCTGACGCCAGAAGCCTATGTAACCCGGAGTCACGAAATTAGCACAATCAGATCATGGGAATAAATACTCATTTCCCTCCACATGAGTGCAATCCAGATTAGCCTTCAAATACTCAACTGATGGTTTGTTCATTCGGTGACCTGGGATACACTGGTCTACGCCCATCTGCCAAGCTGCCCTGTCAATGTTATATTCTTCTACTCTGAATTCTCCTTGCATTACTGATACTAGGTGGACAGGAGTGCAACTTAATATGAAAGATCTCTCTCCATCATTCAAATCAGCACCGGTCCTCAACATGATATTGTCTTCACCAGCATTGAAGGTGATCAATTGTGAGAAGAGATCAGGGACCAATACCCAGGGGCGAAAGTTGAACTCGGATTCAATATCCAAAATATCGGTGATGCATATCTTGTATTGCGGCTGCTTTGTAGACCACCTCATGATCCTGGCATTGTCTTTCTCGAGGAAAGCATAGCGAGTGTCGACATTAGGCCCTTGCAAAACACTACGGGGAATCGGAGCATACTTTTCAAGATGCTCCCACATCACAGCTTGGAGGAACATGGTATTAGCATATGTTTCAATTTTCATGAAATCGTTAGAGACACTGGAGTCAATAACCAAAGAGTCCAAGTTGGCAAACAATGAACCTAAAACTAGGCTACCAATTGGAAGTTTCTCACCTTTGGCTATTCTAATGGCAAAGGGTATCACCAACGGCTTCAACAAATGTCCGCTGTCCTCAAGAACATCTCTGGAAAGCCATAAGCACATGAAAGCAGCGATGGACAGGGTACCATCAACAGGTTCTTCAGGAATTCTATCTCTCGGCCACCAGTATCTCAACCATTGAGCATAGAAAAATTTGGGAGACTCGTTGAACTCATGCATTTTAGCTTCCAAAGTACGAGATATCAGTTTTTCCTTTGTCGAAAGTTCTCCAGGGAAATTTCCGGTGACTGGAAGATGCAACAAAGCGACTACATCTTCTAAAGTAATCGTGAACTCTCCCCATCTGCATATGAAGGTGTGAGTAGGAATACACCAAAGAGCAAGCAAAGCCACGATACCTGGTATATCATGATTAATGATCAAATCTCCAGCAGCTTGAATGGCTTGCGTCACATGTGTACTATCCAGCAAGGTCCTCACACGGCTGTGGCCTAGCATATGCCTTGCCCATCCAGAAAAATGCATCAGCGGCTTTCGAGAAAGTTTGAGTTCCACATGATAAGCCGAGTAATGTTTCCCTTCCAAACAGAACCGAATTATTGCTGGAGGAGACACCAACTTATTCTGAGCAGTAGTCCTGGGATTTATGAGCAACCTAAACTAAGAACCTAAAGGACGTTTTTCATGCCTATACAAATATTCAAAGAATCTGTCTTCAATGGTTGGAATGTTCTTGGGTTTGGGAATTTCCTCATTCCCCTGAGAAGTTCCAGACCCAAGAACATCCCTGGAGCAATCATCATCTCCAGAAGTGTCTTCTCTGGAAACGTCACTTTCAGCATCATCACGGAATTGAGTCATCTTCGCCAAATCGCTGCAACATTCCACACGAGTTTCATCAATACAATGGAATTAAAGCAACCAAACAATTACGATGCTCACAATCAGCGTCTGCAAAAAAAAATGGTAATCCTAAACTCTTACCTATTTACGATTTCACGAACTCAGTGCTAACAACGTAAAACCCCGGAACTTGCTTGTTCTTTCAAAACCTGCAAAGTCGAGCATAAAACATATTATTCAAGAGTCAACACTGACTTCTCAAGAAACAATGAATAATTCACATAACCCTTTATGTGAACATTCGCTGATTTTTACGTGTACATACACTATAAATCACTAAACTCATGCATACAATACGAATTCATCAACTCATAAATTGTTTGCTTTCAACAATTTTTCATAAATCAAAGATTGATTTATATTTAATAAAGCGTGAATAAGTCACGCACCTTTTTTTTTTCTTAAAAATCGTGAGTTAATAACTCACGTAAATATACAAAAAACTTTTTTTTTTTTTGCTCAATCGAGCATTCGTTTATGAAACGAGGGTCTTTTCTATTTTTGTAAAAGTCTACATATTTCAAACAAAATTTTGGAAGTTCGTAAACAAATTTTCATCGTGAACTCCAGGTCTTTTCAAAATTCCTTTGACTCTAAGGATTATTATTTGTTACTTTTACGAACAAACCTACGTTTCCAAAAGTATTTGCAAAGTTCATGCTTCAAAAACAAACTTGGGTTTTCATGAAACCTAATAAACAAAACTTTTACTACTGCAACTATACCATGTCTATGCAAAATTTTATGTATCTCTTCCATATTAGGGATTTTTGTTTGTTTCCTAAAACTAACGAAAAACGGGCATTCATACGTTTTCTAAAAACAAATTCTTCATAAATCCTACGCATGCTTGCAACTATAGTTTTTTTTTTTTTGTTTTATGAACAACTCATGAAATCATAGAACATACAATAAAAAAAAATCACGGACTTACCTGTCGGCGCCGACCAGATTTTAGCCGGACGTTGAATGGCGGCGGACGGCGGTGCTGATTCAGGCGAAAATTTTTCTTTTCCTTCCCTGCTGAACTCGTGAGATGATGAAGAGATCTTGGTCGGTCAAAAATAATAAAAATTATTATTAGGGTTATTCCCTTTTATATCAAATTTATTTCGAAAACCTAATAAAACATGGGTTTTCTTTTTTGGGATCGGGCCCGTAAATCCTAGACCGACCATAACTAAGCTTCTGAATGCCCAAATCAGCAGTGCCTCATCTCTCCACGCTCATGAGATGACAGTCTATCTTACTATCAGGGTCCTCATCTGTGCATTTGCTCGTACATGACATCATTGGGGTAAATCGAGGATTCCGAAACTACCTTTGTAGACTGAGTTCAACCACTGATCTCATCGACTGAAAATCACCATTTAATGCTTACTGCGGAACATGATTGTCCCTCACTAAGCAGGGGACTTAATGTTGATGGTGGATTTTCAACAAAGGGAAAAACCGTAAAACCATGAGGCATGTTTTTGATACGGCTTTCAGGCATGCAAAGATTCATATTTTACGAAGCCATGATGAATATGTTTTCGAAAACCCTCCACTAGCTGAGCGTTCGATCCTTGGCATTTCGTCGTGCACTCTATGAAGAATAACATAATTGGGCGGTTCTCCGTAGATTGAGAGCTTAACGCCTTCAGGACGTCGGTGGCACTCACTGTTCCCTGACTGCAGGAGAGATACCTCTCTCCACATAGAAGAATACTTGGGCGGCGGACGCCTTCAGGACGTCGGTGACACTCACCGTTCCATGACTATGTGAAGAGAACGTGTATAGATTCAGGCGGTTCTCCGTAGATTGAGACCACTAACGCCTTCAGGTCATAAGCAACACTCGTGACTCCCTGACTATGCACCATTCAGAATGGATATGACGCTTTTAATCGGCTAATATCTTTTCTGCAATGGATTAATTCGTCGTGACATTCACCACCGAATTCCCGAATAATCTATTATTGCTCCGATTTCATGGTCGAATCCACTACCGATCCCATGGAATGGCAATAACAATTGCCTCGATTCCATGGTCGAATCCACGACCTGATCCCATGGAATGGCAATAAACGACTGTATTATCTCATTACTCCGATTTCACGAATCTCATGGAATGGTAATAGATAATTTTATTACTCCAATTTTATGGTCGAATTCACGATCCCATGGAATGGTAATGCCTGTTTTATTATGCCGAATTCATGGTCGAATCCACAGCTGATCCTATGAATTGATAATAAATAACTACTCATTTTTATTGTTCAATTTCATGAATTATTCTACACTGAATTTCATGGATTAGCAATGAATACTCGAAAACCGGGCATCTAGATCATCACTGAGTAAGCCTCACAAAAATGGTGTAAGTGTACTCGACAATGATGCACGACTGAGCACCCGGATGCACAAACGAGCATCCAAAAATATGGACAGATGAGTAATCCTACGCAAAATAGGAGAAATCAACAAATAATAATAAAATAATAAGAGGCGCCCAGGGGCCGGGCCCACCGGCCCGCCATGCCCTAGCCGTGGCCGGTCCCATGCCTCTTCCATTATTTTGCCATATTTTGTTATTTTCATGAACTCGTGAAAAACTCCTTCAATTTAGCAACTTTCCTTGTTTGTGCAAAACTCATGAATTCCCCATAATTTCATGGATTCATGAAATAATATTATAAAATAGGGAAAGGTGTGCGGGACCGGGCAACCTAGCCGGCCGGCCATGCCTAAGCCATGGCCGGTCCCACACCTCACAATCCCTAGCTTTTTATAATTCCCTAAACTCATGAAACTCCTCCGTTTCAACAAAAACTCATGGATCCTCCATAACTTCATGGATTCATGAAATAATATTATAAAATAAGGAAAGGTGTGCGGGACCGGGCAACCTAGCCGGCCGGCCGGCCATGCCCGAGCCGTGGTCGGTCCCACACCTCACAATTCTTAGCTTTTATAATTATTAATTCCCTAATCTCACGAAACTCCTTTGTTTTCAACAAAACTCATGGATTCTCCATAACTTCAAGGATTCTCCATAACTTCAAGGATTCATGAAAAATAATATAAAATAGGGAAAGGTGTGCGGGACCGGGCAACCTAGACGGCCGCCCATGCCCTAGCCGTATCCGGTCCCACACCTTACAATCCCTAGTCTTTTATAATTATTTCCCTCAATTCATGAATCTCCTTGGTTTGAGAAAAAATCATGATTTCTTCATATTTTCTCAAATATTGCTCAAATCACGAAAAACCAAAAGCCAACATAGTTACACGACTGGCTAGCCTCTCACGACAATTTTAAATATTAAAACACTTTTATTTTAATATTTTCAAAATATTGATGAATTGAGCATACATGCTAATTCCAACAAAAATCAAGAATTTCAGTCAAGATGGAACTCTTCTGAAAATTCACAATGTCGCTCGAACGCACATCAGAAAATACTGAAACTCTCAGTATGGAGACACGGGCACCACGGAAACGCGCGCATGCTTTCATGACCGACCAGAGTCATTCATAGAGCTTGCACAAAGCCGGTCCCACATGTTTTCATAGTTCTGAACTAATTTGCTCAACTGCTCATCTGGCCCAAACTCTCTCCAATCAACTGGAGAATTTATCAAATGAGTAACAACTGGTCCCGTGACCACCAAGAGCCGGTCCCATGCTCTCTTGGTCGGTCCCTATCTCTCATCTCTAGGTTTTATCACCTAATGCTGAATCCAGCAATATTTCAGTAAATGATGATACTGGCATTTAATCATCATTCTTTCACCAAATCTCAAACTGAGAACCCTGGTGCGTGCTCACTCGAGCACCGGCACCACATGGACGCCCATCATCCCATGTGGTTGGTCCCTCTATCACTCATGACCTATTTTCAGCTGATTCATCAACTATGATCTCAAATTAGGTTTTGAATAAATGCTCCACGAATCATCACTCCGAGCACGATTCAAACACTAATGAATTTATGATGGATTCAAAGAACCAACATCCGAATTAATCATATAATATTTGGTAGCTTACTAATATTTAAATATTTTATTGGGTCACGTCACCAATAAATGTTTCGTCGAATCGAGCAATACTTGCTCAGCTTGCTCAAATATTGATCCAGTATCAATATTTGTAATTTATCATAATTTTTCGAATTGAGCAATACTTGCTCAGTTGCACGACAAATTATCAACATTTAGTAATTTGCCGAATTGAGTGATACTTGCTCAATTGTACGTCAAATCATCAACATTCATTATTTTGTCGAATTGAGCAATACTTGCTCAATTGCTCGTCAAATTCTCGATATTCAGTAATTCGTCGAATTGAGCAATACTTGCTCAGTTGCTCGAATATTGATCCAACTATCAATATTCAATGAATTTATCGGTATTTCGTCGAATCGAGCAATACTTGCTCAGTTGCTCGAATAATCCACATATATTCAGTAACTCATCAATATTCAACAACTCGTCGAATTTCCAATATTTGCTCAGACGAGCAACATTAACATTCATGAATCGCTGAGCATTTGTCAAACATGCTCGATTCAACAAAACCTAGACTCATCGTCTAATCAGTCAACAACTGACAAAATAAATACACGTCTGTCATGCAGACTCCACGATTCGGGAAACATCAATCACGTCAAATTGGGGGATAACAACTAGGGTTTTGGTCTGGCGGCCTACAACACGTGGATTTCATCCACGACGAGAAATGTGCGTAAGTTGTGTATACGGTTGAAGGAGTTAGCAAAGTAGTGGGTGCACGATCCGTCAAGTCTCCACTCGACATGGAACTGACTTTACCACGATCTTCGACTTGCCCACTCTTCCACTCATGAAACCGTCACACTTACAGGGATCAAGGTGTTCACAACTCTGATAATATAAATAAGTCTCTGAATCCATGATTGAGGACAACGAATTATCACTAGCTATCAGCAATCGTCCATCCATAATTTCTCGAGTAACTACTCTCAAGAATTCATCAATCCATCACAACTTATTCGAACTCCACGGTTCACCAATTATTGCAGAAACCTTCAGCACACCCACAATCCTTGATCATCACTGATCCCACACAATTCTCAGCTTCCCTCCTACAGATCAACCCATCTCCCTCTTTGTGACCGAATTGACTCTGGAACGGCCATTGTCTTGGTTTAGGCCGGAGTCCTACAGATTGATCTCTCGAATCTAAGCACCCCCTTTGCAGCGGTGCACCTGTGTGAGGTTCAACAGTTTGCTTGGTTGAGGAGTCTCGACCACACGCTCGACTCTTCATTTTCCTACAAAACCAGCAAACCGTTTTTCCCCATCCACACATATAATATATGGAGAAGTCGCAATAACAAGGTATTTTTTATAACAAAAACATGTCGAGTTTTGTAGCGCTTCATTATGAGTAAAGTGGAGTCAGTAAGTTGTCCGCTTGCAATCCAGTTTATGTCAACTCGCAATAAATTCCTTATGGGTGGCTTTGAGACACGAGGAGTGATGGAAGTTCAATATGCATCCATAGTAGGAAGTTCGATTTGTGACATGATGTGTGCAATGCCGGATATACCTTATGTAATTATGGTGAATAGAATTCCGGTTCATCCTAACATAAACCATTGTGAGTCATTGAAATTCTATAATAACTAAGTGGTACTCCACACATGTATTTGTATCGTGGTGGTGATAAAATAGAGCTAGTGGGTTGCACATATTCATATTTGGCAGGTGCTTGAGACAATCTAGTTAACATTAGGTTCCTCATTTACCTATGCTAAAATAATAGTGTCTTGCTACTCCAAATTGTAATGTTGTATAACATTGACCACTAGAGAGGCAGAGTAATTAACAGTTACAGATTGCTTCATATAAATGACAAAGACAAAGAATTTTGTATAATAACTCGGTTTAAAACAATGAGAATATAAGGTTTACTACCAACAAGTCATTTATCTCAGCAAATATTCAATTTTCAAATCGAGATCAAGACACATCAAAATGAGATATTAGCGGATTAAAAAGTAATCAGGGAAACGTCTTGTAGAACGAGAAAACCATACACAACAATGAGTTTGGTATGTTGACCAAATCACTACCGAAGTATAAACAATTTTTCTTTTACAACAGGGCGGGTATGTTGGTGAAAGGTACTTCGTCATGAGTCGTGAAGAAATGTTATGCCTGGTCATTCCTTAAGGATCTAGCAAGGACGCTATCCCTTACCTATTTAAGGGAATCACTTATCACAACCTTATTATGTTAAGTTATGCGCGAGAAAGAAATATAACAAGTGAGATTGTAAAAAGATTATGTCATATATCTTGGAAAGATAAACTTAGAGCGGATAAGAGTGTATATTACCAACAAAAGAATATTTTCGGGTATGTCTCAAACAGTGCACCAGTTAGTTTTATGTATTAAAGCCATGGTGTTTTCTTGACCAAAAGTCTCTTTACTTAGCAATACTACTATATTTATTGAATTTATATCTAATTGGGATTGCTTCTTTGTGTGAAAGCCCTTTTAGTTTATGTGCTTTCCTTTTGTTGTGCCTTTTTTTGGAGTTTTCTGCTCCTTCTTGTTCTCTTGATCCTTTGATATTTAAACTTTATTGTTGTATATCTATATTTTGTACAACATTTTGTTGTTCAATATCCCATATTTCATTCAAGATTTTTTTTTTATTACCACGAAATCACAACTTTATGAGTTAACTTCATCAAACCACCAAGAACGTTTATTTGTCAAACTCAAAAATCAGGCTCTTATCCCTGATTACACTACCAATTGTTACGTCCATTTCACACTTGCTAAAGAGTAGCATGTAAAAAAAATCTCCAAAGAGTCGCACCATCACCTTTGAATGTAGTTCTTGACCAAACCTCCATCAGCTGAGTAACTGTTTTAGGTAAAACCTATTACAAATCTGATAACAAAGGTGTAAATTCACTCCATACTTCAGTCGTACAACATCATTGTAGAAACATATGATTAATGGGTTTATCAACTTTTTCACACAACCATACTAGCCTAGCGTTTTAGACTAAGTCATATGGGCTAGATTTGACTGCTAGATTAGCCAAAAAGCGTTGCACAATTGAAAAAAAAAAAGAGTGTTGTTTATTTTTTAACACTAATTCTCTCTCTAGACAAACCTCGCATGTGAAGTAGTAGCGTGATAATTTCGCTGAATGGTTCAATGCGGAAAATATCACCTTTTCGTTGTTTGGTTCAGCGCAGAGTGGAATATTCCACAGATTCTTAATGAATGGTACAAATAAATGAATCGCCCGAATGGAAACACGTGGCTATTCTGCGCTGAATGAAAACGCGCAACCAGAGTTTGGCTTTTTTTTTTCCTACACCTCGTTTACACCATCAACATTAAATGTTTATTTAACCATGTTTTCTCACACTCCCGTTACACCACCAACGGATATGTTTTCAAATTTTGAATTTCGAAATGTTTGACAATTTGTTCCAACGGTTGTTTGTTTCATAATTTGAAAATTTACCAAACTAAGGAATTCTTTCATTACATTGCAAAACAAGGTTACCATTTTTTTTGAAGAAATTAAAAAAGTACATTGAAATCTATAAATTTCATACAAATTTACCTACAAACTAATCATACAAATTTTCATTCATTTTCATCACAAATCATAAAAATTTCAAGTTTTTTCATCACAAATTATCAAATGAAACCCCTAAATTCTAAAAATCAATTTCAATCAAAATCATCTAACTTATCTAATATAAATCCTCAATTTCATCTAACTCATCTAATATCAATCATCAATTTCATCAAAATATCATCATAATCAAAAATCAAAAAACTTAAAACCTAAAATTTAAAATTTAAAATTCTTACCCCAATGGATTTTGTGGACGAAATCGAACCAAACCACCCTCAAACGATTCCAATCGTGATGCTGATCAAACCCACGGAGCGAGTTGATGAAATGATGAAAAGTTGAAATATAATCAAACATGCAGTTCTTGGCGGAGAAAGAAATGAAAAGAAAAGGATAAGAAATGAAGAAGAAGTCGAGTTCTGTTGGTGAAATGGGGAATTTGGCTGCGCTGTTTGGTTCAGCGCAGTCAAGCACTTTGACTGGTCAAGCGCTGTTCCATTCAGCGAAAATTGAAAAAACATTTCACGTCCAACGATTTAGAGCAACCTCGTTGTTGGATTCTGCGACTAGCATGCTAGATTAGCACTGCCATAGGACTTAGAAGGTTGTCCTAGCTGTCAATCTAGATGCTATATTAGAAGACATTAGGACTTAGCCTTAATGCATCTTCTTGCGAGATTATCCCTTGTACCAATGCTATTTAGTGAGACACACCAAAATAAAAGCATATTTTTGTATGCAAACAAGAAAACCAAAGAAATTTGCTTGTATATCTAGGTAAGAGTCGCTTCAATAAATGCTCGGCCTTTTATAATCCAAAGGTACCAATATTTTATTGCAAATCATACTGTTGGTGGAGTTTTATATATTATACTAGAATTTGTAGAAAAATGATAGATAATACCTAGAATGTGTAGCAGGTTGCATAGCTCATTTTCTTCAGTTACGCGTAATATTCTTTTGAAGTTAATGCTCAAGTTGTAATAAACATCGAGAACAATATGATCATGAACAATACCTTCTATATGCGGATCAACCTTAGCCAATGAAAGGAAGAAAAATATCCCAGCATACCCCATCATTCCAAACATCATCCCAGCATGAGAAACCTACACCATTTTCAAGTATTCCTATAACATATGCTAAAAAGTTTCGAAATAACAACCCAACAACTGGACTCGTATCTCATGCTAAAACACGAGCATGGTTAAGGCTGAACTCGAACATTATAAACTTGTACTCACAATCCATCCCCCTCTCTTTAAAGACACAAAAACCATTTTGATAAAAGTGATAGATTTACCATCTCTATGTTAACCCAAACCACCGTGTTTAAAGGATTTGAGAAGTTAAGGCCAAGCAACCTCATGCATCCCAGTGGAACTATCAACTCTATTTCATAAGAAAAATTTCATCTTCTTCTCAAGTTCTTGCAGGATAATCTTAGGATCCTTTAACATAAATAAATAGTAGATTGGTAAGCAAGAGATAACTGATTTAATTAGGGTTGGTCAACCTCCTTTAAATAACGTCATTTTCTTACGAGAACATGATCTCAAATATGTTTAGATTTGAATATCATACCCCAATGGCAATCTGAAAAGGACATGGTACCAAGTACATTATCAAACTTTTTGTTCGTGAACTTGTATGAACAGTTACTTGTTAAAATAAATAAGTATATGTCAACATTAAAAAAATCCTTGTATCGGATTGTGAAACAAGTTCCTTGGACGAAATCAAAAATCAATATCTAAGAAAAACCTAGTATGTAACCGAATTTTACACAAGCTGAATTCCAGCAAGAGAAAGTCTTGTAACCTATAACTCAAGACACGAATTCACAAGAACAAGTCTTATAGATTCTATACAGAGTAAGCTTAAAAACTATCTAGGTTGTTTGACATACTACTTGTGATATTGATAAACAACATAATGTGGAAAGAAATAGTACAAGACACCAAATTTTTTGTTAACGAGGAAATTACAATCTTGTAAAAAAACCCTTGGACATAGTCTAGTTTGAACACAATATGGTATTGAGTCGCTACAAAGACTAGCGTACTATCAAACTTCGAACCCTCCGAGAAATAAAGCTTCAGTTGTGCTCCTTAAGTTTCTTGGATCTCGCAAGACCCTACACACTTGATTCCCCTAGCTGGCGTCATTTACAGCCCTAGGAGTTGCTTCAACCGCAATGTAGACTTTTAATTATTCTTCCTCTAACATATAGCCTATTTATGTTTTTCAGAAAGATATAACAATCAAGGTAATGAAAACCTGTTTGCTTATGAGGGATCTTCAAGGATAAACAAGATATCAAGTGATAGACACATTTTTGTGACTGATTTGTCCTTAGTGTCTCTATTGTTAGTCTCGATTTTTGTACTAATTTTGGTGTTTTTATGTTTGTTTAGGTGTTATTGGAGAATTACACTTATGCGGAAAAAGTTGCTCAAAAAGTGCTTTTTGGACCCCCGGAGGACAATTGCTATACGGACCCTCACTTTTGCTAAGGGGCACCCACGACTATATATAGCCCATTTATCCATCGCACCCATCTTCATCATTCAAACTTCAGTTTTGGCGGGAAATGGAGTTCTTAAGTGGCAGAAATCAGGGTTGGCATTTTGGACCGGTTTTGAGAAGACTAAAGGGATGAATTTGATGGGCTGGACTTGGTAGAGCTAAACAGGGATTGTGTGACCAGCAGTTTCGAGTAGAAGTGGTTGAATCATCGGAATGAAGAAAACCAGAGCCGCACGGTTACGGGAGGAGAAATACACGGGATTTCGTGTGGTTGCAGTGAGTATTAATCAGTCTACAGCGTTTCTGGTAACCGACACATCTAAAATTTTGGCTGAAGACTTTAAATTTAGCACTTCTTGGGAGGTAACCCATGCTCATGCAACACGGTAATATCTTTTCTTAACTCTTTTGCTTCAAATGGTAACAATTTCTCCTTGTTCATGCTTTTAATTTCATCTTTAGAACATTTGAGGACAATGTTAGATTTAAGTTTGGGGGTATGGGAGAAACTTTTTAGTTGCAATAAATAAACTCCAGAGCCTAGAAATTTATGTTTATTAAGGATTGCACTAACCAATCTAAGTGGATGGAAGCATCTTGGTTGTAGGAGTTGAGGAACCAATCTGAGTAGATGGAAACATCTATAAGAGTCAATTCATAAAAGCACAGAGCTCAGGTGTTAGAAAAAAACATGGTAGTTTCGCCATATCTCGTTGAATCCTTTTCACTTCTATTTTTATTTTGTTTTCTTTAAAATATGTTTGTCTAAGTGATTAGGTGGGGCTCACGATTCAAGTTGTTACCACTGCTAGGGTGAAATAGAGATATTGAGATACCTAAAAAAAAAAAAATGAGACCAGACCATCAGACCAACCGGAATAAATTCAATAAAGTCGACCACTGGAACCCTTGTATATGCCAGCTGAGTTGACCTAGAGTTGGGATTATCGACCACTTGGTTCCCTTGTATATGCCAAAGGTGTTGATATTAGTCCAGACTCAAATATCTCAATCCATTAGGATAGGTTTATTTTGGCAGTGGCCTTCAGACAGATATGAGAAACACCGTCCACCTTAGTCAACATCAAAACCATCTACGTTTTTATCTACATCCATCTTCTTAATCTATGCATGTGATTGGTTGACTCCGGTTATGATGTCCAGAAACTATCTGAGTAGAGTTCTGTGACTTATATATGAATTTTAGTATGCTTGAGTGCAAACTCTGTACAAAGAATTGGAATTTCGCATCAGGGTACTTCCTCCTGTAATCAATAAGTATGCCAACCAAGGAGACTTTTTAGTGCCTTCCAAGGTTCTGCGTAGATAGTTAGGGTTTGGAGAGTAAAGGTTTTGTGGGTACACCTCTTGTAAACCCTCCCGAGACTATAACTCGGCCACTAGGGCCACCTTGGGGTTTAAAGGCTTGTTGCATACGCTAAATGCAACCGACGATGCCTGCGACAGTGAGTTAGGATTTTATCTTTGATTTGCTCGGGACTAGCAAATAATAAGTTTGGGGGTATTTGATAGACGCATTTATGTGTCTATATTGATCTCAATTATGTATATTGTTAGTGCTCGATTTTATATTTATTTGGTTATTTTATGTCTTTGTAGGTGTTTTGGGAGAAATAAGCTTTTGCGGAAAAATTGGCTCGAAAAGTAGTATTTGTGCTAGTGGGAGAAAATTACTAAAAGGACCCTTCATTTGGATAAGGGGCACTCAATTACTAAGGGGCACTCATTTACTATTTCCACCCCAGTTGCTAAAGGGACTCTGTTGGCAGATAAGGGGCGACCATCATCATCTTCATTTGAACGATCAAATTGGCGGGAAATAATTTTGCAGCCGACCAGATTTTAGGGTTCGAATTTGGCAGAGTTTTAAAGAGATTCAATCTCAGATTTGTGTTGGGTTGGACTCAAATTTACCAAACAGGGTTGGTACATGTATTTGGATCGAGTAGTTTGGGCTGTATTTTTGGTTTGGATCAAAACAGGGAGAAGAACAAAATTTACTGGAGAACTTTCTGTTTTGGTTTTGGACGAAATCTACTCGAGTTCTCACGTGCAGTTGGATTGGTATTGAATGCTCATGCTTATACAAGGAAGGTAGTTGATTTTGTCACGTAAAAAAGGAAGAGTTAGATTGATTCTCGATAAATCAAGAAAGCTAGAATTTCACGGTTTCGATATTTGGCAGTTACGTGTAGAGATTGAAAGAAAATCTTCTCTGAAGATTTCATTACAAGCCTGTAAAGAGTTGCAACAAAACAGAGACGTGGAGGAGAATAAATCAGGAAAGAAAAACCACTGATAATCTGTTTTTGGAGAAATATACTTCCGAGAAAAGAAAATCATATTTTGGAAATTTCGTGGAGATTAAATCAACCTTCTGTGTATAAATAGACTTGGGGGAAGTCATAAAAGGGAGTCGGGAGTTTTTGGGTCGATTGGAGGCTTCAGAATCAAAGTAGAGAAGTTGCAGGAATAATACGTAGCAGCAGGTGAAGAAGACGAAGAACTGACACTTCAGAAGTGTCGTTCTCAAGAACACGAAGAACAGACTCATATAGACAGTCGTTTATTCTGCTACACAAAATATTTATCGTTCTCTGTAACAGTGTCTTTGTAACACTTATATCCGTTGCGATTTCGCTGCTTTATTATTTTTCACCTCTTGTAAACACTTTTTGAGCTATGAATATCAATTTTGAACGTGTTTTCACCATGAGGAGCTAAACCCCATCGCTGGGATGACGGAGGAAGCCAATTCTCAACACTATGGTAATTTTATTAAATTCTTTTTACGACTTTTGCATTAATATAATTTGAATTATGATTTTAAATTAATTAGTTGTGATTTAGTTTGATGGGTTATGCTTAGCTTAGGTGTTTTGATAATCCATGCTTACCATTTATAATTAATATTTTATAAAATCTACCTTGGCAAAGATTTAGAGCCAATAACTATTATTTTTGGAGCTATAATTGTCAAAGAATTAATAATTGAACCATAGAAAAAGAGTTCGGTGAAATCCTGATTCCCAGTAATCTCTCAATATTATTATCATCCTTTATTTTATTCGCTAGTTTTAAGTATTTTATTTAATTAAGTCCTAAAATCAACAACTTCCCAAGTCCGAGAATCAAACCTTATTTCTTACCACTTGTAAAACTACATCAGTTTTTGGCGCCGCCGACGCGGACTTGTATTTTGGTTTAGGTTTTAGGTTTTGCATTTTTTTTAGGTTTTGTATATATTTTATTTATTATTATTATTATCAAATCACCTCTGAGGGCCTTTATTGAAAAAATAACGAAAAGTTATACATGGTTTGTTGGCAGTCTAGCCACCAACTGGGCACCACCGCCCTTTTGAATAGTAATGCCTATTCTAAGAAATATAAAGTTTCCAGAGTCGCCGCTTGCATTGTTGTTCACAAGACAGTTCTTCAATCGCTTCAAGAAAGTGATAGTGTCCTCACTTAATTCGCCCAGAGTAGTGAAGGCCAGAATCCCCAACGCATACTCATTAGCTTCGCAAGCAGCGAGGTATTTGTTACGTTTTCGAAGAACCGCTCTAGCAATGGCCTGGCCTGGTGCAAAGTAACGAATATCAGTCGTGAAGGGTGAAACCCCTGTGATGTCAAAGCACGTGTCTTTTCCATTCTCGCCGCTTATAAACAAGTATGTCAAAGAGGTAATAACTTGGTGTTATCTGTTGAGATGAGGCCAAGTGATGCTTCCTTCCTTGCCGCAACAACAGCCCTATAGCAGATGTCAACATAAACATCTCGAACGAGGTCGTGGCGGAACTTATTCCCAACTTCACTAGCACAATGGAGGGCATGGTCACCATATATGTCCATCTCCCTATTGCAATCGGTGCAATGACTTCCTTCAGTGGAATAACGGAATACCTAGGCGATAATCGAGGACGAATCGGAATCGACGAGGACCTAGTGTTTGGTTTAAGCCATGTATGGGGACAGCTAGCAAGTAATCCTGCGCATGTTTCAGCTTGTTGCACTTCCAAAGTACTGAATCTCTTGCTGACAATGAGAAATTGTTGGGTATTCGTTTCTTGACAGCCTCAAAGTAAGTTACAGCCAGGGAATGCATCGAGTGCATAGGTTGAGGGGCTGAACTATCAAAGTTGAGTGAAGAAGACAGATTACCACAAACCTGATTGTACGTCTGCCAAGCTTGCTGAATCGTGGCACTAGGAATTCCATTGGTCTCGATGTGCAGTATGATTCGCTGAACAGATTGCGTCTGAAGCTGGGAAGCTAAATAACAATATGCAGCGGTGTCAGACATGGTATAGGTTCCCAGGCCACCGTCCCTGATAGGTAGGGTTGCTATACGGAATCAGAACGGGCCGAAACAGTCCATCAGCCGTGATCAACAGCCATAAGTATTGATACAACTGCTCATCAAAGTAGGAGGCAGCCTGATGTACTGCAGCAGGGGAAGTTGTGCGTAAAGTGAAGTATAGCTTGGATGCACCTGAGCTTGGTATTTTTGTTTTTGCTGTGCAGGATTTGCTTGAAGCGAAACGTGGAAAGTTGAACTTGCCTTACAAAAAGGGAGAAACTGAAGATTTTATTTTTTAGACTTTCATCTTATTTTTAGTAGTTTCTTTATTTATTTTTGGACTTGTAATTTTCTTTTATTTGTTTGTGTTTATTTTAGTATTTTATTTATATATAAAAATAAAAAAAACACTGCACACACCAATTGCATCTTCGTCGGACTACCGAGTTTAGGAAAACTGGTGGATTAGTAAGTCAATCCGTGCCTTGGGCCTTATGGGAGTTACCAGTGAAAGTCCACAAACCTCACCTCGTACCTTTGGGTATATTTCGCTGTAGGTAACCCAAGCTTACCTAAATTAGTTAGCCCAACATTTGCATGTGCACATTTTGTTGAATTCTTGTATGCCGTAACGTAAGAGAGACGCTCTAGGACGGTTTATGCGTGAAAACCTAGAAGTGATATTTTAGGAAACAAGAATCTTGACTACCTTAATCTAGAAAGTCTTATTTTTGGACGTTCTTCTCACGATAAGGAAAATATCCTTAATACTTCTATTTTTGCCAAAATGGTTGAGGAAAAGGATGATGAGGTCCCAGTAAAAACCCTTAGGGATCGTTTGAACCCGTCTAAAGTAGTGCGTGAGCCAAGTGTAGTTCTACCAACTTCTACGGTCCAGTTTGATATTAGACCTGAGACTATTGGCATGCTACGTAAGTTTAGGGGGTTAGAGAATGAGAACCCGTATTCCCACATAAGAGACTTTGAAATGATTTGTGACACAATGAACTATCCAAATGTCTCCAAAGATGTGCTTAGGTTACGTTTGTTTCACTCTCTCTCTATGAGAAAGCCAAAGAGTGGTATCATTTTATTCCTTCTAAAATAATTACCACCGGGATGGTCTTGTAGAGGCATTTGTTAAGAAATTCTACCCACACCATAAGACTCAATTTGTCCGACACCTATCCAAACCTTTGCTTAAATTAGGTGAAAAACTTCATGATTATGTAGAAAGGTTTAGTGAATTGTTATACCAAGTGTCCACATCACGGCTTTGAAAAAGCCCACATGGCCCAAATTTTATATGAGGGCCTTGATAGTGAAACCCGTATGCAGGTAGAAACAATTAGTGGTGGAGAATTTACCATCAAGACCCAGATGAATGTTTCGACGAATTCATCGAGTTAGCCGAGAAATCTAGGCAATGGGATTCAATGAGAGAACCAGAAATACCTAGAAATCCTATCCATAGGATCGATAGAGTTGATTATGGGTCACATATTCTTAGGCGTCTAGAACCCTTAGAAATGAATCAAGGGTCACACCATACTAGATACGAAGAGCAAGCCAATGCTCTTTATAACAACTCTAGGTTTGAAAACCGTCAGAGATTTGATCCATATTCCGATACCTATAACCCTGGTTTGAGAAACCATCCAAATTTCTCTTGGTCTAAGGGCCAGAGTGAAGGTCAGTCTAGTATTTCCCAGGCTCTCCCAAGTTTTGGGTATACTAAGAACCATTTAGGACAGATCAAGATCGTAACTGTCTGATAAAAAATCATGAGCTTAGAAGAGTCTCGACCATCTTATCTCATAACACCGCAGAGTTTAAGCAAACGGTTGAGAAAGGTTTACGGAAAACTCTCAAAGGCTATTTCAGAGCTAAAAATCAAAGTTAGTATAATTGCGAATTTTTGAGCGAAAGAGAAAAGGAAAAGTCCCCCAATCAACCACTACCCAACACTAGAGCAATTCATGAAGTATGCTCTAGAGAGAAAGAGTTCAATCATGTGAACTCAGAACAACCCTTAGGAGTGGTAAAATGGTAGACAATAAGGTAGTCATGCCTAATAGTGGACATACTTTGTAGATCCACCTTCTAGTTCCCAAGATGAGCCCAGGAAGGAGCCACTAGTCAAGAGACCGATAAAATTTCTAGTGATGCCATGTGGTTCCCGATAGATCTCATTTTGTGCCCAGAGCCCCATATACACAGTTGTTAGTTCCAACTAAGAGAGAGTCGACTTTCAACGAAATAATGGAGATTTTTAAGCAGGTAAACATAAATAGTCCTTTATTAGAAGCAATTAGGCAAATGCCTGCTTATGCCAAGTTTCTTAAGGATCTTTGTACACGAAAGCGTAAGCTTAATGTCCATAAGAAAGCCTTTTTAGCCGGTCGTAAGTTCAATCCTTCCGAACCAAACAACCCCTAAGTATAAAGACCCCGGATGCCCCACCATATCTTGTACGATTGGTAATCACATGGTTGATAAAGCATTACTTGACTTAGGAGCCGTTGTTAACCTACTCCCGTACCACGTGTACACCCACTAGGTCTTGGTGAGTTGAAACCGACTAAAATGACCCTACGGTTAATGATAGGTCTGTCAAAGTCCCTCGTGGTGTTATAGAGGATGTTGATTGAGGTTGATAAATTTATTTATCCAAAGGATTTTGTTTTTCTAGACACTCAACCTGTTCAGACCCTAGTGCTCAAATACCGGTGATTTTAGGTCGCCCATTTTTAGCCACATCTAATGCTATAATCAACTGTAGGACCGGACTTATGAATATATCCTTTGGTAATATGACCTCTGAACTAAATGTCTTTAATGTTACTAGACAACCTTCTAATGAATCAGAGGAAGTGAATATGATTAGCACTTTAGTTCAGGATATAGTTCATGATAATTGGGACGACACTTTATTGGATGATTCTTTGGATGAATTTGATGAGATTATCTTAAGTCAGTTAGGTGACCAAAATGTTGAACTAGAAGAAGCTCTTGAGTACTTTAAAGACTCTATAGATCCTGAAATTCAAGCCATAGTGCTAGGTCTTACGGAGAATAATGATGACCCTAAGTTTGGGGGTAGTGCTCTAGAAGAAGCTCTTGAGTATTTTAAAGACTCCAAGGATCCATAAATTCAAGCAATAGTTAGAGGTTTGTCTGAGAATACTGATTACTCTAAGTTTGGGGGTAGTGATGGTCAAATATCCCTAGTAGAAGTCTCTAACTTGGGAATCGAGCCTAGTATACATGAGGTATTTCCCGAGTCTCTTCCGACTCCTCAACCTGACCCTCCGGATACTGTCCAGGAGGAAATCCAACAACTAGAAACCCATAGTTCAGAAGAATCTGTTTGTCAAGACACTCATATGAAGCCCAAGTGGGCACCACAGAAAACCCAGTTGTCTTGCAGGAAACCTTGGATGATGATGTGTTATGTCTGTTCATTTTTCTGATTTGGTGCATTTGTCTTATAATTGTGGCAGTTTTATTTGGTTTTGTTGATCCACAGTTGTTTCGACTATTGATATATGATTCGAAAGGTAATTAGCCATTTTGTGGTATTAGACGTCTGGCTGAAGACTTTAAATTTAACACTTCTTGGGAGGTAACCCATGCTCATGCAACACGGTAATATCTTTCCTTAACTCTTTTGCTTCAAATGGTAACAATTTCTCCTTCTTCATGCTTTTAATTTCATCTTTAGAACATTGAGGACAATGTTAGAGTTAAGTTTGGGGGTATGGGAGAAACTTTTTAGTTGCAACAAATAAACTCCAGAGCCTAGAAATTTATGTTTATTAAGGATTGCACTAACCAATCTAAGTGGATGGAAGCATCTTGGTTGTAGGAGTTGAGGAACCAATCTGAGTAGATGGAAACATCTATAAGAGTCTATTCATAAAAGCACAGAGCTCAGGTGTTAGAAAAAAACATGGTAGTTTCGCCATATCTCGTTAAATCCTTTTCACTTCTATTTTTATTTTGTTATCTTTAAAATATGTTTGTCTAAGTGATTAGGTGGGGCTCACGATTCAAGTTGTTACCACCGCTAGGGTGAAATAGAGTGATTGAGATACCTAAAAAAAAAAAAAAAAAAAAAATTAAGACCAGACCATCAGACCAACCGGAATAAATTCAATAAAGTCGACCACTGGAACCCTTGTATATGCCAGGTGTGTTGACCTAGAGTTAGGATTATCGACCATTGGTTCCCTTGTATATGCCAAAGTATGTTGATATTAGTCCGACCATTATCTCAATCCATTAGGATAGGTTTATTTTGGCAAAGGGCCTTTACGATATGAGAAACACCGTCCACCTTAGTCAACATCAAAACCATCTACGTTTTTATCTACATCCATCTTCTTAATCTATGCATGTGATTGGTTGACTCGGTTATGATGTCAAAACTATCCGAGTAGAGTTCGTGACTTATATATGAATTTTAGTATGCTTGAGTGCAAACTCGTGTACAAAGAATTGGAATTTCGCATTAGGGTACTTCCTCCTGTAATCAATAAGTATGCCAACCAAGGAGACTTTTTAGTGCCTTCCAAGGTTCTGCGTAGATAGTTAGGGTCTGGAGAGTAAAGGTTTTGTGGGTACACCTCTTGTAAACCCTCTCGAGACTATAACTCGGCCACTAGGGCCACCTTGGGGTTTAAAGGCTTGTTGTACACGCTAAATGCAACCGACGATGCCTGCGACAGTGAGTTAGGATTTTATCTTTGATTTGCTCGGGACTAGCAAATAATAAGTTTGGGGGTATTTGATAGACGCATTTATGTGTCTATATTGATCTCAATTATGTATATTGTTAGTGCTCGATTTTATATTTATTTGGTTATTTTATGTCTTTGTAGGTGTTTTGGGAGAAATAAGCTTTTGCGGAAAAATTGACTCGAAAAGTATTATTTGTGCTAGTGGGAGAAAATTACCAAAAGGACCCTTCATTTGGATAAGGGGCACTCAATTACTAAGGGGCACTCATTTACTATTTCCACCCCAGTTGCTAAAGGGACTCTGCTGGCAGATAAGGGGCGACCATCATCATCTTCATTTGAACGATCAAATTGGCGGGAAATAATTTTACAGCCGACCAGATTTTAGGGTTCGAATTTGGCAGAGTTTTAAAGGGATTCAATCTCAGATTTGTGTTGGGTTGGACTCAAATTTACCAAACAGTGTTGGTACATGTATTTGGATCGAGTAGTTTGGGCTGTATTTTTGGTTTGGATCGAGTAGTTTGAAGAACAAAATTCACCGGAGAACTTTCTGTTTTGGTTTTGGACGAAATCTACTCGAGTTCTCACGTGCAGTTGGATTGGTATTGAATGCTCATGCTTATACAGGGAAGGTAGTTGATTTTGTCACGTAAAAAAGGAAGAGTTAGATTGATTCTCGATAAATCAAGAAAGCTAGAATATCACGGTTTCAATATTTGGCAGTTACGTGTAGAGATTGAAAGAAAATCTTCTCTGAAGATTTCATTACAAGCCTGTAAAGAGTTGCAACAAAACAGAGACGTGGAGGAGAATAAATCAGAAAGAAAAACCACCGATAACTGCTTTTTGGAGAAATATACTTCCGAGAAAATAAAATCATATTTTGGAAATTTCGTGGAGATTAAATCAACCTTCTGTGTATAAATAGACTTGGGGGAAGTCATAAAAGGGAGTTGGGAGTTTTGGGGTCGATTGGAGGCTTCAGAATCAAAGCAGAGAAGGTGCAGTAATAATACGTAGAAGCAGGTGAAGAAGACGAAGAACTGACACTTCAGAAGTGTCGTTCTCAAGAACACGAAGAACAAACTCATATAGACAATGCTTATTCTCGCTACACAAAATATTTATCGTTCTCGTAATGCTGTCTTTGTAACACTTATATCCGTTGCGATTTCACTGCTTTATTATTTTTCACCTCTTGTAAACACTTTTTGAGCTATGAATATCAATTTTGAACGTGTTTTCACCATGAGGAGCTAAACCCCATCGCTGGGATGACGGAGGAAGCCAATTCTCAACACTATGGTAATTTTATTAAATTCTTTTTACGACTTTTGCATTAATATAATTTGAATTATGATTTTAAATTAATTAGTTATGATTTAGTTTGATGGGTTATGCTTAGCTTAGGTGTTTTGATAATCCATGCTTACCATTTACAATTAATGTTTTATAAAATCTACCTTGGTAAAGATTTAGAGTCAATAACTAATATTTTTGGAGCTATAATTGTCAAAGAATTAATAATTGAACCATAGAAAAAGAGTTCGGTGAAAACTCGATTCCCAGTAATCTCTCAATATTATTATCATCCTTTATTTTATTCGCTAGTTTTAAGTATTTTATAAGTAAGTCCTAAAACTTATTCCCGACAGATAATCCTTAGATGGTCATATAACAGAAGAGACGGGCCTTAGAATAAAAGATAGTGTGACCGGGCATTGTGAATCCCTTAGTAAAGACTTATAAAAGTCATAAAGCGGTTTCACAAGGAAACCTAGTTCTTTAGAGGACGATTTCTTTGTAATGATGAACCATAAGTGCTAGGATTGAGATTCTAGTTTGCAAAGAGTCCAATATTTATAATGATGAAAAAGGCTAGGTAGTTTACCGTCAAAGCTCAGTTTGTGAACTAGTTTCCATGTTTACATATTACTTTGACACTAAGTAATAATATGTAACTAGTTTGTGAACTAGGTTAATTTCTCAAAAAAATTTGAGAGACGGAGCTAAATGTTGAAACGTTTTTTTTTTCTTTCGGCTACAAATAAGGGAATCAAATATGGGCGTCAAATTATTAGACTGTGAAAATAATAATTTTTATTGAAAAATTGTAATTTTTATTCCACTAAATCTTTTAATAAATTTTTATTTCACTAAATTAGTTAATAATATGTAACTAGTTAGGGTTAAATTATACATGAATCAAACCAGGGTTCCCCAGATATTTTCCACTAATGCAGATGAGTTAGAATTTGAGTTTTTTCATTTCCATAGTTGAACGTCTAAAAGAATTTTGAGTTTATGGTGGGCCCACAAATTCAACACTAATAACTAACCGCAACCATTATTAAATTTTTTGTTGTATTTGACAATTTGGCCTTGGCAACGACCAAGAATAGTGAATCCAGCACTCGGTGAGAATCAAAGTGTTTCCCAACTTTTAGTTGTGGAAATATCAATACGCCATATATAGGGAGGGATAGTTGGTTGAAGGTGCATATAGGGGAGAGCTCTAATAAGCTTCATATCTTAGCCGCTAAAGCCCAAATGATCCCGAGGCATTGTTATGGCGCGTGGCTTAGTCAAGAGAGCATCATGATGCTTAGGCATTATTGTTACGACGTTTTGAACCTAGTTTGTACCACCATGGTGCAGCACGAAGAAAGACCAATGATGCACATTATTATGCATCATTTGAAAGGACCCTATCGCCTATACAAACTAGGCAATATATTTTCTTTGGCCTTGAAACACGAATTGACTTTAATTATTTGTCCCGATGTGGATGAACTACGGTTAGTGCTTGATCCCTTCAAGGTACGGATTAGCGTGCGTAGATAGCCGCAATGATTTGTAGCATTGATGGTTCAACATGTTTTCACTCATATTATATAATTATGAGGTGGTTGTGACATTATGGTAGCTCATATCATCTGTCTCGAGAATAAGAGGCTAGAGGTGATTGTTTCCATACTTGATAGGGTAATTGCATTACATTCCTTGGATGCTCATATTTCCTATCAAGACGTTTGAATTAAGAATGTACCAATTTCGGATTGGGAATGACCAGAGAAGGAAGCTAATTCAGTATGCAAGTCAGGGGATCTTGCATACGCCATTGACATCACAAGAATAATGCAGGGCAAGTGCGATATGAGTATGACTGATGCACCCTTAGCTCAAGCAAGACAATTACATGCATTCAACTCAATGCCAAGGTGAAGTATGACTGCGGAAATATGCTTGCAAAGGCTTATGTGCAAGTCCAAGGCATGCCTTATGCCTGGACAGTACCCGGAAGCCAGTGATGCATGCAAGAATGCATCGACATAGCCTTTATGGCTTCATGCCCTTCACATAACAAGGGTAAAGTTGGAACGATGTGAAAGTTGCATCATGCTTTCCAAGCATGTTTGCAAAGGCAACATGACGTACATTTGCGAAGCTAGAAATGAAGCTTTGAGGATCGGTCACTATCATCAGAGTGGCGCATTGGGAGCTATGGCATGTGCGCCTTGGCGCTTTAGGCGTAATTTTCCATTTCATCACACAAATAGTAGAGATATATAATAATGTGTAGATTAACTGGTTCCTGCAATACATATTAGACTTGTATACTTCAAGATTTTTCCTAATGCATATGGGAGGTGAAAAGACGAGGGTACCCAAATACACCACGATCTTTAATTTATCCACCTATAAGTCCTCTTACGGAAAGTGATTGTCTATGGAAAAAGTCGTGACACTACTACAAATCAGTTTTCACACTTTGTGTGATTGTCTATGGATACGAGATCGAGACAATACGACAACCAAAGTGTGATTACTTGATAATAGGTTCGGACTTAACCAAACTCTATAGGATCACTATCAAGTAAAGCGGAGTTAATGTTTGTGTAATTTACTTTAAATTATAATAACAACAATTATAATTGCGTAAAGGAAAAGTAAATGACACAACAAGATTTTGTTAACGAGGAAACCGCAAATGCAAAAAAAACCCGGGTCCTAGTCCATAATTGAATACTCTCAGAATTAATCCGTTATACAAAATCTAAACCAACTTCATATAGTTGAGACCAAGCAACTAACCCTAGTTCACTTAGTTTCTTCAAGATCCCGCGCTTCCGACTTCGATGAGTGCACGCACTGGAACAATTCATTTGGATCGTATTCCAAATAAAGAAAGGAACAACAAATCTATTTGGTAACAACTCTATTGATTCTTTCCAGATAAAGATATCTCAAGTCATATGCAAAGTCTCTTCCATTTAAACAAATAAACTCCTTTGCCTGGTTAGATCAATCCAATCTCTATTACCTAAGTAATAAGATTCGAATTTGTAACAATCAAAATAGATCTCAAGAGAACTATTAGGAGTTACCGATCTCACGCAACTAATCAATAGAATAAATCTGATTCTAGTTGGATCCCAGCCGATCAAGGTTTGTGCTACACAAATATATGAGAAACCAATAAGAAATCTTCTTTAATCTTTAATTAAACCCGCACAACACCGCATGAATATCTTGTGGCTAATCACGCACAGAACGGAGTCTGTTAACAGTGGATTATCACAAGATGTCTTTAGATCTACAAACAATTCTAAAGATCCCGTCGATACTTCGATCTAGTTTGAGTGAATCTTATATCTTAAGAGAAGATTCTCAAGAATAAACAAGATAGGTGCAATCAAAGTTTCAACAACCGTTAGTCAATCAAATCAATCTAAAACTAATAACACTGTAATTATCTAGTTTCCCACCAACGGTATTCGTAGAGCTTCTTGATCCCACAGAAGTCTTTAAACGAGCGATCGTAAGAGATTTCGCCTAATTAGGGTACTTTCCTCTCGGAATAGAAGGCTCCACCAGAAACAACAAAAAGATGAAGTTTGTATGGCTTTTAGGATAGTTTTCTAGAAATGCAAACTTAGGTATTTACAGACCAAGGATGTTTGGACACCAAGGATATCCAAAACAGAAAGTATTCTCAAGATATGCAATAAATGCTCATTCGGTTTTCATAATTCCAGTAAATGCTTTGTTCAATATTTCCCGAAATCTCTCAATAGAAAATCTCCAATTAGTAATGCACATTACTAATTTTTATTCTTTAGAGATATGCATTTAATTGCTGGTAATTAAAGCATATAAAACTAACAACCTTAATTAAAAGATTCTTAATTTATTTCGGAACAGGATCTCCTTGAGTACTTAAGGAATATCTTTGAACAATAAAAGATAAGAGTTACTGTTCGTGTTCAAAGTATGTTGACATCTTTTCTTTCTAAATCCTCTTTCATATTTACAATCTTGGAATCGATTATACCACACTTCCAAACAAGTTTAAAATTGGTTCATATGTATTCCAAGACAACTATGGGTTCAATCGGTTCTACCAATCACTAGGATCGGTTATACCCTAATATGTAACACTTGTGATCGGTCACACAAGTTACCAGGATCGGTGACATCAGTTACCAGGATCAGTTACATCAATTACTGATAGACACATTTTTGTGTCTGAATTGTCCTCAATTTTCAGTATTGTTGGTACTCGATTTTCTACTTATTATGGTGTTTTATGTGTTTGTAGGTATTTTTGGGAAATAAACATTTTTGGAAATTTCGTCTCGAAAAGTTGGTATATGGACCCGGAGGACACATGTTATTCGGACTCTCAGTTTTTGATAAGGGGCACCCAACTGATAAGGGGCACCCCATGGAGCCAACTGCTAATCGCACCCCATCACTGGTTAAGGGACTCCTTCTTATTCACGGTTTGAGAAAAATATGGCGGGAAAATGTTGTTTGAAACTCCGGTTACATACAGACTTCTCAGGGTGGATTTTGGACGTGATTTTATGCAATCTTTTCGTGGATTTGGTTTGGTAATAGTCTGCTACGACTAAACAGGATATTTGGTAGACTTAAACTCGAAAAGAAAGGAAGATATGGGAATATTTCTGATCGCTGTCGTAAGCGTCAAAAATAATTTCACTTTCTTACTCACTAAATATAAATGAAGTACAAGGTAAGGAAGAGTTTGTATCCACAAAGAGGCAATTGTTGTTATGCGATTTTCAGTTTCTAAGGTAACCAAGGGAGGATTTTTGTTGTTTTAACAAAGTAATAAAATAAAATAAAGTAAAGCAAATAATTGGAATAATCAATAAGGAGAAGATATTGGTCACGGGATAGTATCATTCACAAACATGTATTTTCATCAATGATTAGAATTGATAATTTAATCTCTCATTTACTAATAGTCCTAGGATACCTTGATCGCAAGTATATCCCGCTAATTCCCTGTTTTCATCACAACCACATTAAAAGATGCATATGTGAATTCTTCCTAGAAAGCAACCTAAAGTGTAAAAGCACAATTAGATTTAACTCCCTAAAAGCAATAAGTTCTATGGAATAAGATTAATCAATGCAAACGAATGTGTAAAAGCACTAATCGTTTTAACAAAAGTTATGATTCACTTGTGACTAGTAGGATATATCACTACAAGCACTACCCACAATTATGCTACTTATAATCAGGGATTGATAGGTGTAGAATACACCTAATTTACTATCTAGTAGTTTATGCTTTCTTTGCTATTTTTCTTGTAAATTATGTATTTTACGCTTGTTTTGAGTTTTATAGCTACTTTGGAGTCGCACGGAGGAAAAGAAGAAGAAATCACCCAATTTGAGCCAAAAGGGCAAAAAGGTCATTTTACAAAGCGATTGATATATGGGGCCCAGATTAAGGTTAAGGGGCAACCCAATTTGAGGAGTGTTAAACACAGATCACCAAGGTTAAGGGCTACTCTCTTGGAGGAGCACTAGAGAAAGGATGATTGAAGTTAAGGGGTCGCAAATTTGGGTAGCCCTTATCCGTAAATGAAGTGCTACTATCACTGGTAATCGGATGGGTTATGGTTGATAAACCCAAACCCGTAGACCCACACCCGTACCCGAATCCGCCCCATAAAACCCAACCCTAAATCGAGAATTATTTCTCAATCATTTGTCTGAATCAAATACAGAGAGAAGCTGCGCCTGAAACAAAGAAATTGGAAGAAATTGAGAACCGAGAGAATCGAGATTTGATGTCGCTGCCGAACTGAAATTTGAAGAGAAGATCGAATCGTCTGGTGGTGTTGATTGGTGTGAATCACAGAGAAGAAATCAAGGTTTTCATTTGAAGAGAAATCAGAGATGGGTTCAGCTTAATTTGTGTTTTCTATGGGGTTCGAATATGTTAAAAAGAGAAGAGAAATTGATGTTAAGGGTTCATATGAAGATTGAAGCTACAGCAGAATGGAATCGATCGGTGCTGAGAAATTTGAAATCAAATGGGATTTGTGAATCGAGAAGGAGAACGAGCTGCTAATGATGATTCCGGGAGAAGATGTTGATTTCGAGAGATGGGAAATAGAGGAACATGGAAGAACAAGTCGGATTTGTCGATGCCATGAGTGCAAAGTGATGAAAGGAAAGAGATCGAGGATTTGGTGAAACACCACTGCTTCTTTGTCTTTGGTAGAGAAACTGTGTTGATGGATGTTGAAGAACTGGGAAGGTTTAATAGCATTGTTGTGAGTTGAATTAACCTGGGTTTGAGTTGAATTGACGTTAGATTGACAGAGAAGAAGAAATGGGGAGAAATTCTAAGTTAGGGTTTGATTAGTGATGTCGAGATTGAACTGGAATTGATGAAATGGGTTCTACAGAGATTGGAGATGGGTTTGTGGCTCAGATAAATCAAAGATGGGTTTTGAGAGCAGGTGGAGTTATGAACTTCAGGTGCTATGACATTAGGTGTAGCTGGAGATAAATGGGTATGACTGATGTTGCTGTGTTGTGCTGGAATTAAAATGGTGCACTGAAGTGGTGGTTCTGCTATGGTAGTGGTGGTATGGCCAGATGCAATGGCAGGGGAGAATGATTATGACTTGCAGATGCATAAATGAAGTGCAGGGATGAGCTACAGTTCACTGAGATGGCTCAGGTGGTGAGATAGAATTGGCAATGGAGATTGCGTGGAATCGCGAGCTATAGGTGTGATTGTTGAGTAGAGTATGACAATGGCAAGTGCCTCGGGGGATAGTGCAGTAAGGGAGTTTACTCGAGATGGCTTGGTTTTGGCGAGAATGTTTGAAGGACTGAGGAATGTTAATGGCTGGTGATGAATGCTGAGATACTCAGTGTAGAAGTTGGTTGATTACATGGTTGCAGCTGCTGGCGTTTGAATTGGCATACAAAGTTTAATTGCAGGGAGTGACTTTGGGAGTTTATGAAGCTGTGATGGTGCTTGTTGTGTGTTGGAGGAGTATGAAATTGCTGATGAAAAGGGACTTGAATTGAAGCAAGTGGTGGTTGCAGCTGAAGCAAGAGAAGGGCACTGATGTTTGCACTGATGGCTTGTGATAGAACTGCAGGGTATAGTGTTTTGCAGATGATATTGAGATGAACTTTCTAGCCATCATGGCTGGAATTTCCCAGATGAAGCACAATGATAGTGCATCACAGATGAGGCCTGTGCAATGGTCTGCCAAGCCACTCAGCCCATCCAGCTGAGTAAGATGACTCACCCTGACTGACCCAGCTGACTGACCCTGACTCGGTACTTGACCGAGTTAACCCGCTGACTTGACCCGAGTTGACTCGGCCGTTGAACCAACCGACTTGACTCGTTGACCGGTGACCGGTTTGACTTTTCCTGGCCACACCCGAGATATTTTCCGCGACAATCCCGGCAGGATTCCGGCCATAATCCCGCTTTTCCGGCGAGCCAAAATTCCTTAATTTTCTATGGACTTCTCTCATGGGTGTGAAGACTTGGGCTTGGAATTGGATGGAGAATTGGACTCAAATTTGGAAAGAGAAGGTGGAAGAGTTGAGAAAAGCTTGGATTTGGAGATTGAATTGCAAAAGGAAAAGGATTCTAATCCTTGGGAGATTTGGAGAATATTGAAGCCTATAAATAGAGAAGTTTTCTACAACTTCTACATATCTTTCTCTACATCTCTCTCTACACATCTTTTACACATATCTCTACACACACAACACTTTTCTTTTCTTATTCTTTGTGTGAACTCTTTAACATGAGTAGTTAATTTTATTGATTGAGGATGAATTCCTAGTTCTTAACATATGATTTAAGTTTTTGTTTTTAATTCTATCTTGAAGTTCTTCACATGATTATCGTTTGTTTTTACTAATAGGAGTGATCTCAAAGACATTCATGATTGATTGATAGATTGTTTAGAATGCATGCTAAATTGATTTGTTAGTTTAATCTAATGCTAGTGAAAGTTAGGAGATAAGTAATCGTTTCTTGACTCTTTACATAAGTAGCAAACACGAGACCTTGCGGAGGGATTCCGTGGAGCAATTGTGTGTAGAAACAACGCTAGAAAGTGAACCAAGCGAACCGAGTTTAACTACTAGTACTAAACCTAAATTCATAAATCTTAATGCATTCGGGAATTACATCTTGTAAGCGGACCTCAAGGTGGTTCTTTTGAATAGAATCGATAACTAAGCGGACTGTTACTCGGTGAAATTAGGGATTTTGGGGCTAGCTAAGCGGACCTGCTATCCTACGGTTGGTGATAATCGTGACTAATAACAAGTGGAAAAGAACATAACTTGATTCATTATTTTGCAACGAAGAAGGATTCCTTGATCTCGTTTCTCTTATTGCTTTCAACTTTATCTTTTAATTGCTTTGTTTATTTTCTTTTGTTTTTTACACCCCTTTCGTGACAACTTTTACAACTAGAATCTCGTGCTCCTCGTGGGATCGACCTTGACTGCCCTATATTACTAGTTAATTAGGTAGTAAAGTATTAATTAATTTGTTGTGGTTACGACACGCATCAGGGATAAACAACTTTTTCGTATTGAAAACCCTAATATAGCTTTAGAGATGAAAGAAAATCGGATTGATTCCGGACTCAACCTAACAAGTATTCAAATCATATAACACTATTAATTGTAAATCACAAACAATAAATTACTGAGACAAAACTAATTCATTGAATCATATAACATATTGAGAAATCAACTTTATCCCATAACCAATAATAATTGTTTAGCTACTCATAGCTATGGAGTTCATCATAAAATATTAATTGAAAAGAAGAAGATGAACAAAAGCAAACCCTAGAAGCGTAAACAAAACCGGCTCTCCAAAGTTCCAAGAATAAAACGTGTTTTAAAGTTGTAGAAGACTTTTCCTTTTTGTAGCTTTTCCTCCCTTCCAAAACTAGGTCAAGCCCAAAGGGTCCAATAGATAGAAGTCCACCAAGCCCATGTGTGAGGAAAACCCATGTAGAAAATATGACCAAAAATATGTCGCCGGAAAACTGGTATTATGGCCGGAATTTTCCCGGAAGAGTGACCGGAAATCAACTTCATGTGACCGGCAAAGTCCACCCGGTCACCGGTCAACGAGTCAACTAGGTCAAGGTCAGACCTAGTCAAGTGTCACTGAGTCAACTCGGTGACGTCATGAGTCAGAGCTGAGTCAGAATCAGAGTCAGCTATCTCTCTGGATGATTGGGCTGAGTTGCCAGGCCATAAGCCATTGCACAAGCCATATCTTCTGCTGCACTATCATTGTGCTTCACCAATTAAACTCCAGCCATGATGGCCCTGGGCTAGCAATTTTAGTTCATGCCTGCACTTGAGTTCATACCTACAGCTGCACTATTTCTCTTGCCTGCAAAGCTTTAAGTTCTCAGTTCTGCATTCATTCATCCTGTGCCATCTCTGCAATTGCATTTCATCACCAGTTCCTGGCTCAAAACCCATCTCAGCAACTCTTTCCTTGGACCAACAGCAACACCATCTATGTCATCTCCACCAGATTGCACCTGTTCATCTCAGACCCATCCAATTCCTTTCATCCTTTGTAGTTCGCCATTTTTCCATGCAATTTGAACTCACAGCACAGCACAGCCTCAATTCCATGGCAGGCTCAGTTTTATCTCCACCTGCAGCTGCAACTACAACCTTGAAATTCTCCATCTCTGCAACAACATGAACCCTGCACCTAGCATTCATCTAATTGATGCAGTTCATAGCCCACCATCTCAATTGACTTGAGACAACACCACCAGCAAACACATTCATTCCCAGTTCTGCAACCTCAACTTCCATACACGGCAGCAGCTCAAGCTTCTAAGTCCAACCTGCAATACCCATTTTTCCATAATCTCTGCCAACATCACTAGCTTCACAGGCCACCACTGTATCAACAACATCTCAGGTCACCAACAGACTCCAACTACCATAACCAACAACAGTTCTTGTGTTCAGCTGCAACCATCATCTTCACTGCCATTCAGTTGACAGCATCAACTGTGGCTCAACCCATCAATATCTCAGTTGCAACTCCCACTGCCACGGTCCATATTCTACAGCATCACCACAACCCAGCTTCAGTTCATTGCCTCTGCCATCTCATCACCAGCACCAATCAAACTCATCTCAAAGATTTCACTCATCGCAAAGACCAACCATTTCTTGCTCTAGCTACAGCAGTACCATATCAGTTCCATCTTCTTGTAACCTGCAGCTCAACATCAGGGCTTGCAATTGCACATGTAGTTCTATCTATAACTCTTGCTCAACTCAAATTCTTCCTCCATCTCAGATTTCAAACACCACAGACCCATGACAATCAGCATCTTCTAATCCGACAGCTGCAACATCATTATTTCTTCAGTTACAGCAACAACATCAAACCCTTGATTTCTTCTTTCAATCCGACCACAAATTGCTCTTCTCAATTCTCTGAATCAAAATCGCCACCAAACCCATCTTCTTATTCAACAGAAACCCATCAATCATCTCCTCCTTGCTCCAAACCAGAAACCCTAGTTCTTCATTTCTTCTCAAGCTTCAATGGCAAAGAACCTCCTTCTTCAAACAAATTAATCGAGATACCCATTCATTCTATCACCGGATTCATCTTCTACAACTCGACCAGAGACCCAGCCACAGAAACCCATCTCTGATTCTTCTCGATCTTCAATTTCACTATCTCAGTTCACAGCAGAAAATTCCCCATCTCCTTCATGGCCTCAGATCCATCTTGGTAGCAACAACTCCAACTGTATCTGCTTAACCATCACTGTCAAACCCTCAACAAATTCTTTGCATCAATCTGCCACTGCTCGAACTCAAAACCCATTCTTATCTCTAAATTTTTGTGACTCTCAAACATACAGCAGCTGCCAAGAAGAATGAGAGAAAAACGATTCTCTCTGAATAGTAAAGCGTGCATGAAAAGAAGTTGTTATCAGCACCCAGTTGCTGATAAGGGCAATCCGTAAATATTAAGCTTGTAAGTTCCGAATAACCGACAACTTAAATCTTTGTTTAACTCAGCTGTCAGTTCTGGGGAACTGACAATACATTCTTCACCTCCTCCTCGCTCAACCTGGCCTGCTCCAAGTATAGCTCGCCCGTGAATTGATCTTTTAGCCCTTTACGTTCCAAATGGACGATTTATCCTTCTTTTGCTCTTAATGACTCCAAAGTACCTGATTAGCTCGAAAGTAATCATAAGATACATAATTCACACGAAAACATAGCAAAGAAAGCATAAACTATAGATATAAATGAAGGTGTTTATGACACCTATCAAATTCCCCCACACTTAGACTTTGCTAGTCCTCGAGCAAATTAAACAAGACAATTCTACAAAATACATACAACTCCGTGTCGTCGAGGCTACGGTCACTTTTAGCATAAATAACAAGCCTTTAAACCCCTAGGTGTCCCTAGTGGACGAGTTATAGTCTCGTGAGGGTTTACTAGAGATATACCCACAAAACCTACTATACTAACTTAATAATTCTCCGAAATGATAGCATCCAACGCGCTAAGAAGACATAGAAATTCTGCACACTAGTCATAAGAAGTTAAACACAAAAATGAACACAATCTCATCCTTAAAAGTTGAGAGAGAAATAACCATCCCTTCTCGAAAGAAATTCGGGTTCGGAGTGATCGAAAGTCTCGACTCTGCCTCACAAGAAAGGGTTTTATGAAGTTGCTCTCAATAATAAATAGCTTTTTATGGGTCACACATGTGTCCAGGTAGGAATGAAGAGAGAATCCTGCGACACGTTGAATGGTAGGAAGGTAAAAACCCTCCAAAGTATTTTAAAAACCCACATCTTTTATATATTTTTGAAAACCCATTTTTCTGATGATCTCTAAGAAAGGAAATCAACCACTTAACGAAGGTTGGAATATGCTTACTTACCTCGTTATCCGTTCGACGTGCAGCTAGCACCACTCTCACAAAGATCCATAGAAACATCTTCGGTCTTCAATCGGTGTCTTCATCTTCGTCTTCGGTCTTCAACTCTTGATGATAACTCTTGAACTTCGTAGAATCTTGACAATGTAACTCTTTCCTCTAATTCCTTATTGCTTGAAACTTCTTTGTAGATATTCCTTCTTCCATTGGCTTTATTGGAAGAATACAAAACTAAAAACGAACTATACAAACCCAAAATATAATACAATGAATTTTTCTTGTCTCTTTTTTTTTTTTTTTTTTTTTTTCTGTTTTTTTTATCAATTTTTTTTTTAATATAAGAAAAATAAAACAAATACAAAATAAAAACGAAATTAAACAATAAAACTAGTAATGAACCTAAAGAAATTTTCTCTTGTCTTTTTTTTTTTTCATTTTTTTTTTTTTTTTGAGACAAGAGAAAGTAAAATACAAATAAAATAAAAAATGTAAGTACAAGGGCCATGGTGTAAGTACTTTACCGCTTGATTCTTCACAACTTGTATGTCTTGATATCATAAACTTCTCGAACTCTCATCTTGATAATTTTCACTCTTGTACAATAGTCTTCAACTTGTAAAAATTCTGCTCCTTGTCTCGTTGCTTTACTTGAATCAAATCTGCTCAATTGCATCGTTGCTTGCTTGTAAACCTTGAACGTGTTCAACTTTCCTTCAAATTTGTGATGCTCCTCTTGTTTATGATGATAGTGTTTCTATGGACTGTTGGTGTAGAGAGAGATAAGGTGGATGGTGCTAACTGCGAACAAGATTACAAGTGGTATGTAAGTTAGCAATTCGATGTCACCATCATGGTTGATAAAAATAGCACTCAAGAGATCAAAATAGTGCTTCTATGGTGGGAGGTTGGGTATCTCACCATTCTACCCGGAATTTACGTACGGTGACACACACTCTAAAAGCACAAATTTAGACAGGTACAAAGAATTGAAGGTTGGTGCCTCACATTATGTAACATGGGTAGTCTCCACTATAGGGGATCACTACTCTAATACCGAATTCAGTATGCACCTTATTTGCCACTGGCATGGTTAAATCCAACTTTAACTCTCATACAATTAAGAAACCCGATCATGTTCTCTGGCATCTCTAAGTTCAATCACTATTATGAGAATCTCGATGTAATCTTAGCGACATGTATACTATGTGACTCTAAACTAACTACAAGTTGGAGTTTTCTTATTCACTATTTTACAAAAAAGTTGAAAAAATTGAAAAAATTGTAAAATTTACAAAGCAAATGCTTAACCACTCCCCCACACTTAAACTTTACATTGTCCTCAATGTAAATTGAATCGTCCAAAGTAAGTCAAGGTGGGAAATTCTACACGATAATGTGACAAAAAATCAGAAAAATAAAATAAAAACAAGACAAGAAAAACTAAAAACAAGACAAGAAATACTCATCCTTTGGGTTGCCTCCCAATTAGGGCTTGGTTTAAAGTTGATGCGTGTCGTAACCACAACAAATTAATTAATATTTTTCCACCTAATTAACAAGTAATATAGTGTAGTCAAGTTCGTTCCCACGAGGAGCAAGAGATTTTTAGTTGTAAAAATTGTCACAAAAAGGGGGGTGTAAAGCAAAAGAAAGTAAACAAAGCAATTAAAAGATAAAGTTGAAATCAATAAGAGAGACAAGATCAAGGAATCCTTCTTCGTTGCAAAACAATGATTCAAGTTATGTTTTTCATCCACATGTTATTAGTCACAGATTATCACCAACCGTAGGATAGCAGGTTCGCTTAGATAACCCCAAAAATCCCTTATTTCACTGAGTAACAAGTCCGCTTAGTTATCAGATTCTATTCAAAAGAACCACCTTGAGGTTCGCTTACAAGATGTAATTCCCCGAATGCATTAAGATTCATGAATTTAGGTTTAGTACTAGTAGTTAGACTCTTAGATCAAGGTCTACTTGCTAACGTTGTTTTCACACACAATTGCTCCACGGAATCCCTCCGCAAGGTCTCGTGTTTGCTACTTATGTAAAGAGTCAAGAAACGATTACTTATCTCCTAACTTTCACTAGCTTTAGATCAAATTAACAAATCAATTTAGCGTGCACTCTAAACAATCTATCAATCAACCATGAATGTATAAACATTCCTATTAGTAAAAACAAACGATAATCATGTGAAAAACTTCAAGATAGAATTGTAAACAAAACTCAAATAATGTTAAGAACTAGGAATTCATCCTCAATCAATAATAAAATTAGCTACTCATGTTTTTGAAATTCACACAAATAATTAAAAGGAGAATTTTTCAAGTTCACACAAATAATTAAAAGAAGAATTTTGAAAAGCAAGCAAAAACACAAGTGTTGTGTGTGTAGAGAGGTGTGTAAAAGATGTGTAAAAGTGTGTAGAGAACTTCTCTATTTATAAGCTTCAATGTTCTCCAAATATTCCAAGGAATAGAATCCTCATTCCATAATAATTCAATTTCCAAGCTCAAGTCTTTCTCAAATCCTCCATCTTCTCTTTCCAAATTTGAGCCCAATTCCATCCAATTCCAAGTCTAAGTCTTCACACCCATGAGTCTAGAATACTCTTCAAAAAATTCTGCACATATTGAATCGCCGGAGAAATCCTAGGATCACCGGAATCCGGCCAGAAAAGTCGCCGCCGGTCACTGGAAATTTCTTTTCCGTCGACGGAATATTCCGTTACGATACCGTCAGATATAACTGTCAAACTAACAGTCCGCGTTAGTCAACCGGGTCAAGGAAGTAGAGTCACCACCGAGTCAAGCATCTTACTCGGCTAATCGGTCTTACTCGGGTGAGTTGGATCGGCCCATTCACCGTAAATGAGTTGAATCGTCGGAGGAAAAATCGACGAGTTTCTGGGCATTTCTCAGACAATTTTAGGCCGATTTTAGTCTTCTCCGTTAAGAAACCTAACATACATCTATTTCAAGCACTCTTCACTGCAAAGAATGCTCATTCATCAGTCCCTGTAACAACAATTCATCCTCCTTTTCTTGTCTGCAACACCTCCAAAGCTCTAACCCATATAATCAGCAGCACCAACACTTTCTTGCACCATTCCTAACATTCATCTACACATTAATCTTCATTCCTTGTTTAGCAGCACCACCAGTTTCTTCTGTGTTCTTCTCATTTATCAACAACATCAATATCTATTTCTCAAATTCATAGCAGCAACCAATCTCAGACTCTCATCAAACCCATCCGCTCTTCTTCAAACCCTCAAACTTCAATCTATCTCTCGCTCAATCATCTCCATCAAATCCCCTTCTCAAATTTGCTCAAAACCCATTCAATCTCAGATTACTTCGAACCCATTTCTCACCACCAACAGCGAATTCAATAAAAACCCATTACAAATTTCATTTCCATTTTCTTCTTCTCTGAGTTACAGCATCAACTCAAACCCTAACATCAATTTCTCTTCCAACGTCTCAAAGAAACCATTTCCTTCTATGTGGCATCACGAAGAGCTTCAATTTCTTCGTATATCAGCAGCAAAGGTTGCTCTTCTCCATGGATGCGCCACAATGAATGCCACCATCTCTTCGAAATCTTTACAAATGACAGATACCCATCACAAACAACGATGCCTTTATCCATCTCGATTAACAACCATCGATAGCAACAAAGATTTGCAAATCCATGGTAGCTCTCATCATCTTCTCTCGGTTTCTCTACAAATCGAACCCCGTGAAATCAATCATAACCCGAGTGTTCTTCTTTATGTACGATGTCGATTTCGATTTCCTCCATCCGCTCGGGTCGCGCCTCTTTTTCTTTCTCAATTTCATCAAATGGGAAGAATGAAATGAATGTTACACGGTCGATCTCAGTTTAGGTTTTATTTGGGGACGGCTATTTGCACCCACAGTGCTAATGGATGTGGTCACCCCAGGATAACCCCATAACCTTAGCTAGTCTGTCTTTAATATTCCTCCACATAAAGGTGCCCCTTAACCTTGGCTTAGTTCCAGATAGTGTCCGCCCATGAAATGACAATTTAGCCCTTTTTGCCCAAATTGGATGATTTCTTCTTCTTTATCTCCATATGACTTCAGAGTACCTAATAACTCAAAAACACGCGTAAAGTACATAATTCACAAGAAAAATAGCAAAGAAAGCATAACCAATAGATAATAAATAGGATGTATTCTACACCCTATCAAAAGTCGTCAGCCCGACTATCTCCTTGCTTTCTATGACTCCTCCAGAGGGAGCACATCCACAAAGTTAACTCCTTCCACCACTTCGGAAGTGAAATTCTCATAATATGGTTTCAACCGGTGCCCATTAACTTTAAGTTCTTTTCATGTAGCTATGCTACGAATTTCCACTGCATCATGAGAAAACACATTAGTAACAATAAAAGGTCCGATCCATCGTGACCTTAATTTACCCGGAAATAAGTGCAAGCAAGAATTAAACAAAAGCACTTTCTGCCCAATACAAAATTGTTTCCTAGAAATCATGTTATCATGAAATGCTTTCGTCTTTTCCTTGTAAATGCGTGAACTTTCAAATGCATCATTGCGAAGCTCCTCTAGCTCTTGGAGTTATAACTTCCTTTGCTTTCCAGCCCCATCCATCTCCATATTGCATTGTTTAATAGCCCAAAACGCCTTATGCTCAATTTCAACGGGTAAATGACAAGGTTTACCATACACAAGCCTAAAGGGAGACATCCCGATAGGTGTCTTGTATGCGGTTCTATACGCCCACAAAGCATCATTAAGTCACATGCTCCAATCTTTCCTTGTTGGGTTCACCGTCTTTTCTAGAATGGATTTCACCTCCCGGTTAGAAACCTCGGCTTGTCCATTTGTTTGGGGATGATAAGGTGTTGCAATCTTGTGCGACACATTGTACTTCGTCAACAAGCTTTGTAAAATCCTGTTTTTGAAGTGAGAACCCCCATCGCTAATTATGGCCCTTGGAATTCCAAACCTTGCAAAAATATTAGCTTGCACAAAATCTGAAACCACTTTAGAATCATTAGTTGGGGTGGCCTTAGCTTCCACCCATTTCGAGACATAATCAACCGCAAGTAAGATATAAAAATTCCCATGGGAGTTGACAAAAGGCCCCATAAAATCAATACCCCATACATCAAAAACTTCAATAAATTGAATAAAAGTTTGTGGCATTTGATTTCGGGCACCTAGATTGCCGGTTCTTTGGCACCTATCACAAGTTGTACAAAATATATGTGCATCCTTAAACAAAGTTGGCCAATAGAAACCACTTTCAAGTACCTTGTGAGCGGTTCTCTTACTCCTAAAATGTCCTCCGCAAGCATAGGAGTGACAAAAAGACAAGATAGAATTAAATTGATTCGGGAACACACCTTCGTATTACTTGGTCACTACCATGTTTCCATAAGTATGGATCATCCCATATGTATTGGTTTCCCAACTTCTTAAGTTTGTCCCTCTCAGCACGAGACAAGTTCTTTGGGATTTGTTTAGAAACTAAGTAATTGACAATATCGGCATACCATGGTTCTCCAAAGGCAATTGAGAATAGTTGCTCATCCGGGAAACTTTCACGCAATGGGATAGATTCCTTGTCCATAGCAAGATGGCTCAAGTGATCCGCAACGGTGTTCTCAATCCCTTTCTTGTCTTTGATTTTAATATCAAACTCTTGCAAGAGTAAAATCCATCGTATGAGCCTCGGTTTCGCCTCTTTCTTTGTAAGCAAGTACTTAAGCGCTGCATGATCAGAAAAAACAACAACTTTTGTACCAATTAGATAAGAGCGAAACTTTTCTAAAGCAAAAACAATGGCTAACAACTCTTTTTTAGTGGTTGTGTAGTTTTGTTGGGCCTCATTTAACGTTCTAGAAGCATAATAAATGGCATGAGGAAGCTTCCCCACACGTTGCCCAAGCACCGCACCAACCGCATAATCACTAGCATCACACATGAGCTCAAAAGGCTTGCTCCAATCCGGTGGTTTAATGATAGGGGCTGAAATCAAAAGTTCTTTCAAACGATTGAATGCCACCATACACTTTTCATCAAAGTTAAAAACCACATCTTTTTGCAATAAATTACAAAGTGGTGATGCTATCTTGGAAAAGTCCTTGATGAATCTACGATAGAAACCCCGCATGACCAAGAAAAGAGCGTATCTCCCTCACCGTAGTGGGATGGGTTAGAGCACGAATAAGTTCTATCTTAGATTTATCGACTTCCAAGCCTTTAAAAGATATTATATGGCCTAAAACTATGCCATGAGTTACCATAAAATGGCACTTCTCCCAATTCAGCACAAGGTTTGTTTCAACACATCGTTCAAGGATTAGAGACAAATTGTTCAAGCAAAGGTCAAATGAATCATCAAAGACACTAAAGTCATCCATGAACACTTCGATTATGTTTTCAATATATTCCAAAAAGATACTTACCATACACCTTTGAAAAGTAGCTGGAGCATTGCATAAGCCAAAAGGCATCCTTCTATAAGAAAAAGTACCGAAAGGACAAGTGAAAGTAGTTTTCTCTTGGTCCTCTGGCGCTATCACAATCTGATTATAACCTGAATAGCCATCAAGGAAGCAATAATAAGAGTGTCCAGCTAAACGTTCAAGCATTTGATCAATAAAAGGTAAAGGAAAGTGATCTTTTCTAGTAGTGGCATTCAATTTTCTATAATCAATACAAACCCTCCAACCGGTTTGCACACGAGTTGGGACAAGTTCGTTCTTATCATTCTCCACCTTTGTCACACCCGATTTCTTTGATACTACTTGTACCGGGCTTACCCACTTGCTATCGGATATGGGGTAGATAACACCCACTTCCAAAAGCTTGAGTATCTCCTTTTTCATAACTTCCATCATGGGAGGATTCAAACGACGTTGTGTTTCCCTTGTAGGCTTTGCATCATACTCCAAACGAATTTTGTGCATACAAACGGCAGGGCTTATACCCTTGATATCGGCGATTGTCTATCCTATGGCCATCTTGTACTTCCTTAGCACCCTTAGAAGTTTTTGCTCCTGTAAATCATTAAGCTCATTAGAAATAATCACCAATAACTCTTCATTATCACCCAAGTACAAGTACTTTAGGTGATCGGGAAGAGGTTTCAATTCCAACTTTGGAGATTTAACAATTGAAGGTACAAGCTTTTCATCACTGCATGGTAAAGAAATAAAAGAGATATTATGAGTTTCCGGGCATCCTTGTAGTGAATTAAGATCACCAAGGGCTTCCTTGACTTCATTACCACACTCTACACCATTATCCATGGATGTAGTTAACACGGTTTCCAAAGCATCATCACCATTTAATTCAAACATTTGTTGTGCCAATGTATCCATAACATCAATGGAGAAACAAGAGTGGACATCACTAGGATATCTCATCGTCTCGAAAATGTTGAAACGTATTGTTTCTCCATCAAACTCCATGGTCAACGTTCCCTTGTCCACATCAATTATGGTTTTCGCCGTTTTCATGAAGGGACGCCCAAGTAGCAATGGAAGAGACGAGTCGGTGAACCTTCATTCATCTCTAACGCACAAAAGTCATTTGGAAATACAAGTTGATTAACTCCGCACAAGAACATCCTCAACAATACCCATTGGGTAGACATTAGAGCGATCGACTAATTGCAATACAATTTCAGCCTTTTTGAGAGGACCAAGATCAAGTGAATTATACATTGACACATGCATAACATTAACGGATGCACCTAAATCCAACATAGCTTTGTTAAACGTTGTGTTACCAATTGTGTGGGAATGTCAAAACTACCGGGATCCTTGCACTTAAGTGGGAGTTTGTGTTGTAAGATTTCCGAGGCATTCTTCCCCACACTAAGCACTTCATTACCTTTGAGCCTTTGCTTATTGGTACACAAGTCCTTCAACACCTTTGCATACTTTGGTACTTGATTAATAGCATCAATGAGTGGTATGTTCACATGGATCTTCTTTAGAACATTTAAAATCTCCTTTTCTAATTCCGCCTTCTTAGAACTTGCAAATCATGAGAAAAAGGTAAAGGAGGAACATAAGTAGAAACCGGAGTTTTAGAGTTAGAAATAGGTACCTCGAAGTTTGGGGAGAATCCTCATTCTTCTCCTCCAAAACAGGTTCCTTTGGTGTTTCCACCTTGCCCGAATCAAGTAACTTCGGGTTGCACAAGTTGTGTACCACTTCTCAACGTAATATCATTGACACCCTCTTTTGGGTTAATAGGTTGAGAAGGAGTTTCCCACTATTTTGTGCCTTCAATTGGTTCAACTCAATAGCCATGGAGCCCATTTGTGTTTGCAACTCCTTGATAGCACTCTTAGTTTCTTGCTGACTTTCTTTAAACATGTTAGAAATGCCTTAAATCATTGTTTGAAGCTTTGAATCAATATCAGAACCTTGATTTTGCATTGATTGTTGTGCTTGTGGTTCTTTGAAATTGTTGTCTCGGCTGGAATTGTTGTTGTTGAGGTTGAAATCCACTCGGAAAGTTGAAGGTAGGTTGTTGAACCGCTCCTTGCTTGTTGGCATAGCTAAAATTGGGGTGATATCTCCATCCCGGATTGTAAGTGTTAGAGTAGGGATCATACCGTCTTTGCTGATTTGGAAAGACCACATTAGCTTGCTCTTCCTCATAAGTTTGAGAGGAACTTGGTATAACCGCGGCTGCAACTTGTTGCATCATTGCTGACATGTTACCCATTTGTTGACGAAGTTCCTCAACCTCGCTCACTTCATTCCCTCTCCTTATAAGCACATCCGAACCACGACTCAAGAATTGTTGGGAGTTTGCTGCCATGTTTTCAATTAACTCTCTAGCTTGTGCCACCGTTTTGCTAACTAGTGCACCACCACCCGCAGCGTCAATAAGATTCCTATCACTTGATTGGAGTCCTTCATAGAAGTATTGGATGATCATAGCGTCACTGAATTGGTGGTGAGGGCAGCTTGCCACCAATCTCTTGTATCGTTCCCAACATTTATATAAGGATTCTCCCACGTTTTGCTTCATCCCACAAATCTCCTTGCGAATTTGAGTAGCCTTTGATGCGGAAAATATCTCTCTAAAAAGAGTTTCTTCAACCCATTCCATGTCGTGACACTTCCGGGAGGTAAATAGTACAACCAATCCTTAGCACTATCCATCAAAGAGAAACAGAAAACTTTTAGCATTGCATCGTCCGCCTCAACATCCGCTGGAAGCATGGCCGTGACAATGGTGTGGAAGTCCATAAGATGCTTGTTTGGGTCTTCATTCACCATGCCATGGAATTTTGGTAATTCTCTAAGCAATCCCGGCTTGATCTCAAAAGTAGAGTACGTTTGAATACACCCATGTTGTGTATCAAGCCTATGAGAAGCCAAGTCCTTGAGTGAACGATTTGCATCACCCATTGCTTCTTCTTCTTCTTCAACTTGTGGTTCGTCTACGAATGGAACCTCTTGTTCTCCTTCTATTTGTAACTCTTTTTCCACTTCTAACTCTTGATTTTCTGTTGTGTCTTGACTTGGTTGGAGTATTGTGCCTCTTCGAGTAGCTATCCCGCACCTTGGGTAGTTCTAATCTTTAGAAGCCAGGGATTAGGTACCTGAAAACAATTCTCCCAAACAAGTGAGAAACAAGACAAGAACCGAAAAGCAAAGATAAAATTAGAAATTATAAAAAAGAAACTAAAAACTTAATAACAAGCCGTATGCCTCCCCGGCAGCGGCGCCAAAATTTGATCGCTGTCGTAAGCGTCAAAAATAATTTCACTTTCTTACTCACTAAATATAAATGAAGTACAAGGTAAGGAAGAGTTCGTATCCACATAGAGGCAATTGTTGTTATGCGATTTTCAGTTTCTAAGGTAACCAAGGGGGGATTTTTGTTGTTTTAACAAAGTAATAAAATAAAATAAAGCAAAGCAAATAATTGGAATAATCAATAAGGAGAAGATATTGGTAACGGGATAGTATCATTCACAAACATGTATTTTCATCAATGATTAGAATTGATAATTTAATCTCTCATTTACTAATAGTCCTAGGATACCTTGATCGCAAGTATATCCCGCTAATTCCCTGTTTTCATCACAACCACATTAAAAGATGCATATGTGAATTCTTCCTAGAAAGCAACCTAAAGTGTAAAAGCACAATTAGATTTAACTCCCTAAAAGCAATAAGTTCTATGGAATAAGACTAATCAATGCAAACGAATGTGTAAAAGCACTAATCGTTTTCACAAAAGTTATGATTTACTTGTGACTAGTAGGATATATCACTACAAGCACTACCCACAATTATGCTACTTAGAATCAGGGATAAACAACATTTTCGTATTGAAAACCCTAATATAGCTTTAGAGATGAAAGCAAATCGGATTGATTCCGGACTCAACCTAACAAGTATTCAAATCATATAACACTATTAATTGTAAATCACAAACAATAAATTACTGAGACAAAACTAATTCATTGAATCATATAACATATTGAGAAATCAACTTTATCCCATAACCAATAATAATTGTTTAGCTACTCATAGCTATGGAGTTCATCATAAAATATTAATCGAAAAGAAGAAGATGAACAAAAGCAAACCCTAGAAGCGTAAACAAAACCGGCTCTCCAAAGTTCCAAGAATAAAACGTGTTTTAAAGTTGTAGAAGACTTTTCCTTTTTGTAGCTTTTCCTCTCTTCCAAAACTAGGTCAAGCCCCAAGGGTCCAATAGATAGAAGTCCACCAAGCCCATGTGTGAGGAAAACCCATGTAGAAAATATGCCCAAAAATATGTCGCCGGAAAACTGGTATTATGTCCGGAAGAGTGACCGGAAATCAACTTCAGGTGACCGGCAAAGTCCACCCGGTCACCGGTCAACGAGTCAACTCGGTCAAGGTCAGACCAAGTCAAGTTTCACCGAGTCAACTCGGTGACATCATGAGTCAGAGCTGAGTTAGAATCAGAGTCAGCTATCTCTCTGGCTGATTGGGCTGAGTTGCCAGGCCATAAGCCATTGCACAAGCCATATCTTCTGCTGCACTATCATTGTGCTTCACCAATTAAACTCCAGCCATGATGGCCCTGGGCTACCAATTTCAGTTCATGCCTGCACTTGAGTTCATACCTACAGCTGCACTATTTCTCTTGCCTGCAAAGCTCCAAGTTCTCAGTTCTGCATTCATTCATCTTGTGCCATCTCTGCAATTGCATTTCATCACCAGTTCCTGGCTCAAAACCCATCTCAGCAACTCTTTCCTTGGACCAACAACAACACCATCTATGTCATCTCCACCAGATTGCACCTGTTCAGCTCAGACCCATCCAATTCCTTTCATCCTTTGTAGTTCGCCATTTTTCCATGCAATTTGAACTCACAGCACAGCACAGCCTCAATTCCATGGCAGGCTCAGTTTTATCTCCACCTGCAGCTGCAGCTACAACCTTGAAATTCTCCATCTCTGCAACAACATGAACCCTGCACCTAGCATTCATCTAATTGCTGCAGTTCATAGCCCACCATCTCAATTGACTTGAGACAACACCACCAGCAAACACATTCATTCCCAGTTCTGCAACCTCAACTTCCATACGCGGCAGCAGCTCAAGCTTCTAAGTCCAGCCTGCAATACCCATTCTTTCATAATCTCTGCCAGCATCACTAGCTTCACAGGCCACCACTACAACAACAACATCTCATGTCACCAACAAACTCCAACTACAATAACCAACAACAGTTCTTGTGTTCAGCTGCAACCATCATCTTCACTTCCATTCAGTTGACAGCATCAACTGTGGCTCAACCCATCAATATCTCAGTTGCAATTCCCACTGCCACAGGCCATATTCTACAGCAGCACCACAACCCAGCTTCAGTTCATTGCCTCTGCCATCTCATCACCAGCACCAATCAAACTCATCTCAGCATTTCAGCTCATCGCAGCACCAACCATTTCTTGCTCTAGCTACAGCAGTACCATATCAGTTCCATCTTCTTGTAACCTGCAGCTCAACATCAGGGCTTGAAAATGCACATGTAGTTCTATCTATAACTCTTGCTCAGCTCAAATTCTTCCTCCATCTCAGATTTTCAAACACCACAGACCCATGACAATCAGCATCTTCTAATCCGACAGCTGCAACATCATTATTTCTTCAGTTACAACAACAGCATCAAACCCTTGATTTCTTCTTTCAATCCGGCCACAAATTGCTCTTCTCAATTCTCTGAATCAAAATCGCCACCAAACCCATCTTCTTATTCAACAGAAACCCATCAATCATCTCCTCCTTGCTCCAAACCAGAAACCCTAGTTCTTCATTTCTTCTCAAGCTTCAATGGCAACAAAACCTCCTTCTTCAGCAAATTAATCAGATACCCATTCATTCTATCACCGGATTCATCTTTTACAACTCGACCAGAGATCCAGCCAAAGAAACCCATCTCTGATTCTTCTCGATCTTCAATTTCACTATCTCAGTTCACAGCAGAAAATTCCCCATCTCCTTCATGGCCTCAGATCCATCTTGGTAGCAACAGCTCCAACTGTATCTGCTTAACCATCACTGTCAAACCCTCAACAAATTCTTTGCATCAATCTGCCACTGCTCGAACTCAAAACCCATTCTTATCTCTAAATTTTTGTGACTCTCAAACATACAGCAGCTGCCAAGAATAATGAGAGAAAAACGATTCTCTCTGAATAGTAAAGCATGTAGGAAAAGAAGTTGCTATCAAAGCACCTGAGTTTCGATAAGGGCAATCCAGTAAATATTAAGCTTGTCGGTTAGAATAACCGAGCAACTTAAATCTTTGTTTAACTCAGCTGTCAGTTCTGGGGAACTGACAATACATTCTTCAACTCCTCCTCGCTCAACCTGGCCTGCTCCAAGTATAGCTCGCCCGTGAATTGATCTTTTAGCCCTTTACGTTCCAAATGGACGATTTCTCCTTCGTTTGCTCTTAATGACTCCAAAGTACCTGATTAGCTCGAAAGTAATCATAAGATACATAATTCACACGAAAACATAGCAAAGAAAGCATAAACTATAGATATAAATGAAGGTGTTTATGACACCTATCAATTTCCCAAAACAGGGGCGTATCGTGACTGGCAGATTTTCTGAGAAGATTTCGGGCAAATCAAGGAGATTCAATCACTGTTGTCGATTGGTATCACCCTGTTTTGAGTAAACCGGGGTGGTAATTTGCTTTGATTCGTCAAACAAGGGCTAGATCATCGGTTTAATGCAGACCAGGGGAGTTTTTTTTCTCACAGATATTACGGGATTTTGGTTGTTATTTTAGGAAGATATTATGTAGCAGCAGCGTGTCTATTGTATGATTTATTCATGGATCAATGTGCTGGAGTGTGTTAGACAGCTACTGACGCATGGAAGGAGAGTAAAAACGAGATTATTCCCGTGTGCTGCAAATATGGGAAGAAGAATAATGGAGAGTTACTACCGAGATTTTTTAAAATGCTGATGACTATTTAAAGGGTGTTGGGAACTCATAGAGAGACGGAGCGTTTGGGAGAGAGACAGAACATCACAGAGCTGAAAAATCAAGTTGCAGAAAACCACCATTTTTGATGCTGCTGAAGAACACGAAGAACAAAATACCACCAGAGGCATTCGTTCATGCTACAGTGACAACGACAATTAGACGAGGGTCGCAGAGCTACGATAATGACAGTTAGTTCATCTTTATCGTTTTACGTAACGGTGTTTGCAACAATTATAAACGTTGCAAACACCCGATTTTCATCATTTTCTCCATTTCATCTTTGTAAACACCCTTTGAGCAATAATAATGATTTTTGAGCGTGTTTCCAACATGATGAGAGGCTAATTCTCCCACAACCAAGGCGACGGAGGAAACTATTCATTTATGCTTGATTGGTAATTTCTTTTCATAATTTCAATTATTATTAATTTAATTTAATCCACTAAGATCATTATAATTGTGTGGTTTATGAGATGAAAATGGTTTTTCTTAATTAGTTGTGAATCAATTTGATGTCTTATGCTCAAAAATATTTCTTTGATAATTCATGCTTAGGGATTACAATTTAATGTTTGGAGACCTTACAGATATTAGTGAGTTAATGTGAAAAAGGGCTTAATAATAATTCTTGAAGTAATCTTTATCAACCAATCAGTGAAAGGAATAGTGGAATCCCGAGTCTTGGTCTAGTTTTAAATCTTGATATCACTTTATTTGAGTTTATCTTTGTTTAGCTTAAAATTTTAATTTAAAAATCGAACCTTCACAAGTCTCAACGAACTTTTTACTACAACATCATTGAAAATAACCATCAATTTTTGGCGCTGCCGACGCGGACTTGTCTTTAGGCTTGAGTTTTTAGATTATTTTTTTTAGGTTTTTACTTGTTCTTTTTATTTTTATTATATTTGTTCTACTTTACGTTTTTGGGTTTTTGTCTTTTCATTTCAGATTTTGGGAATTTGGAGCGAAAGAAAAATTTTCCAAAGCTTTTGGTGAATACTTAAAGATTTGGAGTTAAAGGCAAAGCGAAAAGGGCGAAAAAAAATTAAAAAAATAGAAAAAATTTATATTAGATTTTATTTTTATCTTTTTGATTTTTTTAGTTTTTAGAATTGTATTAGGATATTCTTTATTTTTGTAATTTTCTTTTTATTTTTGCACTTCCCTATTTGGACTTTGAACTTGGACATTTGGACACTATTTTGTTTTTAAACCCTACGGAAGGGTAGTTTTAAATATAAATTGTTTGCAGAGAAGGACGGCGATTACGATATCGCCTCGGCCCCTTGGGTTCGTACATGACATAGGAGTCGTGGCCCGAGTCGACCACAACGGGTCATCCCTCGTCTGGAATGGGAGGTAAGTTTGTCGAAACACTCTCGAATCCCCTGTCAGCGGGTTACTGTATTCCTTCGTTTGCATATATGTCGAGGAACTGAATACGGCTGCTTTAATTTCCTAGTAAAGGGCAAGGCCTGGCCATACAAGATAAGGGTTCGGATTTTTATCACCGTTCTCTTCTTGCCTGCCTTAGGAAAACAATACTTAATGCGAACCTAAGCTTTAAAATTTGGAATAAAACGAGACCGACAGGGTAACGAGCTTAATAGGAAAGTCATTCGAAAAATATTGGTTACTCTTTTAAGCATATTTCGAAGTTCATGATGGTTTCTGTGAGTTGAATGCGTGACTGCGCCGCCTTGTAATGCCGGTGAGGCCTTGGGTATCAAAGCTCCACGCAGCTTCCCTCTCCTCTATTCAACTTACTTCAACTCGGATTGATTCCAGAGAGGTTTGCTCAGATTGTAACGAGTTCCTTTTCGAAAGATTAGAAGCTGGTCTAGAAACAATCTAAGTGGAGCCATCATGCTTTTGTTTGCTAGAAATCATTAGGTTTGTTGTGGTGGAGTCAGCCTTGTTTTTATTTGCATAGAACTTCCTTTCCTTTTAGGATTTTTCTTTTTCTTTTGTTTTTCTAGTGTATGCCCGAGGTTATTAGAGAGCGGGCTTGGAAAAGAGACAATCTAGGTCGATTGATTAGTGAAAAACCTAGTAATTCTTCTTGTGGAAGCGGGGAGCTCGAAGACTCTTCTTTTGAGAGTCATGTTTTTGGAAACTTCAGTTTTGAGAATCTGTCTCTTCGTGAGGAAAGTACCCCTAGTACTTCAGCTGTGCCAGCGATGACAACTTTGAAAGATTACATGTTCCCAACTAGGACCAACCGAGCTTCGTGCATTAAATTGCCAACCAATACGGCTAATTTCGAGATAAAACCTAGTATTCTTCAGATGATCCCTATATTCTTAGGAAAAGATAATGAGAACCCTTATTTTCATATTAGGGACTTTGAGGAAATTTGTGGGACAGTTAGAATAAAAGACCTTGCGATGAAGTTTTGAAACTTAAGATGTTCCCCTTTTCCTTGAAAGATAAAGCCAAGACTGGCTAAACAACCTACCATCCGAATCCATTGAAACATGGCGGGAACTTATTCTTTGCTTTCTATATGAAATTCTACCCTAAGCATAAAGCTGCCGGTTGTTAGACAGAAAATTATTTCCAGTGTGCAATAAGAGGGAGAGTCTCTTTATAGGTTTTTAGAGAGATTCAATGATCTTCTATCCCAGTGTCCTCACCATGGATTTGATAAGATGAAACTTGTAGAGATTATTTATGATGGTTTAGACTATTCGACAAAAGCCATGGTCGAGTCTATGTGCGATGGTGAGTTCACTAGTAAAAGTCTTTGAGGATGCCTTTACCTTCTTAGGAGTTGTCATTTGAAAAATCCCAACGGTGGGAGTCTTGTGTTGAACCCCTAAGAGACTCTTGGTCAATAGAAGTAGCACCAATGTGGTAGATACAAGCTTCGGGTCGGATGCTAAGTTTCTTTGCTTTGTCTAGAAGGTTAGAAGCTTTGGAATTGAATCAGCCCTAAACATAGGTCTCTTGTTGAACTCGATGATAGGATTAGAGCCTCTCAAGTCTCTAGTTGTGGAGTAGAACCTAATATCTCATTTTGGGAAGGACAGGTTAGTGAAGAACAAGCCCATGCTTTGTCTATAACAACTCTAGGTTTGAAAACCGTCGAAGTTTGACCCATACTCGAGACTTATAACCCTGGTTAGAGGAACCATCCTAATTTCTCTTGGTCTAAGGGGCGAGAATCAAGGCCAAGATCTAGTAATTCTCGGCCTCCCCAGGTTTTGGTTATACTAAGAACTCTTTGAGTCGGGCCCAGAACCCATCCGAGAATAAAATAACTAGCTTAAAGGAATCTCTTAGTATATTAAGAAAGAGCCAGGATATGCTATCACAAAGCCAGGAAATGTTAGTAAAGAGCCAGGATAATTTTTAAGAGGAAACCAAGCAGAATTTTAAGAATAATTCCCAGTCTCTTGCTAAATTAGAACTTCATGTCGGCCAAATAGCTAAGTTTCTTAGTGAGAGAGAAGATGGAAGGTTCCCTAGTCATACTGATCCTAACCCCAAAGGAGAGAAATCGTACAATCATGTGAATTCTATTACAACCCTTAGGAGTGGAAAGAAAGTTGACAATAAGGTCGCCATGCCTGAAAGTGAACATGTTGTAGTTCACCCTTCTGAGCCAGAAAATGAGGAGGTGATAGAGTCTCTAAAGAGACCAATGAGGGTCTGTTGAGCCGGCTTTGTTCCCGAGCCCGTTCCCCAATTGCTAGTTCCAACTAAGAGGGAGTCCAACTTTAATGATATATTGGAGGTTTTTAAGCAGGTAACTATCAACCTTCCATTATTAGATGCAATTAAGCATATTCCCGCTTATGCCAAGTTTCTTAAGGATATGTGTACGCGAAAGCGAAAGGTTAGTGTCTAGAAGAAAGCCTTTCTAGCTAGTCACGTTAGTTCTATTATTCAGAATACCACTACTCCCAAGTATAAAGACCCATGGTCCCCTACCATTTCTTGAACAATAGGTAAATACCGTGTTGAGAAAGCGTTGCTTGACTTAGGAGCTAGTGTGAACTTACTCCCCCACCATGTGTACCTTAAGCTAGGACTTGGTGAGATGAAACCTACCCGAGATGACACTCCGGTTAGGTGATAGGTACGTTAAAATTCCTCGTGGTGTAATCGAGGATGTTCTTATAGAGGTCGACAAGTTTATATATCCAGTGGATTTTGTTATCCTAGATACCCAACTTGTCACGACCTAGAGAACCAAATACCGGTGATTTTAGGTCGCCCATTTTTAGCTACATCCAATGCGATCATTAAGCTGTCGAAATGGTATTATGAACTTGTCTTTTGGTAATATGACTATTGAGCTGAACATTTTTAATATTAGTAAGCTACCCTCTGAACTAGATGACTCGAACATAGAAGAGGTGAACATGATAGGAACATTAGTCGAGGAGTCATTACCAAACACTTTGTTAGAATATCCATTAGAGAAATGCCTAGCTCACTTTGGGATTGATTTTGATGATGATAATGTGATTAATGAGGTGAATGCTTTGTTAGATTCAACCCCTTTGTTAGACACTAGTAATGGATGGAAACCTAAGTTCGAACCACTACCAGTTTCTAAGTCTACCCTAGTTCCTTCGTTAGAAGAGCCTCCTAAGTTGGACCTTAAACAACTACCAGATACCTTGAAGTATGTGTTTTTAGGCCCATCTGAAACTTTACATGTAATTGTAGCATCCGACTTGGATAGTGATCAGGAAAGTAGGCTAGTAATCGTCCTTCAAAACAACAAAGAAGCTTTAGGGTGGACCATAGCAGATATTAAGGGTATAAGTCCCACTGTTTGTATGCATCGGATCTATTTAGAGAGTGACACCAAACCTTCTAGGGAGATGCAACGTAGACTGAACCCAAATATGAAAGAAGTAGTTCGAACCGAGGTTCTTAAGTTGTTAGATGCAGGCATTATCTACCCCATTTCAGACAGCAAGTGGGTCAGCCCCGTTTAGGTTGTTCCCAAGAAATCCGGTATTACTGTAGTCCAGAATGATAATAATGAGTTAATCCCAACCCGAGTGACCACGGGTTGGCGTGTTTGTATTGACTATAGGAAATTGAACAAGGTCACTAGGAAGGACCACTTCCCCTTCCCTTCATCGACCCGGATGCTAGAGAGATTAGTTGGACATAGTCATTCTTTGCTTTTTAGATGGCTACTCTGGCTATAATCAGATCGTTATTTCCCCAGAAGACCAGGAGAAAACCACTTTTACCTGTCCCTTTGGTACCTTTGCGTATAGACGCATGCCTTTCGGGCTATCTAACGCCCCTGCGACTTTTCATCGTTGCATGATGAGCATATTTTCAGATATGGTAGAACGGTTCTTAGAGGTCTTTATGGATGATTTTTCAGTGTTTGGTTCATCTTTCGATGAGTGCTTGCATCATTTGTCATTAGTGTTGACTAGGTGTAAGGAAAAGAATCTAGTGCTTAATTGGGAGAAATATCATTTCATGGTTCGATCAGGAATTGTTTTAGGGAATATCATATCTTCTAAGGGTATAGAGGTAGATAAAGCCAAAGTTGACCTTATAAAGACTTTACAGGTCCCAAAAACCGTAAGAGATATTAGGTCATTCTTAGGGCATGCAGGTTTTTATCGTCGATTCATTAAGGATTTTAGCTTGATTTCTAGACCTCTTTGAAATTTGCTTGCAAAAGATGTTAAGTTTGTCTTTGATGATGCTTGTTTAGAGGCTTTTGAGAAGCTTAAGACTTTACTTACTACCGCCCCCATAGTCCAGGCACCCAACTGGAACCTACCCTTTGAGATCATGTGCGATGCTTCAGATTATGCTATTGGTGTTGTGCTAGGTCAGCGAGAAAACAAATTACTTCATGTGATTTACTATGCTAGCAAAACTCTGAATGATGCCCAGTTGAACTATACCATTATGGAGAAGGAACTGTTAGCCATTGTGTTTGCCTTAGACAAGTTTAGACCATATCTCTTAGGTTCTAAGGTCATAATCTTCACCAATCATGCTGCTTTGAAGTATCTTCTTTCCAAGAAGGATACTAAACCTAGATTGATTAGCTGGATCCTCTTGTTACAGGAATTTTCCTTAGATATTAGAGACAAAAAAAGGTGCGAGAAAATGTAGTAGTAGACCACTTGTCTAGGCTTGTTGTGGATACCCCCGATGATTCTCCTCCTGTTAAGGATAGTTTTCTGATGAACAAATGTTCTTTGTTACCCAATTACCTTGGTATGCGAATATAGTGAACTATCTTGTTCTTGGTCGAATGCCCCAACATTGGGGTAAACAAGATCGTTCTAGGTTTTTTAGGTGGTTAAGCACTTCTTTTGGGATGATCCTTATTTGTTTAAGTATTGTCGGACAGTTATTAGGAGATGTATACACGAGAGTGACCAGTCCAGTATTATTTCCTTTTGTCATGATCATGCTTGTGGGGGTCACTTTAGTGCTAAGAAGATTGCTAAGATATTGTAGTGTGGATTCTATTGGCCTTCGTTGTTTAAAGACTCCCCGATTCTTGTGTTACTTGTGAACGTTGCAGTAAATTAGGAACCATTTCCGTAGGAACATGATGCCCTTGAACCCTATTTTAGTTGTTGAGGTCTTTGATGTGTGGGGTATTGACTTTATGGGTTCGTTTCCTAATTCTTTTGGTAACTTATACATCCTTGTCATTTGTAGACTATGTCTCTAAGTGGATTGAGGCGGTTGCGTGTAAGACCAATGACCATAGGGTTGTGATTGAGTTCTTGAAAAATAATATACTTAAACGTTTTGGTACACCGCGAGCTATAATTAGTGATGGAGGGTCGCACTTTTGTAATGGACCTTTTAGGCTTTTGATGAAGAAATATGGTATTACACATAAGGTAGCTACCCCGTATCATCCGCAGACTAGTGGTCAAGTAGAGGTTTCTAATAGGGAGATAAAACGTATATTAGAGAAAACAGTTAATCCTAATCGGAAAGACTGGTCGTCTAGGCTTACTGATGCCTTATGGGCTTACCGTACTGCGTTTAAGACCCCCATTGGAATGTCGCCTTATCGGCTTGTGTATGGAAAGGCATGTCATTTACCTGTTGAATTAGAACATAGAGATTATTGAGTTGTTAAGCAGCTAAATTTTTCACTTGACAAGACAGGAGCCCATAGGAAACTCCAGCTCAATGAGTTGGAAGAGATTCGTATAGATGCTTACGATAGTGCTAAGGAGTATAAGAACAAAATGAAACTTGTGCATGATAGAAATATTTTAAGGAAGTCATTTTCTCCAGGTCAAAAAGTTCTTCTGTATGATACCCGCTTGCATCTTTTCCCTGGGAAGTTACGTTCTCGGTGGGCGGGTCCTTTTATTGTTCGCACTTGTCTTTTCTCATGGTTTGTTGAGATCGAGACACCGGATGGTAGTAGTTCTTCGAAGGTTAACGGTCGAGAGATTGAAACCCTTTTTAGAGCCCTTTCCTACAGGTGATGTTGAGGAGTTCCCTCTGGAGGACCCCGTTTACCCTTGATTGACCATCAAGGCGATTTGTATGTTGTATATTAGTTTTTGATTTCTCTCTTCACCCATGTATTATCTTTCCGACTTCTCTCTTTACTGATTCCTCATGTTACTTTACTTTTTGGTATTACTCTTTCATTAGAAACATTGAGGACAATGTTAGATTTAAGTTTGGGGGTGGGGAAGAAACTTTTTGTTAGCTTTTAGTTGCAATAAATAAACTCCAGAGCCTAGAAATTTATGGTTATTAAGGTTGGCACTAACCAATCTAAGTGAATGGGAACATCTTGGTTGTAGGAGTTGAGGAACCAATCTGATTAGATGGAAACATCTAAAGAGTCTATTCATAAAAGCACAAAGCTCAGGTGTTAGAATTAAAAAAAAAACATGATAGTTTCGCCATATCTCGTTCAATTCTTTTAACCTTCTGTTTTTATTTTTCTTTTCTTTTAAGTGATTTGGTGGGCACACGATTCAAATTGTTACCATTGCTAGGGTGAAATAGAGTGATTTGGATTCCAAAAAAAAAAGAAAAAAAAAGAATTGAGACCAGACCAATCAGAATAAATTCAATAAAGTCGACCACTGGTGCCCTTGTATATGCCAGTTGTGTTGACCTAGAGTTAGGATTATCACCCGTTTGGTTCCCTTGTATTTGCCAGTTGTGTTGATATTAGTCAGACTAGGTATCTTAGTCCATTAGGATAGGTTCATCCTAGTAGTGGCCTTCAGAAAGATATGGGAAACACCGTTCACCTTAGTCAAACCATCTACGTTTTTCTCTACATCCATCTTCTTAATCTATCCATGTGATTGGTTGACTCCGGTTATGATGTCCAGAAACTATCTGAGTAGAGCTCTGTAACTTATATATGAATTTTTGTATGCTTGAGTGCAAACTCGTGTACAACAATTGGAATTTCGCATCGAGGTACTTCCCTCCCGTAGTCAATAAGTATGACAACCAAGGAGATTCTTTAATGCCTTCCAAGGTTTTGCGTAGATAGCTAGGGTCGGAGTAAAGGTTTTGTGGGTACACCTACGGTAAACTCTCCGAGACTATAACTCGCCACTAGGTCCACCTAGGGGTTCAAAGGCTTGTTGCACATGCTAAGTGCAATCGCGATGCCTGCGACAGTGAGTTAGGATTTTATTTTCTAGATTAGATTTGCTCGAGGACTAGCAAATAATAAGTTTGGGGGTATTTGATAGACACATTTTTGTGTATGAATTGTCCTCAATTTTCAGTATTGTTGGTACTCGATTTTCTACTTATTATGGTGTTTTATGTGTTTGTAGGTATTTTTGGGAAATAAACATTTTTTGAAATTTCGGCTCGAAAAGTTGGTATAGGCACCCAGGAGGACACATGTTATTAGGACTCTCATTTTGGATAAGGGGCACCCAATCGATAAGGGGCACCCCAGGAGCCAACTTCTAATCGCACCCAATCACCGGTTAAGGGGGGTCTTCTTCTTCTTCGGTTTGAGAAAAATATGAAAATATTGTTTGAAACTCATTACATGTAGACTTTCGGGGTGGATTTTGGACGTGATTTTATGCAATCTTTTCGTGGATTTGTTTGGTAATAGTCTCGTGTTACGACTAGATATTTGGTGGACTTAAACTCGAAAAGAAAGGAAGATATGGGAAGATTTGGCGTATCGTGGTCGCAGATTTTCCGAGAAGATTTGATCAAGGAGAATCAATCATCATTGCCGCTTGGTTTTGAGTAAACATGGGTGGTAATTTGTTTTGATTCGTCAAACAAGGGCTAGATCATCGGTTTAATGCAGAACAGGGGAGTATTTTTTCTCACAGATATTACGGGATTTTGGTTGTTATTTTGGGAAGATATTATGTAGCAGCGGCGTGTCTATTGTATGATTTATTCATGGATCAATGTCTGGAGTGTTGTTAGACATCTCGGCGCGTGAAATGGAAGGAGAGTAAAATTCGAGATTATTTTGTCTTCAAATATGGGAAGAAGAATAATGGAGAGTTACTAGAGATTTTTTAAAATGCGATGACTATTTAAAGGGTTCGGAGAACTCGTAGAGACGGAGCAAGCGTTTGGGAGAGAGACAAAACATCACGAGCTGAAAAATCAAGTTGCGTAAAGAAAACCACTTTTTGCTGCAATGGTGCCAAGAACACGAAGAACAAAAGACCACCAGAGGCGGTCGTTCATGCTACGGTGACAACGACAATTAGACGAGGGTCGCAGAGCTAAGATAACAACAAGTTCATCTTTATCGTTTCTCTGTAACAGTGTTTGCAACAATTATAAACGTTGCAAACACACGATTTTCATCATTTTCTCCATTTCATCTTTGTAAACACCCTTTGAGCAATAATAATGATTTTTAAGCGTGTTTCCAACATGATGAGAGGCTAATTCTCCCACAACCAAGGCGACGGAGGAAACTATTCATTTATGCTTGATTGGTAATTTCTTTTCATAATTTCAATTATTATTAATTTAATTTAATCCACTAAGATCATTATAATTGTGTGGTTTATGAGATGAAAATGGTTTTAATTAATTAGTTGTGAATCAATTTGATGTCTTATGCTCAGAAATATTTCTTTGATAATTCATGCTTAGGGATTACAATTTAATGTTTGGAGACCTTACAGATATTAGTGAGTTAATGTGAAAAAAGGATTAATAATAATTCTTGAAATAATCTTTATCAACCAATCAGTGAAAGGAATAGTGGAATCTCGAGTCTTGGTCTAGTTTTAAATCTTGATATCACTTTATTTGAGTTTATCTTTGTTTAGCTTAAAATTTTAATTTAAAAATCGAACCTTCACAAGTCTCAACGAACTTTTTACTACAACATCATTGAAAATAACCATCAATTACCATGACCGGTTACCATATACACATGGTATTGCTTGTGATCGGTCACACCAGTCACTAGGATCGGTTATACCAATTACTAGGACCGGTTACACCAATTACAAGAATCGATTACACAACTCTTTGTGATCGGTCACACCAATTACTAGGATTGATCATACCATCTCAGGTGATTACTTAGGATCAGTTACACTAATTAATCAAAACTAGTCATACCAAATCATAAGTCAAGCATTGTAATACATTGTACCAAGATACATAAAAAGTTACGATCGGTTCTACCATCTCACACATATTGGTAATCCAAAGATTTGCAATGAATAGCCATACCAATAAGCCTAGCGATTTCCCTTTCGATTCATAAAACAAGTTCATGAATGTACTTCCTTTAAACAAACGTAAAACATTGTTTCCTATGATGAAATCTTCACCTTTACCCATTCACATAATCACAACAGCATTCATAAGATTATGTCGATGTCATATATACAAAGTTCAAAAGATAAGCGTTATACTTCGTAGTCTAATTCCTTAATACTATGATCATGTGATCATGTCTCACTACTAGAGTAAAATATTCATTCACAGCTTCGCAGTTATGTCTTCAATATAGCATGACTTGAAAGATACGTTAGGAATGAAACAGTTCAAGTCAATATTACTAACCTCAAGAGGATGGATGATGTCGTCGTTGTAGCTCGTTACTTCTTCACGTTCTTCAGGTCTTCGAGTAATACTTGTATGTCTCAATATTCCTAGACTTTCTATTCTAACCTATACGAAGTTGTCTCTAGTACATAATCAAGCGACTCTTAGATGAGTTTTGATTCACTAAAATATGACAACCAAACTTGACATACCAACGCTTGGTGGGTTCAACCGAGCTATGCTCTAACAGGAGGCATCCCTACCCAATTCAGAGTGCAAACATAGTTTTTTGTTTTTTTTTTCTCGCAAGAATATTAACTACTCCTTTTTATGGATGAACTTAAAACCAAGAAAATTTTGACATCAAACAATATGATTTTTTAGTTTATTCTAAAATAACTCTGCTTTTCCAAGAAATGGAAATTATCTTCCCATTCAAAACATCAATAAGGTTCCTACAATTTCTTTCTATGTTGAAATTCTCATTTTCTCCTCTTTAGCCCATGTTGCTACTGTTGAAGTCTTAAAGCTTCTGCCTTTGGATTGTTTCTTGAAGATGGTCTTGCTTTCGCTCTGCCAAAAATACCCGCATCATTCTTGAGTATTAGCGCAAAACTAGAAGGTGAATCTTTAGAGGTCCATGCAACATATGCATTTATTTCAAAGTTTCATGGTCATGGTTAAAGCCATATATCCTGTTTGTCCTTAGGAATTGGTGTGCTCTGATTGTTTATATTGTTTGTTTTGGACTAATGTCACAAATGTCTTTATGTATCCAAAGCTAACTGAAGTGGAGTGTTTTGTTTCCCGTGAAATACTCTAATACACATTTTCTTCCATATAAACCATGTTTTAGTTGCTTTTGTTTCAAAAGACATATAGTGTTGGGATTTTAAAAAGAATGTTCTAAACTTTCATTACCATCACATCCAAAGGCGCAAGACAGTGAGATGTCCTTAATTATACCGAAGAAACTGGAATTAGTCTTAAAAGATGAAAAATAAACAACTAAATAACAACACTTAAATAATAATTCGACGTGTCAATAAAATCTATTGAACTATTCACTATAGGATGTTTACGTTCCTCGGAAAGAAATGCTTTTACGATGGCGCCGATAAAATATTAGCTATTAACCTAACAAAAATGATCTTCATTGGACAAATTTTGTATTTCCGAGAGGAATGGGTAAGTGACATTCACTAAACATATCCTCTTCCATCTAAAGAAAAATGACTAGAAAAAAATAATGTGCTTTGTACAGTATCCAGAATTCATTTATTTTTATTTTTATTTTTTGATACAAGGAACCTTTTCATTAATGGGATTTCAAGGTTACAATGAGTTTAAGATCGAAAATAAGATAATACAAAGTAACAAGAACATACCGTAAGAGTACAATACCGAGAAATCCGACAAGAGAAATAAAAGGATTACCGGAGTAAGACAAATACAAGTATGAATAAGATCCGATTAAATCGGAAGAAGGATGGTTTTTCTCGGAATTAAATTCCAACCCTTTAGTTTGTTTTTCTTCTTTAGAAAGAAATGCTCCAAAAGTAGGAGTGATTTGCTCAAATCTTTTGTAAATAGTGATGAAGCTTCCGTCGTCAAAAAGCCCACCGTTGAAGATTTCGTCGCCGGATAAATTGATGAAGAAGATTCCGATGAAGAGTTAGTCGCCGGAGACAAAAAAGATGGAGATTTCGTCGTTGGAGAGCATCACTATTGATCTTAGAACCCAACCCAATAACCCAAAATCGTCATTAAAGCGAAGATAAACCTCAAAAGTGTAGATAAAACCACCAAAATGGTGTAGATAAGAAGAAAACATAATAAAAGCTAAACTAATCTACTAACTAACCTAGAAAACAAGGAATAATGAAGAAAACTGCTCAGATCTAGTCCAAAAAATGGACTAGATCTGAGCAGAGAAGGTTTGTTTTTGATGGTTTTGTTGGAGAAGAAGGAGTGAGAGAGAGGATAGAGAGGAGAGAGGATAAAAAGTTTGGACGAAAAAGAAGGCGTATCCAGAATTCATGATAGTATGGGCTAGTACTAGGGTATAAACAAGGGAAATGTATAAAACGGTCCTACTATTAGGACCCGATTTGCAAATTCATCCTACTGTTACAATCCATTAACAAAAGAGTCATAGTTCCGTTAAAATGAGTGTTAACTCGCTGGGACCCACCGAGTCAGAGTTAAAGTCAGACGTCCATCTACAAATATGTCCCTAACCTAACCACACTGGATCAGATACCGTAGATCCATCTAGTGTTAATCTAGAGAATAACTTATATGGCCCGCATAAGTTACATCTTGCACCGTAGATCGTGCGATTGACAGAACTCGAGGAAATACAGACGGTTAGAATTGGTCAAAGCAAGAATAACTTAGGGTTTTCATTTCCCTTTTTATTTTCCGACTTCATCTTCTTCTCGGTCGTATCCCTTTCTAAACCTCTGCAAAATGGCGATTCAGTGAATCTCGAGAGAAAAGAAAGATTTCGAGTGGGTTTTCATCGCAAACATATTCTCTATTGATTAGTTATGGTTTTTATCCACAAATAATGGTATTTTGTGAAGATTTTCAAGCATAGAAGATAACTTGCTTGCAAATACGGTGGTTTTCTTGAAAGATATTGTCACTATGTACGCGAACATCATGAGATTGGTAATCACATGATTATTCAGTCAATTTCATATTTGATTTCAGCAACCCTAATTCGATGTTTTAGGGTTTTTTTCATAAACCCTAAAAAGTGAAATTTTTCATAGACAATTTCGTAATCCCTAATGGGTATTTTATCTGCTACTAATTTGTGTATTGAATTTGATTATGCGTCTGTGTAGGAAATATGTGAAGAACCCAGTAAAAAGTTTTAGGGTTGAAGATTGTGATACAAATAAGGTTAGATTTTGTTTATGGGTGAAAACTATTCTGCCGGTTTTGGTAATTTGGGGTGTGTGGATGAGAAATGAGTCTAAACCTTAAGCAAATGCACTACACGGGAGTGCTTGTAGATTCGAGAAATCAATCTGTGCAAATCCGGCCTAAACCAAGAAATGGCCGTTCAGACTTTTTTCGGTCACAAAGTGAAGGAGATGGGGTTGATCTTAGGGAGGGAAGCGAAGAAGGTCTTGAGATTGTGAAGGTGTTGGCTATGTATGACTTGTATCGAAAGTTGAATCAAGCTTGCAGGATGTAAGCTATCGATTAGGTGTTTGAATACGATGGTATCAACACTTGCCTCTGCTGTCTGGACTTGTTCTGTTTTTGGAAATAGGGAGGAGAACCTATTTATACAAGTCATTTGAGCCTTATTCACGTCTCTCATGGGAAGTGGAGGAAGTGGAGTGATGTAGTAGTGTAGTTGTGTGTTAGTGTTACACGACCAGTCTTGCCCACTTCTCCAGTCATCTCTAACCGTCCATGACTTCCTGACACGTTCTTGTGATGGCGCGTTGCACGCCGTTGTAAACCACTGCACAATACCCCAAAGATGTATCCCCGGTTTGTGACATGATTGATGTCTCGAGTGTGTGGATCGTGGGACCCACGTAAAGTAGCATGTAATGCTCGATTAAATAACTAAGTTATTTAGGAAGTCGATACCTGTGAAGTATTGTGTGTATTCTATGCAGTGCACCGCATCATGATGTGGTAAAGTGACGGGTGGTGATCACCATGACGCCTCACTGACCAATTAACTCCTGACCAGGGTTGTATAACCAAGCCGGTGAAGTTCAACGGACGAGATGATTTTTGAGACACTCATCTGCGATCATTGATGGAATTAGGGTTTTTGAAGAGGTGCGCAAGCATCACTCTTGCCTTGGTCGAATCAAGCTTGGGATACAATTTTGACATGGCCGATCGTGCATGTGTGTAGACGACATGACGGTGTATGCGCCCATATCTCATTATCTCGTGAAAGTGTGATCCGGGCCAATCAATTTGTCCGGCGAAGTTGAGTGGTCGAGATCGATTTGCAAACATAAACTGGGTGCCACAAAAGCCGCGCATCATGCCAATTTTGGGCGCGTTGCGTCCAAGACGACCAAGCTTGGTCGGTCTTGGGCCGATCACCCGGCGTGCATACGGTGGGATGGTGTATATACCGTACTTCATCGTCCCATAGAAACATGATCTAAGCCACTCAATTTGTCAGGTAAACTTGAGCGGTCAAGACGATTTGTGGTTGGGAAGTGTGACCACGCCTAGCTTGGGCGCGCGAATCAAGGTGTACATCCAAGTTTGGTCTTCGCCGATTGGGTATGGAGATAGGTGGGCCCACAGGTGATCGTGTTGATACTTACAGGACCGCTTAGTCTATTCCTGGACCCTTCATTCGTGCAGAGAAAATGGACGCTCGTGATCGCGACACAAACCCTAATTAAGTTTTTGGCCATGTGTCATACCCGGTTTGGGGCGCACGAATCAAGACGACCAACCATAGTTGGTCCGACCGATCGATAGGGTATGTATGCGGGCCCACGGTGTTTGTGTTGACATGCTATGGGCCCTTTGAATCTACATTTACACCCTCCATCTATGCCTGCGAAGATGGATGGTTGAGACTGTTTTGCGATACATGTAATGTGTTGCAAACCCTAATTTAGGGTTTTTCGTCCATATTTGCTTTCTGGTTTGGACGGTTTGGCAAGCTATGCCACCTTTTTGGGGAGGCCGATCATGCGGGGCCGCGTTGGGTCGGTGGTGAATATTCCAATACCGCTTGGGGTCATGGATTTAATCTAAGCCATCCAATCATCTTTGGTGAAGTTGGATGGTCGTGATCATTTCTGAGACTGATATGGTCAGTCCAATTCAAATACGCTCAATCGGGCTAGTATAACACACCGAGAGTTGTATGCTCAATCGGGCTAGTATAACATGCCGAGAGTTGTAGCCTGTAAGGGTATTTCGTACATGTTTTATTACTAATGCTTGGAGGTTCGTGTTGCTCTGCTGAGAACAACACTCAGTCGTCATGCCGCACCGGTAATGAGTACAGGAAATACAAGGCTGGTCATGCATTAATTAATAATGTTGTAAATTCACAGAATACTGGGATTGTTGCCACATGCTCCAACCTGGATGATTTTCGTGTATTTAATTCACAGAATACTGGGATTGTTGGCACATGCTCCATTCTAGGTGAATTAGTAAAGTGAAAAAGTATTCATCACTCATTAATGGCTTTATCTTTTGCAAGATGTTAGCGCATAATTTTGGCAATTTTAGCCTTAAATGAAAATCCACCATCAACTGATTTTTTGATAATGTAAGTGTGAATTCTGGTGGATTGAATGGTTTTAGTGATGTTGTTCATGCTGCATATCAGTTACCACCTATTAAGATGGTTAATTTGACTTGGTTCAGTGAGACAGACTCATTCTATATTGGTAATGATGATGAATTTTTTGAAATGTAGGATAAAGGAGTAGTTGAAGTTGATGGGTATATTCATCTGTACATGAATGTTACAAACAGGAAGGTTCCTCTTAGTGATGATTTCCCTTCAAATTCTTGTGTGTCAGTTTCAAAGAGTTTTTATTCAACACCTGAGAAAGTGATGAGTACATCAAGGTTACACATTGAAAGAGGTGCAGCTCCAGTCACTCTTGACCCAGCTACTTTTTTAACACCTAAGAAGAGGATCTTGTATAGTAAAACTCCAGAGCTATTAAGAAGAAGTCCTAGGCTGGTGAAGAAGTCCATTGATGCAGTAACAGGCAGTTTGGGTAGTGTCAATGGTAAGAAGTTATTTGTTAATGTGGATGATGATGAGGTTTTGGATGCTGAAATATCAGTTGAATCAAGACAGTTAGAGTTGGAGTATGAAAACATACAACTCACAAATAATGATCCAGATGTTTGTCATCCCATTGATGATTGTAGATGTCCAGTGGCTGATGATGCAGAGTTGGGTATTGAAGTGTATACTGATTTTGTGAATAACTACTTTGGGGGAATGAACTCTTTTGATTTCCTACATCCACAACTATATAAGAAAAAGGAAAATGCATGTAATGTTTTTTCATCTCTTTAGTAGCATTTGATTGTCTGCATCTCTATCTCACTGATTTGATTGTCTGCATCTCTTTAGTAACATTTTAACTTATCTTCATTTTGTTGTAGATAAAGCATCAAATGAAATATCAGTTGACCCCAAAGGAAAAACACCAATAGTTGATGTACCATCTGATGGTGACAATGATGATACTTCTAGTAGCTCTGATTCTGAAGATGATGAAGGGACTTTATCAGTTCAAGTAGTTGCAGAGGATGAAGGTCATGAAACAGTATGGGTCAATCAGTATGAGAAAGTTTTGGGGGCACATGTAGAAGCTGCTGAAAGACAAACTGACTTTGATGATGACACTGGTGATACTGAGCAATTTGTGGATGTTGATACAATGTTTGTGGGGATGGAGTTTATGGATGTTGATACAATGTTTGTGGGCATGGAGTTCATGAAATGTTCTTTTTATTGTAACTGTATCTCATTACATTTATAGATCTTCTATTTGCTTGCATAATTCTGCCATTTTCAGAGATGTTTGTTTTACATTGGATTTTGCTGCTTTGAAGACAACATCAGATAGCCATTGAAAATCAAGACAGTTGGAGCATTTGAGGTAAGCAATGTTATAGTTGTGTACATTCTGGCAGAAGAAAAGCATCACAGTTCCCTTACACTTCTTCTTCTTGCAGGGTTGGTTCTTCCATGGAAAATTGTGGTGCATATGGCTATTCTCACTACAAGCAAAGCAAAAATGTGGAGTTGGAAGTTGAACTTTCATGACTCTTTTTTGGTTTGTGGCATCTCCAAACCACTCAAAGTATGAGCAGATTGAGCATCTCAAGAACTTCTCAGCAACATGATCTTCAGTTTGAGCTTTCAACAACTTTCTCACTCCATTGCAAGGTACATTTTTACACCTTGAATATATCCATGGACAGTCAATAGGATCATGCATTCCAATCTCACATAAACAACAAATGATGTTGATGCTGCTTGATCCATCAACTACCCTACTGCTGCTTGCATCATTTGAATTGCTGCACATTTCACTTTTGTCTCCACCCATTTTTGGTTTGAACATGTTATATGTTTTGGTTGTTGGAATTCAAAGATGGGTATGAATGTGTGCAGGGTACATAAATAAAAGTGAAATCAAACCGTTGGGAACAGTCAGATTTTCTGCCACGTCATCGATCTGCCAGACACGTCATCGACAGGTTAACCCCAGTTAAATATGTTGAGTTAGGATAGATGGCATTTTGGGGACATTTAACATCGTTTTTTTGAAAAACTGTTATGTCGCCCAAACTCTGACTGTTTTGTAGATGATTAACAAAAGTACGATGAATTTGTAACTGAATTAGAAAAAGTATGACCATTTTGTAAATGACCCTATAAACAATTTGGAGTACCCAAACATTTTCTTTATAAGAAAAGAAATATTGTCATGAAAAACAGTCATTCGATAACAACATTTGATGACGGTAAACTTAGTTAGATTAGCGACAAACTCTTCTCACTAAGAGAATTTTAATTCGAAAGGTCTAAATTTGATGTACTTATTAAAAAACTTGCGGTCTGGATGAACAAATGGCATTGCCAAACTTATGTATGAAAACCTCGGATGTTTGCATGATGCTAGAGAGTCAGAGACAGCTCTGCAAACCCAAATGGAATACCCAAACGAGTCTCTCAAACTGCAGGCACGGCGGCCTATAATAGTACAGGGTCTAATGTCTATGACTGCAAGTCTACAACTCACTCATTTCTTGTGTGAAATGAGATGATGCAGTTTTATTGTGCCTAGGCGTGGAAAACTTTGGTTTAATAATTTTTAGATGGGACCATGGTTTGATTTTTGCGTGGAGTTGTCGTTGTCGTAAGGTAGGTACGATGTTGTCAACAGTTATTTGTATAGACCCCACGCTTATTTTCAGTTATTAATTGCAAGAGGCTGGTTACACAGTGACATCAAATTGGCCAAAAGGTTCATGAAATAATAACTAGTGCAGGTCACGCAACATTAAGCAATGCTTTCCCTTTATATATAAAGTAAAAACAAGTATGAGGTTGGTGGTGTGTTCATGGATTTTGCAATTGTGAGGTTGCTTAAATTGGAAAACAGAAAAAGAGGTTGGCAAAGAGAACTGGGGGGACACTGCGGGGTTCTTGGCATTTAAGATGGCTACAAGTCTTTTGTTGCAAAATTTGTACTTGGAGGCAAACATGAAGAACATAAGGGATCCGTTTTGCAAAATTTATGCATGAAAAGCTGAAAACATGCTTCATTTTAATACTGAACGAACATGTATATTTTGCCGCATAGCTCTATTGTTGTTCTGTTGCGACGTAACCGACTTCTAATAACGGAGTTCACAAAATGGATGAAACTCTGATCCTAAACTTAAGTGAAACTGTTTAATGACTCATAAGGCAAGTTGGAAGGTCCCATAATTCACTCTAATGCAGCTAATTTTTTGTTTTGGATCGGTAAATAAAAAAAAAAAAAAAAAAAAGCAAATATTTTCTTTTTTGACAAGAGAAAGGCAAATTTTATTAAGATGTAGACCGTCACCAGAAAAGTGACAATTACAAGAAAACAGAAAAAAAGAAAAATGTAGAAATAACCAATCACAGCTTTCTAATTATAAATAAGCAAACTTGAAACATAGCCATGGAAGATTTTAGTCGACAGAGCCTAATTATAAAGAGTACATTTGACTGAGGTGATTAGCTGGTCCGTATTTCTCCTTCTATTCCCATACAACCTTGCATTTCTTTCGATCTAGATTGTCCACCAAACTACAAAAGAAATAAGTCCCCACAATTTGTTTTTTAAAATTGTACTCTTTTTGTTAGGACTTTCCCATAGAGTGGATTTAACACTATTTGCAAACACCCAGTCATAGCTAAAGAAGACAAGAAGTAATTCCATATCTTAGCAGTTTCGGAGCAGTGAAGGAATAGATGCATATTAGTCTCTTTCTCAACATTACAAAACATACACCGATCAGAGTTCACTTTACCAGTTTTGAGTACGAAATCCAACATTGGAGCACCATTATAACAAAGAGTCCATACTGGAAAGACACTTTTAGAGGAATCCTGGGATTCCAAAGTTGCTTACGAGGAAACACAAGAAAACCATCAACATCTAGAGATTCATAAGCAATAGAGATTCATAACCAGTTCGTTCTCATTTAAATTCCTTTTGAAATCAAAATTCCAAAAAAACAAATATACATGTTGCGTTTTCTTTCATGCACATTTTTTTTTTTGATCAGAAAAGGACTTATATTAGCTAGAAAATATAGTACAAGAGGTTTACAATATCATTTTTATCGAAAATATTGGATAAAGAGCTAGCATTTCGCACTTGTTGTTGCACTTCTAAGGACATATTTTGCAGTTTTTGGATTCTTGCTTCCTTAGCCATGAGATCTCATGTTGAGTTATATTTTCTTTTTATGAAGCTCACTTTCGCTTGGGGGAGATTTCTCATTATATTTTTTTGTTTCCAGTAAAGTAATTTCGGCCGTCCAAGGGAATTCTGAGCTATCCTTGTTGATATTGTCCGCTAATTCCTTGCAGTCGGTGACAATTGAGACGTTAGAAAAAATGTTTTCTTGTAACCAAGTCGTCGCTTTGAGAAGATCTTTTGTCTCCGCATGGAATGGTGAAGACGCCCACTTTGTGCCTGCAAAAATATGCATAAATTCCTTTTGATCCACTTAATAGAGAATAAAAGCATATCCCATCGATAGGTCTTCTTTCTTATATGAAGCGTCGACGAAAATAATCCAATCCGTATTTAGCTCAGACCAAGAAAAACTTCTTGGTAGCTTCTGGCCCGATAGAATCTCCGTAGTTTTAAAATTTGGAGGAATAGATTGCAAGAAACCATTTATCTGGTCAATTAGACTGGTTGGGTTCGGAGTGATTTTCTCAAAGACTACTGAACATCTGTATTTCCAAATGAACCAAAGGATCGTAGAGATTTTCCCTGATATCTGAGATATATTTGGGTTTGAAATCCAGTCTTTAACCCAGGTAGATATTACCTCTGTTGTATTTCTCATATTAATATTATCCAAAGATAAGTCGAACCAAACAGCTTTCGTAAAGGGGCAAAATTGGAATAGATGTTGTTCTGTTTCTTGAACTTCCGCATTACACATCTGACAGTGGGGATCGATATTTGGGTTATGGGCCCCAAGTATCGAAGATGTGGGCAAAGCCTTTTGAATTAATTTCCAAATAAATAATCTTATTCTTGGTATAACCTGAAGTTTCCAGATTCTGTACCAAGGAAATTCAAAGGAGTTCTCATAATCCGGATCTTGTTTTACTAGATAATTGTAAATATTCTTAGCCGAAAATTTTCCAGAGTGATGATGCTTCCATCTAATTTTGTCTTGTTCTTGTCTTCTTGGGTTTATGGCCTGAATTTTTTCTCTGTCTTCTGGATGAAAAAAGTTGGTTAGTTTTTCTTGATCCCATTGATTTTCTTCGGTAATGAGCTCTTGAACCATCACTGGGGCTGGTTCTTGGATATTAGGGAGAATTTGGAGGTTATCTTTATTGGGTATCCAGTGGTCCTCCCAGATTTTCATGGAAGCCCCATTTTTGATTTGCCAGACGAAGTTACCTCTGATAAGATCTAATCCTCGCTTAATACTAGTCCAAATCCAAGATAGTTTAGAGGTCCTAGAGTTCTCCAGTGGTTGGGAGTTTAGGAAATATTTGGCTTTTAGTAATTTCACCCATAGCTGATCTTTATCTGTGATGAGTCTATTATCTAGCTTGGTTAGAAGAGCTAAGTTAAAGTGGTGTAGATTTTTAATTCCCAGTCCACCCTTTGAGATTGGTTTGCAAAAACATTTCCAAGCTTTGATAAGCCCTCCCTGTCTTCCTTCACCTTCCTTTTTCCACCAGAAGTTTCTCTGAATACGCTCGATATGATCTAGAGTGCCTTTTGGGAGGGCCAGGACTTGCATTTGATAAGTAGGAAAAGCTTGAAGAATGGATTTTATTAACACCGTCTTACCCGCCTGAGATAAGAGCTTAGATTTCCACCCTTGTAAAGTGGAGTAATATTTTTGGAGCAAGGGTTCAAAATTAGCTTTTCTATTTCTATCGAAGAAGAGTGGAGTACCTAAATATCTATCTTTTTTTTTTGTCATCAGCGGGACCTTTAGGATTCTAGCAATGATTTTCCCATGTTTGGGGTGTAGGCGGGGGCTGAAATACACGCTTGATTTTTGGAGATTGACCATTTGGCCAGTAATCTTTCCAAAAGAGGATAAAATGTCCAACAAATTTTTAGCTTCTCCTAAGTCTGCTTTGGTAAATAAGAAGCAGTCATCTGCAAAGAATAGATGGGAAATATTTGGTGCGTTTTTGTTGATTTGCAGGCCAGATAATTTTTTCTCTTCCGCCGCTTTTTCTAGGAGTCTAGAAAGGATTTCCATGCAAATTATAAAGAGATATGGTGAAAGAGGGTCGCCTTGTCTGAGGCCTCTGGAAGTAGAGAATTTTGGGCCCGGAATCCCATTAAGAAGAATCGAAAAGGAAGTTGTTGATATACATTGCATGATGAGATTTATCCATTTTTCTTCAAAACCAAAGGCGGCTAGGGCATTTTTGATGAAATGTCACTCTACTCGGTCAAAAGCTTTTGAGAGATCCAACTTTAAGGCTAAAAAACCTTTTTTCTTTTTTCGAGTTTTTCATCGAGTGAATGAGTTCGTGGGTGATGATTATATTGTCAGTTATTTGTCTCCCTAATAGAAAGGCCGATTGATTTGGAGAAATTAGTTTATTGAGCATGGGCTTTAGCCTGTTCGCTAGGATTTTGGAAATGATTTTATAAATGGAATTCTTTAAGCTTATGGGTCTAAAATCACTCGGGGTTTGGGGGGGTGGTGGTTTTTGGAATCAGGGCGATAAAAGAATAGTTTAAATCTTTGTTGAGGACGCCTGATTCAAAGAAGGTTTGAATTTCTAGAATAATATCCGGACCAATAGTTTCCCAGTGGGCTTTGAGAAATCCTGGTTGGAAACCATCTGGGCCCGGTGCTCCCCATTGATTCATCTTGGATAAGGTGAGCCAAATTTCCTCGCGGGAAGGGACACTAAGAAGGTTTTGATTTTCCTCCTCCGAAATACAAGGTTTTATTAGTTCAGAAAGATCAAAATTCGAATCATTACCTTGAGAAGTTCCTATTTGAGAGAAATGATTTATTTGGTCCCTATCAGAAATCCAGAGACCAGATGGTTCTCTGAGCGTGGATATGGTGTTTATTCTTTTTCTAGAAGAGGCTGAGGCATGGAAGTACTCTATGTTTTGATCATATTCCTTGAAAAAATTATCTCTCGACAGCTGATGGTAGTAATCATTTTTGATTTTGTACCATTTTCCTAATTCATCCTGAAGATTTTTAAGATTCGTTATTTCGTGCGCAATTCCTCCTTTCCTATGGATATTTTCTATTTTATTATTAAGGATTTTGATGTTTTTGTGGATGTTTCCAAAAACATCAAAGTTCCACTGAGAGAGATCCGTGGATAAAAGTTGGAGGTTTGTCGAAATATTTTTCCCGGGGATATTACTGGCAAGTAATTTCCAAGAGGCTTCAACAATAGAGTGTAAGGATGGGTTGGACAGCCAGGCCCTAATGCACCTAAATGGTTTTTGGACTTTTTGAATATCAGGATGGGAGTCAAACAATATTGGCGAGTGATCCGAACCTACTCTGGGAAGGTGTGTTACCTTAGTATCGGGGAAACACTACGCCCAAAGGTAGGAAGTCAGCGCTCTGTCAATTCTCTCGCATATGTTCGCGTCTCCCTCTCTGTTGTTTGACCATGTGAATGGAGCTCCGTCATTACCAGCATCAATTAGGCCCATAGAGTCGGTGGTTTGGGCGTTGAAAGTTTTGCTGCTTGAGCTGGTCGAATTACCCCCTTGTTTTTCAGCTGGATCAAGAATTACATTTAAATCGTCGATTAGTACCCATGGATTATTTATCTGTAAAGCTAATTCTGATATATAGGTCAATTGTTCAAATTTGTCCTCCGTGTCAACAGCTCCATATACACAAGTAATAAAAATATTCGATTTTTCTAATTTTATTTCGAAATGGCAGACATTAAATTTCGAAGATATCAGTATTAAATCTATGTTATTGTGCCAAGCTATTGCTAACCCTTTCGCTATTCCCACGGATGGTACTATGAACCAATCATGAAATTGGGAGTTTCTAAAAAACAAGTCCATACGAGACATAGGGGCTTTTGTCTCGGCTAAGAATAATGAAAAGGCGAGGGTACCCAAATATACCTCAAGCTAAAACATTTCCTACCAATAAGTCCTTTCTCTGAAAGTGATTGTCTATGGACTGAGTCGAGACAATGCAACTAATTGGTTCAAACTTCGTGTGATAGTCTATGGATACGAGATCGAGACAATACAACAACGAAGTATGTTTACTTGATACAAAGGTTCGGACTTAACCAAACACAATAGGATTTCTTATCAAATAAATAGGAATTAACGTTTGTGTGATTTACTTTAATTATAATAAAACAATTATAATGCGGAAAATAAAAGTAAATGACACAGCAAGATTTTGTTAACGAGGAAACCACAAATATAGAAAAACCCCAGGACCTTGTCCAGAATTGAATACTCAGGATTATGCCGCTACACAAAATTACACCTAACTTCGTATAGTTGAGACCAAGTAACTAACCCTATAGTTCACTTAGTTCCGTCTATATTCCCACGCCTCCGACTTGTGAATAAGTCACGTAATTGGAAAAATTCCTTTGGTTCGTATTCCAAACAGTAAAGGAACAACAAATCTGTTTGATATCAACTCTATTCAACCAAGTGATATGAGTCGGACAAAGGCTCTTCTATTTATCTTAACATAAACTCCTTCGTCGGGTCCTTAGATCTATCTTATGTTCAATCACCCAAAGGTAATCGTTTAAGATTAAGCCAATCAATACCTTTAATCACAAGGAAACGTATTGATGCCGATCTACTCAATTAATCAATCCAATCTACCACAAGGATAAAGCGATTATTAATTGGATCCTCTTTTACTGAAACAAGTATTGTGCACACCAAAGATTATAAACACCCAAGTCAGATCTTCAATATCTTCTTTGTCTTCAAATCTTCTTAAATCTTCAATAAAAACCTGCACACAATCACTTAAATCTCTTGTGATCAATCACGTACAGAACGAAGTCTGTTAACAATGGATTATCACGAGATCGTCTTTATAACTAACAACGGTCTAAAGATCCCTGTCGAAACTCCGAACTAGTTTGAGTGAATGTTATATCAGAAGAGAAGATTCTCAAGAATAAACAAACTAGGTGCAATCAGATTTCAACCACCGTTAGTCAATCAAATCAATCGAAAACAAAGATAAGCCGCAATTATCTATTTTCCCACCAACGGGTGGCACTAGAGCTTCTCAATCCCAAGGAAGACTTTAAACTGAGCGGCCATAAGAGATTTCGCCTAATTAGGTTACTCTCCTCTCCGAATAGGCGGCTACATTAGTAACAACAACAAAAGAGTAAACCTATTATTACGAAGGATTAGTTTGCTAGAAAGGCAAACTTCGTGTATCTATAGACAAGGAAGTTTGGACACCAAGGAATTTCCAAAACCGAAAATATTCTCAAGATATTCATAAAAGCACATATTCGGTTTTCATAATTCCTGGAAATGCTCTGTCCAAAAATAACGATCGAAATCTCTCGGAAAATCTAATTAGTAAATGCACATTACTAATTAGATTTTCCTTCAAAATGAAATTAATAACCTTAATTAAAAGATTCTTAACTTACTTATGTTTCGATCCTGGGATTCTCTTCCCTTAGCCGTTAAGGAATATCTTTGAACAATTATAGAAATAAACATTCACAGCACGTGTTCAAAGTTTGTCGACATTTTAACTTTGTAAGTTCTCTTTCACACTTACAACCTTGAAACCGATTTGCCACACTTCCAAACAAGTTTAGAATTGGTTCATCTGACTTTCAAGAACTATGTGATTGATCAAACCAACATTCAATCACAATCATGGGTTTACGGTTCTACCAAAACAAGTTTCGGTTCTACCTCCATGTGAGTACTGTGCATAGTCACACTAGCTTCCCAAAAGTTCGGTTGACTAGGTACTAGGATCGGTTCCTCACATATATATGGTATCTAACTTATATGTGTTGCACATGTCCATAAGATCGGTTACCCTTTCTGCTATAAACCTTGTTGCACCCCATACAAGGATCGGTTCCCTTTGATGTACTGCACCCCTTACTAGGATCGGTTCCCTTTCCCTTACTAGGATCGGTTCCCTTTCCCTTACAAGGTCAGACATACAAAATCCGATCATACCACACGTGATTACTTAAGATCGGTTTTACTAATAAAATTTATACCAATACATAAGTCAGGCCTTTGTGAACAGTTCTACCAAGAACACAACAAGTTGTGAGCGGTTATACTCTATCACACATATTGGTTGTTCATAAGATATGCAATGAATAACAAAACCAATAACACCTGGCAATTTCCTTTTCGGTTCACAAACAAGTTTATGATCTTACTTCCTTAGAACACATGTAAACATTGTTCCCTAGAATAAAATCCTCACCTCATACCCATACATAATCACAATAGCATTCAAATGATTATGGTGATGTCTTATCTACAAAGTTTAATGGTTAAGCAATAAACCTCGTATTGTATTCCTTAATACTATGTCTATATAGAGTTCAAATATGCTTCGCAGTTATGTTTTCAATATGCACGACTTGAAAGATACGTTAGGGAATGAAACAGTTTAAGTCAAATATCACTAACCTCAAGTGGAAGGATGATTGTTGTCGTTGTAGCTCCTTGCTTCTTCACATATTCAAGTCTTCGCAATACTTGTAATGTCTCATATCCTAATACTTTCAAGCTAACCTATACGAAGTTTAACTCTAGTACTTAATCAAGCGACTCTTAACATGAGTTTTGATTCACTAAAATATGACAACCAAACTTAACATACCAACGCTTGGTGGGTTCAACCGATCCATGCTCTAACAATCTCCCCCTTTGTCAATTTTAGTGACAAAACTCTTACATCATATGGATAAACAAATTACAATAATTCATTACAATCCGCTTGATTCCCGATTCAATAGCACAGTGAAACTGCTTACATTCAATCCTTGAAAATGTCGATGTTGGCATTATAATAACAAAGCTATTACTCCCCCTAAGGAAGATAGGTAGATATTCAATCCGCACATCTTTGTTATACCAATCATATGACATGTTACTCCCCCTTAGTCTGTGCTTTCACTCTTTCGTTAGATAAAAACATTCAAGTACCAATGTTCTTTTCCCTAGCGATGCCAATCAATTGCATCACCTTTTTACTCCATATATTTCTCCCCCTTTTTGTCACAAAAATGACAAAGAAACGAAAAAATAAAGGACAACACGAAAAGAATCTTACAAATCTCATAATAGACTTGCAAACCTGTAGAGTTAGGCACGAGGGTTCCACACATCATGTTCTGATAACCAATATCAAAATCGAAACTACAAGTAGTCTTATTTTGATATGTTACCAAGGAAACAATTCCCCGAAACAATTTTTCCAATGTAGTTTAGCAAACCAAAAACAACTAAGCATATTAGTCCCTTTGCTAAACCGATTGTTCAAAAACAACCGCTTAATTCGATAAGACCAAAATAAAGATAAACTCCATTTTTCTTATCAGGTTCTAATTATCCATAAACTTAGACCTTTCAATTTTAAACAAGACAAGTACTAGGTTAGTTAACTAGCATTTCTTGTTTAGGCATTCGATTAGACTTGAATAACCGAAACCTCACTTTGATAAGTCTAACTAAGATCAGAATTAACTTAGTTTCTTATACGGAATCGAATTGGACTAAACAACTCATCCCGTACACATATTATTTCTTTAAGCCGTAAATAAATCATACAAACCAAAATAAATCAACTTGCATAATTATTCACCTCAACCGGAAGCAATTGAAACAACATAGACATTATAAGCATCGCAATTGCACCGTAATTTTGTAAGCCTAAACGATTGATACCATACAAAAGCAAGATAACAATAGTTTTTCTTAACAGGAACCAATTGAATCACACACACACATCAATTGTACCGAAATTTTGTAAGCCTAAACAATTGATACCACACAATAAAGCAAGATAACAATAGTTTTTCTTAACCGGAACCAATTGAAACACACAACCACACACACATCATGGAATAAATATTAATTGAACCGAAATTTTGTTAAGCAAAAGCAACAAATATATATAATATAAACTCAGGCTTTTCTTAAACAATAAAACAATTAACTAACAAGATTGTTACCTCAAATTTCGCATCCACTTCTCCAATATGATTGCATCTTCGTCCGAGGAGAATTGATATCGAAATATCACCACGTTGTCATCCTTATGCATGAACAAAAGAATACAACACACCTCAACCTTTACCAGAGAAAGGTTGAAAACCGGTTTTAACAATTGCAAGCAAAAGTTGAAAACCGTCGAAACACGTATGCTTTTATGCTAAACCAAAACCGATTCAACATATTATGACTTTTTCACATATTGTTTCTATCAGAACCCCTCATAATCCTTTGATAAAGCCTACCTAAAAGGGCTAGAACTTAATCCTGCTAAATCAAAAAGTCACACAAACCATGAGGGTTCACAATATATGAGATCGAATATTAAGGTAGTAAAACCGAAATCAAACATCCCATAAACATACATAGCAATAAGGTAAAAGAAATTAAGCACAGGCTATGTAAACCAAAAACTATCACAAGAAAAATTACCAAACAAATAATTTCATTCATAATAGACCAATACAATCAATGAAAGAAATCAAAAATTGATGTCTATTTTTCCTTGCAACCTAGTCCTTTATGTCACGATCTTTTGAATGAAGGTGCATTACTACTTTTCAAACTTTTGAATTTCTTCAAGTATAAAGCCTTGTTGCTTGACCGAGAATCTCTTGCGAGATGAGAAATTTTCGTGAAGGATTTGCAAGAGCATGTAATTTTGTCTTCGATTGAACACAAAAGTGTGTCAATGCCTCAATACACTGATCTTTCTTGAGTATTCTCTCTTTCCTTCTTGCTAAGCCAATCTCCCTTTCGATTTTACCCTTAATGTCAAAAGATAATCAGGACTTAGATTTAAGATGATCTTTACGATCTTGCATCTTCTCCGGAGAAACCATTTGATCCAGACCCATAGTTCGGACAAGGAATGATCAAAAAGGAGAAGAATATTTTTATATTTTTCATACTTCCGAAAATATAATATTCCTAAAAATACGAATATCTTTAAATACTAGATATTATTTCCATAATCTACACAAAAGTGCCTTGATTTTTTCTTCTTCCTCACTCAAAATTTGGCACACAAGATGAGAGAAAGAATTCTAATACCGATCAAGTGGCATTAGTATGAGATTTTCTCGCATTATGGAATTTTGAACAACCAGAGTGTTCTTGATCTAGTATAGTATGAAAAGATCTCTTTTTATTACCTCGAACCAACGAAGTACCTTGAGATAGACTGAAATTGCAAACACAACTTTTAGCAATTCTGTTTTTAAGACAATTTTTACATCTTTTCTTATTTATCCCTTCACCATTAGATGATTTAATAACATCGGAAGACATGTCCGTTCTTAAAATGGGTAAATCACTAGTGGTTGGGGAAGGAATAAGATTGAAAACTAATGCAACAACAGTTGTTTCCTCTTCTTCAGAATTATATGAATCGGAGGACTCATCTAGAGTTACATCCAATGCCTTGCTCCCAGTGTATTTCTTAAGATTGGGACAATCTTTAGCAATATGACCAAACCCTTTACACTTGAAGCACTGCGGCTGATATTCATCATCTTCTTCCTGATCCTTTTTGACGGGAACTTGATCATGCGGTCGAGAAGATCGATAAGTATCCTTAACGAATCTCTTGTTTTTTTTTCTTTAAGAGATCTCGAAACTGTCTAGTAATTAATGACAAAGATTATTCAATCTCATCATCAGAATTTCCTGCAATCTGTTCATTTGAATCATCCAGCTATCTATTCCTTTCCATTTAAGTTTTTGGAACTTTTGCTTTAAAAGAGATTCCTTTACTTTGAATAGATTGTGATTCATGATCAAAGATCTTTAACTTACCAACAAGTGTGCTTCGTGTGAGAGTTGAAAGATCATTTTCTTCTATGATTGCATGCTTCTTAGAATCGTATCTAGATGGCAACGATCTGAGAATCTTGCATACTATATCCTTTTCAGAAATAGTCTTTCCTAACGAGAAAGAGGCATTAATTATCCCAGAGAGTTTAATGTGAAACTCCTCAAAAATGTTGTTGTCATCCATTCGAAGGTTTTCCCACTTGGAAGTGAGGGTTTGAAGTCTAGCTTCTTTCTCTGAAGAATTTCCTTCGAATATAATCTGAAGATTATCCCAAGCTTCTTTCGAAGTTCGACATGTTGACACATGATGTTGTAGGTCGCGACTTACATCATGAATAATAGCATTCAAACCATCTGAATTTTGCTTTGCAAGTGCCTTTTCTTCGTTCGAAAAACTCTGCTAAGCGTTTAAATTCAGTTACTGAATTTTTAGTTTTTGGTAGAGTATAACCATCGACGACTAATTGCCAAGTATTAAAGTCTCGTGATTGAAGAAAAGATCTCATAGCAGATTTCCACCATAGATAGTTTGTTCCGTCAAATCTTGGCGGCACGTTAATGGAATTCGATTCATGAGAACTCGATTTCATTCTTATAGGTTGGATCGCACCAAACACGGATTGTTAGATCTTTTCGTGTTTGCATGCTCTGATACCAATTGAAAAGGCGAGGGTACCCAAATATACCTCAAGCTAAAAAATTTCCTACCTATAAGCCCTTTCTCCGAAAGTGATTGTCTATGGACTGAATCGAGACAATGCAACTAATCGGTTCACACTTCATGTGATCGTCTATGGATACGAGATCGAGACAATACAACAACGAAGTATGTTTACTTGATACAAATGTTCGGACTTAACCAAACACAATAGGATTGCTTATCAAGTAAATAGGAATTAACGTTGTGTGATTTACTTTAATTATAATAAAATAATTATAATGCGGAAAATAAAAGTAAATGACACAACAAGATTTTGTTAATTAACGAGGAAACCTCAAATGCAGAAAAACCCCGGGACCTTGTCCAGAATTGAATACTCTCAGGATTAAGCCGCTACAAAAAATTACACCTAACTTCGTATAGTTGAGACCAAGTAACTAACCCTATAGTTCACTTAGTTCCGTATGTATTCCCACGCCTCCGACTTGTGAATAAGTCACATACTTGGAACAATTCCTTTGGTTCGTATTCCAAACAGTAAAGGAACAACAAATCTGTTTGATATCAACTCTATTTAACCAAGTGATATGAGTCGGACAAAGGCTCTTCTGTTTATCTTAACATAAACTCCTTCGTCGGGTCCTTAGATCTATCTTATGTTCAATCACCCAAAGGTAATCGTTTAAGATTAAGCCAATCAATACCTTTAATCACAAGGAAACGTATTGATGCCGATCTACTCAATTAATCAATCCAATCTACCACAAGGATAAACTGATTATTAATTGGATCCTCTTTTACCGAAACAAGTATTGTGCACATCAAAGATTATAAAACCCAAGTCATATCTTCTTTGTCTTCAAATCTTCTTAAATCTTCAATAAAAACTGCACACAATCACTTGAATCTCTTGTGATCAATCACGCACAGAACGGAGTCTGTTAACAATGGATTATCACAAGATCGTCTTTAGAACTAACAACAGTCTAAACATCCATGTCGAAACTCTGAACTAGTTTGAGTGAATGTTATATAAGAAGAGAAGATTCTCAAGAATAAACAAACTAGGTGCAATCAGATTTCAACCACCGTTAGTCAATCAAATCAATCGAAAACAAAGATAAACCGCAATTATCTAGTTTCCCACCAACGGGTCTCACTAGAGCTTCTCAATCCCAAAGAAGATTTTAAACTGAGCGGCCGTAAGAGATTTCGCCTAATTAGGTTACTCTCTTCTCCGAATAGGCCGCTACACCAGTAACAACAACAAAAGAGTAAATCTTTTGTTACGAAGGATTAGTTTGCTAGAAAGGAAAACTTCGTGTATTTATAGACAAGGAAGTTTGGACACCAAGGAATTTCCAAAACCGAAAATATTCTCAAGATATTCATAAAAGCACAGATTCGGTTTTCATAATTCCTGGAAATGCTGGCCAAAAATAACGATCGAAATCTCTCGGAAAATATAATTAGTAAATGCACATTACTAATTCTGTAATTTCCTAAAAATGAAATTAATAACCTTAATTAAAAGATTCTTAACTTACTTATGTTTCGATCCTGGGATTCTCTTCCCTTAGCCGTTAAGGAATATCTTTGAACAATTATAGAAATAAACATTCACAAAGACACGTGTTCAAAGTTTGTCGACATCTTAACTTTGTAAGTTCTCTTTCACACTTACAACCTTGAAACCGATTTGCCACACTTCCAAACAAGTTTAGAATTGGTTCATCCGACTTTCAAGAACTATGTGATTGATCAAACCAACATTCAATCACAATCATGGGTTTACGGTTCTACCAAAACAAGTTTCGGTTCTACCTCCATATGAGTACTGTGCATAGTCACACTAGCTTCCCAAAAGTTCGGTTGACTAGGTACTAGGATCGGTTCCTCACATATATATGGTATCTAACTATATATGTGCACATGTCCATAGGATCGGTTCCCCTTTCTGCTATAAACCTTGTTGCATCCCATACAAGGATCGGTTCCCTTTGATGTACTGCACCCCTTACTAGGATCGGTTCCCTTTCCCTTACAAGGTCAGACATACAAAATCCGATCATACCACACGTGATAACTTAAGATCGGTTTTACTAATAAAAGTTATACCAATACATAAGTCAGGCCTTTGTGAAAAGTTCTACCAAGAACACAACAAGTTGTGAGCGGTTATACTCTATCACACATATTGGTTGTTCATAAGATATGCAATGAATAACAAAACCAATAGCACCTGGCAATTTCCTTTTCGGTTCACAACCAAGTTTATGAACTTACTTCCTTAGAACACATGTAAACATTGTTCCCTAGGATGAAATCCTCACCTCATACCCATACATAATCACAATATCATTCAAATGATTATGGCTATGTCTTATCTACAAAGTTTAATGGTTAAGCAATAAACCTCGTATTGTATTCCTTATCTAGAGTTCAAATATGCTTCGCAGTTATGTTTTCAATATGCACGACTTGAAAGATACGTTAGGGAATGAAACAGTTCAAGTCAAATATCACTAACCTCAAGTGGAAGGATGATTGTTGTCGTTGTAGCTCCTTGCTTCTTCACATCTTCGAGTCTTCGCAATACTTGTAATGTCTCATATCCTAATACTTTCAAGCTAACCTATACGAATTTTAAATCTAGTACATAATCAAGCGACTCTTAACATGAGTTTTGATTCACAAAAATATGACAACCAAACTTGACATACCAACGCTTGGTGGGTTCAACCGAGCCATGCTCTAACAAATATAATATCTGGCTTGTAATATTGGCAAATGTAATTGAAATGATCTTTTGTCAGGGGCTGCCAAATCCCTGGACATTCCAGGATATTAATTTCATGATCAAAAAAAAAAAAAACAGAAAACAAGCAGATGTGCAAAGGAAAAGCTAGAAGGGGAAAGAGAGCACAGTAGGGGGAAGGATCAAGACTGAGGGAATCAAGAGTTAAGGACCAAACAAGGGTTTAGGGGAAAGATGAGGATAACATGGAATACTAATTAACGGGGGAGAGAACAAAGCAAAGGTGCACTCAACAACAGATTAGCAAGTTAAAGAGGAAAAAATTACTATCCAAAAAAGGAAAGAAAGGGGGAAAGTACAAGATTATAAAGAGTTAGAAAAAAGTCACAGAATCAGCAAACAGAAAGGAGGTGAGGAAACAAAGAAAATAGAAAGGTAAGAAACATGCAACCAAGCAACAGGGAAACAGAAATTACTATTAACAACTACAGATTATACAACTGATAAGCAAAGCTACAGAGAGTACTAAGAACAGAAAATTATAGCACAAATACAGATATAAGAACCTAGAAAACAAATTATTAAAGCAAAAGAAACTATTTAACTACCATGAATCTAATAAAACACAAGATAGCAGACAGGGGCAAAAATAAGCAAAATATGAGACCCATAGGCTCTAATGAAGTCTGCACAGTTTATCTCAAGGGTTTCTGCAATTTTGGGGTCATGGTATTCTCAGTCCAATTTCACCACTTCCTTGCCCTTTGATTTGTCTTCATTGTTGGCAGGGTTGGCATGAGAAGATTCACCCTTGAACCACTGATGTGGATAAGCAACCACCATATCAAAATCTTTCACAATGTCAGTGTCTTCCACAACATGAACATCTTTAATTTCTTCAAACCTTTGATTTGGTGGTGGGAAGTTCAAGTCTAACTCAGTAATTCTTGGATTTTTTGCAGCAGGAAGTGGTGTGTCCCAGTGGAAATAAGCTTGCATTAAGCTCCAATTTCTTAAGTAGGCGGTGTTGTTCACTGAGACCTGCTGAGAAGAGCTAGACTCACACCAATATCCAGCTTCTATGTTGAAATTCTGTCCAGGTCTATCCCTTTTTTGAATGGCCTTCCACATATATGTATCAGCATGTGCTCTTGAATTGGAGAAGAAAGCTGGAGCCTCAGCATTGAGAGAGCTAGGTTGAGCTGCACCAGAAATGCACTTTGATTCCTTCTCACTCTCTTGACTTACTTTGTCCTCCTCTAACTGCTTTAGATAATCAGTACAGGTTACCTCTGATGCAACATCTTCAGATTCTGTGTCTGGTAGGCTATACTCAGAGAAGTACATATCTTCTTGCAAATCTGGATTCTCCATCTGCCGAGCTATTGCAGGCTTTTGCTGCTATGCATCAAATTGTTACATGGCTGCTATGATTGCATCAGCTGCTGCCTGTTTTTGCTCAGCTTGATGTTATGCAAGTTGATGTTGCTCACAGTTCTCAATCTTATGCCCTATTAGCTTGCAGTATCCACAATAATTGTTGGGGAAATGGTGAAACTGGAAAGTAATTTCATTGTTAAACCCCATCTCATTTTCAGCAAGAACATTGAAACAAAGCCTCTGCTTATATCTGATACTAGCTCTAACAGTAATAGAGTAGCTTCCATTTTGTTTTCTTACAGGGTAGGAGAATGAAGAGATTTCTACCATGCATGAAATATATCTTCTAAGGTTGTCACTGCTTACCTTAGCTTGAGTTAGGTTGTGAATTGTGATAAAAAACATTTCTTCAGATGGACACCAAGTTCTTAGATTCTCAGTCCTCTCCCAAATTCTGATACACAACAAGTCACCATAAACAACTCTGGTTGCAACAGCTAGAACTCTATGCATCTCATCTTCTCTTTCAAATCTTATGAGAAACACCCATTCACTCACCATCTTCATAGAGAGTCCTCCTTGAATCTTCCATTGAAAAAGCAAAGGATTTCTTACATTCCAGCTGTTTCTAGCAACTGGTTCATCAAACCTACCTAACAGACAGCTTGTCCACAGATTTTTATTGTTCAAGTATCTTTCTGGGATGATTTCATGAACATCAAACTGTCTCCCATGACTCAGATTCAAGGATATTTGGAGTTGATTTGTTAAATGTGTAACATCACCATGCCAAACAGCATACATGGTGACACAAAAACTCAGCTGAAAAGCTACTAACAGGGAAGTTGAAGAAGTTGGTTGTTTCAAGGTTATTTTACTGAGATTAGAATAACAGAGAGAGCATAACAAGTGGGTGAAATACATCTGATTACAGTGTCTTAAATAGATAGAATTAGGGTTTTTGGGTACTGAGAAGATTAAAAAAATGGGTTTTTTTTTTTTTGTATTCAGAGAGAATGAAATAAAAATCACAATCCACTTAGAAATTGGTTCAATTAGATTAAGATTAACCTAAGAGGAGTTCTTCCAAGTGTAAGAAATCTTTGCAGAAAGCTACAGATGACTTGATAGAAATAGTTTAATGGGATTGAATAATCGAAAATTCTAAAATCAGATATGCAGAGATCAGATGAAACGAAATCGACGAGGATAAAGTAAATCATTACATGACAGATTATAGAAAGATTGATACACAAGCGTGGGCTGAGAAGTTTGTTGCAGGAGAAAATCAGACTGTCACCACCACTAACACTGCCTCAAATATAAAATTAAATCCACTAATTAAGAATAATGACCCCAGTTAGCAGAAACCCTATTGATTTATGTGCAAAGCCTCCATTAGAGCCTATGAACTACCAGTTAGCCGCTCTTGGCGGTGGAGAAACCAGAAGGGAAGGTTGAAGAAAAGAAAAACCGGAAAAAAAAAAACTAGTTTTGTCGTGGGAAAGCGAAAGCGGTTTTTTCTCCTAAGTCTTTATTATTTCTTTCATGCACATTGAGTTTGAGCTGGAGTGTCCTTACTTAGAGTGCAACCTAATTAAATCAAATGTGCTCATTTTACTACTATTTTGTAAAAAAATAAATAAATTGTTTTCTTTTTACTACTATTTTGTAATTGAACCACATAGAGTTTACCTGATTGATATGGCACAAGTAGGGCTGCACAAGACCCACCCACGATACCCATACCCGCCCGTACCCGCTAAACCCGTGGGTTTTTTGTCCATACCCGTCCGTTGTGGGTGCGGGGTTGGTTAAGAAGAAAAACCCCATTTGTTCGTGGGTGCGAGGTTGGTTTAGGTCATACCCGCCCATACCTTAGAAAAACCCGCTCAATATACACCATTGATTACGACTAATCCTTCACCGGCCTTGAGAAGTTCGGCTCGCTCCCAGACCACCTCTTTTGTCCCTTTCTCCGAGAGACTTCACGTTTTCAATGGTTGTTGGTGTCTTGTGTGTGAACATATCCACGAGTTGCCAATTTAAGAGCCGGCCTTCTTAACGTTCGTAGATTTCTTTACCATCAAAATAAAACGAGCGTATTCGATTTGCTATCACTATAATTAGTTGCACGCGTCATGAAATATATTAAAGCGGACTCCATGGATTGTAATCTTGAAAATTTCAATGTGGTGCAAACAGACACAGCCGAACTCCTCCTCCCGATCATTTAAGCGATAAAAGATAAGTAACAGAACAAGGAGAATCCACTCCCAAAACGTAACACTCATCCAATCCAGGAGCTACGATAATCTCTAATCCAAGAGTTAAGACGATAAACAATGGTATAAACCAAACAACTTAAGAGTTTTCATTAATCAAATAATAATAGCGAGCCGCAGCTGTTTTACAAAGATGATGAAATAGGCTATTTATAGCCTCAAACATAAAACCTAGAAATCTAGAACATTCCTAATTATCCTAACAGAATATATTATTCTCATTAAAGCAATATATTAATCAAATAAATCCTAATAAATAAAATACTTAAATTGAGATATATCCAAGATATAGCCACATCTTGGAATATACTTTGACTTTCCTAATACATCCCGTATCACTGATGCAATACTTGTTCAAATACCACATAGGATTTTTCATTTTTGCATATTGCTCTAGAAGAAGCTTTATAAATCATCAAAACCACACTAACAAATAATGAGATGAATAAATTGCAAAAGGTAACAACTGTGAATTATGTACTAGCAAATTACAAAAGATCATCGTTGTACTAAGTTGTTTTTACAAAATGCTTATAAACGGGCCAACTATAAAGAGATAGTCTGATAGCGGCTAGTGGGAGAGAGCTGAGAACCTGCAATGCTCGATCGAATACTAATCTCAAAGAAAACGATCCATAAAATTGAAGCATATTTTGAGGCATAATCAAATTTTGAGCCGAACCTATGTTTTTGCTTAGGTTCGTCTGATAACTTTTCAGCCGAACGTAGGCAAATATATGCCTCAAAACAGGTTTCAGAATTAAAAGAAAACTGTATAGGTCGCTAAGAACCTGAAATGGGCTTTTCTTGTTTTTTTTTGTTTGTTTGTTTGTTTGTTTGTTATAAATGGGTTTTTCTTGGCAAGGCTCAAATGAGCTTTTACACGTTTTGGGTGGCTCCAGGTCCAGTGAGCCACCCCTGCTTCTGTCACTGTGTTCGTCAGCAGTCAGGATTCTCTTTTATTTTAAAAGCATTATCCTTGTATTCTTTGTAGAAAATTAACCATTAAGGAAACTCCCATAGACCGTGCAAATGAATTAATAAAGCAACTGATTGAATCCCTCGCAGCTTCCAGAAGTCGGTATATAATCCTTTTTCTTTCACACCAAACTGTATTGCATCCTTGTTGCAGGCCATTTGCTTCATGTGACGCCTCATATATGTGAACCGCACGCAAATAAATAGAGGTCAGACACAGTACGTAATCCTCCAAACTATTCACCTCAGCCATACAATCACCTTTTATATACACTGACAACAACACTCTCTTGAAACCATCTCCAACTTTCATCAATGGAATCTATCTGGTTCATAATCATAATCACACTCTCCTTCTGTGCAACCATAAACGCTCTAATCAATCTTCTTCAAACCCCTAAGAAATTACCACCTGGTCCCGTTTCAATCCCAATCATAACAAGTTTCCAATGGCTTCGAAAATCATTTGCAGATTTAGAACCAACTCTTAGAAACCTCAAAACAAAATACGGACCAATTGTAACTTTATCGATTGGTCATCGCAAATCAATTTTCATCACAACCTCGAGTTTAGCTCATCAGGCCTTGATTCAGAACGGAGCTATTTTTGCTGATCGGCCACCAGCACCAGCAACATCTAAAATTGTTTCAAGTAATCAGCATAATATTAGCGGAGCTTCTTATGGGCCTTTATGGAGATTACTTCGGAGAAATCTAACTATGCAGATTCTTCATCCGTCGAAGATCAAATCTTTTTCACCGGCTCGAAACTGGGTTTTGAATATAATCAAGGAAAGTATTAAGAAGGAATCGAATTCAGGGAAAGACCCTGTTCTTGTTGTTGATCATTTTCAATTTGGTATGTTTTGTTTACTTGTTTTTATGTGTTTTGGGGAGAAACTCGATGAGAAGAAAATCAGAGAAGTTGAATCTGTTCAGAGAAGTTTCTTATTGGGGTTTGGTAAATTTCAGATTCTGAATTTTTTCCCCAGATTGACGAAAATAATTATGAAGAAAAGATGGGAAGATTTTTATAAGTTGAGGAATGATCAAGAAAAGGTACTAATTCCTTTAATTAGATCAAGACAAGAACAAATGAAGAAAACGTTTGAAGACAATGAGAAATCATTAGGGTTATGTTATGTTGATTCATTACTGAATCTTGAATTACCTGATGAAGGTGGAAGAAAACTGACTGAACATGAAATTGTCAGTCTATGTTCTGAGTTTTTGAATGCAGGTACTGATACTACATCCACAGCTTTACAATGGGTCATGGCCAATTTAGTGAAGTACCAAGAGATTCAATCCAAATTATATGATGAAATCAAAACATTGTATTCTGGTGATGATGAGATTAAAGAAGAAGATTTAAAGAAACTGCCATATTTGAAAGCTGTAATATTAGAGGGACTAAGAAGACACCCACCAGGCCATTTTGTTCTACCTCATGCAGTGACTCAAGATATAGGATTAGATGGATATGTCGTACCAAAAGAAGCCACAGTGAATGTCATGATAGCAGAAATTGGGTGGGACTCAAAAGTATGGGAAGATCCAATGATGTTCAAACCGGAGAGATTTTTGAGTAAAGATGGCATATTGAATGAAGAATTGTCAGATGTGACCGGGAACAAAGAGGTTAAGATGATACCATTTGGAGCTGGTAGAAGAATGTGTCCTGCTTCTGGTTTGGCAATGCTTCATCTTGAGTATTTTGTTGCTAATTTGATTAAGGAATTCAAGTGGACTGCTAAGGCTGGAGATGATATAGATTTGTCAGAGAAACAAGAGTTTACTATTGTCATGAAGAATCCATTATGGGCTCATGTTTCTCCAAGGGAACAAGATTGTTAGTGTGTTTCTTTTTGTCAGTGGTTAAGCTTTAAATAAGTTTGGTCAGATCATTGGAGTTGTACTTCTTTTTAGTATTTGATTGAAGATATGGTAAAATGTAGATATCTGTCATGAATCTGAGTTTGCTTTTTCTTCTTGTTTAGCTTAATGAAGGAGCAAATTGAATGTATAGAAATTACTCTAAATGGAAAGAGCAGAAAGTACAGTAAGATTTGACAAATAGAAAGGGGTACCTGTAACCTTTTGTTCAGAAATCTGCAGTACATGGTATGACAAAGCTGTATTTGATGTTATTTCTAGCCTGGTTGTTAAAAGACAGGGATGGCCATTTGGCATATGATTTGCACTCAAAGATACATACACTCATTATATATGTTTCCTTGCTGAATTTGTGTTTTTGGGCTTATTTCAATTCTGGGTTTACCCCTCTGATCATGCAAGTAAGATTTTGTACTTGCATTTCATTTTTTCGGGGTTTTCGTTTTGTGTGGTTCGGAGTGTTGTAGTTGCTTTTGCAGCTATTGAAACAGTCCCCAAAAGACTTGGCAACTTCAAGAAGTGGACAAATTCTGTGCTTTGGTATTTCCTTCCGATTCTCAAATTGCTATGTATGGCCTATAGGAGACACATGATCTATGACTGCAAGTCTAGAGACTCAAGACAGCTCACTCATTTCTTGTGTGAAATGAGCTGATGAAGATATTATTGGGGTCTAGGCTAAGCGTGACCGTTTGGGATTCTTCGGCAAAGAGAACTAGGAGGTTCTTAAAACGGAGACAGCTTTGTTTGTACAGAGCTTCCAGAAGTAATAGAACCATTTGGCTGATTAAACCATGAAAACGAACAACGATTCAGTTTTGTTATATACCCAACGATAGCACACCGTCCTTTGTTGCAAATTTGTACTTGGACTCATACCTGAAGAAACATATAGGATCCATTTTGCAAAAATTTTACATGAAAAGCTGAACTGATGCTCCATTTACCACTGAATGGACATATATATTTTGTTGCATAAAACTATATTGTTCTGTTGGGGCATGACTGACTTCCAACAGTGTTCACAAAAGGATAAAATTCTGTACCACCGAGCATTTTAGGAGGATTTCTTAAAATAACGTGCCGGGTCGGCACGTAAAAGAATCATTTGGCTGTCCATTGGGATATAGAGTCAGTTGACCCCATAAGGAGGACGATAGGCTAAGGTGACTGCAACGAACGTTTTCTCTTACCCTCACAAAAATCCCAACCTAAGTTCTGTAAAATCACATCTTGTCTCCATATTAGTGGTGCTGACTTCATTCTTCTGCTGCTGCTGATTGATTTTGCTGGTTAGGGGTTTTCAATTTGTTCAGGTATACTACTCAAAATCTAATCCAGTTTCACCTGCTAGTTCTTCTTTCTTTAAAGAAAATAATCTGTGATTTGTTTATTTCTTATCACCATTAACGGTTACTACGCCACAAATTAATCAAACAGCACAAAGATTGTCAACTATGTACCATGTAAGGACTAATTTGAGTGTTCTTTTTTTTCTTCTTCTTCTAGTATTGTTTCAGTTAGAGTTAGAGATGCCATGATTTTAAATTCAGCATGAGACACTATTGATTTTCTGTTTTAATTTTTTCTGGAAAGAATTAGTTTTCTTTTGAGGTTCTGCTCCTCACATTAAACAAATGGAATGGAGGTGCCAACACAGTTAAAATCATATGATTATAAGGTTGAATGAAAAGATTTCCTTGTATTTGTGGATCAAAAATAAACCTAGGCTAGGCATGATTAACAACTTCTAGAGTATAATTACACTAAGCCCCAAAATTCCCCTTTTTGAATAGCTAGATAAACCATCATCCTAGCAAGATCTGAAGATCAACATTAACAAGTGGTGGATTCTAAATACAGAAAGTGTTCATATGTAAATTTTTGGATCAATAGCGTCTGTATTTTCCAACTAGGATGGCTTCAATGTTTTACAGTTCTAGTTCTATTTATCTTGTTTTTAGAAGTTTGTTCAGCTCTGTGATGGTTGTTCTTTTCTTTGATATCTTAATTTGGGTGATTTGACAGTGCAGGGATGCTGGCCAAATTAGTAGCTTCTCCTGTGCTAACTTTGGAACATGCAACACGCAGTTCTTTATCAATCGTAAGTTTCTTCTTTGCTCATACTTCCTGTTGACGCATATATTGTCAAAGTCATACATAATCCTAGAACTAGTATGGATTAAGTTTGGAATGGCTAGAACTAAAAAGATAAGAAAAATGTTATGCTTGTTATATATGGAAAAATAATGAAGACTATATATATGGCAAGGTTTCAACCCTGTAGAATATTTCAGCCGAGTTCACAATGGTGCTCAATCAAGTTTAGTTTTGTGTGATTTCGTACTTTGTTTCCTCTAGGTGACAGATGCAAAATTCCTACCGCCAGTGAAGCTAACATATACAATTTGACAATATGAAATGAACCTTAAAACCGAAATAAAATTGCAGAAGTTATCCTTTCTTTTGACTCCTAATTGCATATTTGTGTGTAATATTTCTTCTTTAAGGGAACAGTTTCATTTTTCTCTTCATTTAAACTATTATAGTTATGCTCTCCTGAACGCTAGTGATAACAGGTAACACCGAAAGTTCAACCCAGCATTATCAAAGGAAATACATGGGTCTCTGTATGTGTCTCAAGAAAGAAGTGGGAATTACATTTAGCTGCACAAACCCAGATCGTAATTTCAGGCGATGAAGATAAAGCAATGTGGGAATCATGTAAACAAGCTCTATCTGCATTTAATTTCAACGATGAAGAAGAGGAAAAGATATTAGGAAAAGCATTTGGTCAGTTACATTCACCTTACTGGGGTGAAGAAAGAACAAAAGAAGTTCCAAAACTTGAGACTGTGAACGGCATATTGGATTATTTAAAAAGTTTAGGGCTTGCAGATGAAGATCTTTATAAGTTACTCAAGAAGTTTCCTGAGGTTCTTGGATGTAATCTTGAGACTGAGCTGAAAAATAACGTACAGATTTTAGAGAAAGTATGGGCAATTAAAGGGAAAACTCTTCGGAGCCTTCTACTACGCAATCCAAAGGTGTTGGGTTATATTATTGACTGTAAAGGAGACTGTGCGGCTTTATGTACCCGATGTTGGGTTCGCTTTTAGCCTGTGTATGTATTTATCTTGTATCTGTAGGTGTATTGTTGTATTTGTAAAATGATGTACAAGAAAAGTGCAGTTTCATTGATACATACTCATTTGAGAAAATAAAATGAAATAATACTACACCAACTATTGTATTTGTTCATTCATTTTTGGTAAAATGATGTACAAGAATAGTGATGATGAGTACAATTAGAGATTACCAAGGAAGCTCGTTGTCAGTAAAAACCCAGTTGTTCAGCATTCTGCACATATTTAAGAAAGAAACAAGTTCATTGTTCCATCAAGGAAATGGTAAAATGATTTCTTGCATTGTTTCCATAGGACCAGAATTTGTTCAAGTTCGTCATCCTGTGCATATCTCCTGACGAGACATCCGACTAGAAACTAAAGCAAGTCACCATCCAACGTGCTTCCTTGGTAGCAAAATTCCATATTCTCATGTAACGAGTATAGTAGTATACTGTAACTACGGAGGACCAAGTGAGTAAGCATTAGCAGCATGACTGTTCTTTTAAGTTACTAGTATATCTACAAAGGATCAAGTAATTGTTGTCCCTTTCTATTGAGCTTTTTGTTTCTGGTCATGGACTCATGGGATTCTGGAAAGATTATGAAACCAAGCATAATTCAGAATACTACTACTTATGTATGAAGTAAATTTAAAGCGCACTTAACTTCCATTGCAACATATTTAGTTATCTACTACAAACACCCAACTGCTACAAACATGTCTTTGTTCTCAAAAAATTAAAAAAATTAAAAGCACAGTTACAAGCCTTGTGCTAAGAAAGAGAGTTTGATACAGGCCTTAAGGTATTTTTACAATCAAAACCCAGGAGAGGGTATTCTTTTTGATATTAAACACAGCTAAACAGTAGAGATCTACAGAACATCAGTTCATATTAACTAAAACCGAAAAAAAAAAACTAAAATTTATATAAGCACTTGAACCGTACCATACTGTGCATGTTTGCTGAAATCTAAGTGCAGGCCTCATTTGCATGGGAGAAACGTTGGGCTTGAAGACTTGCTGCTTCCTCTGAGACAAGAGCTTGAATTAATGCAGTCTTCACTTCCCAAGCCGTATACGGAAAGTCTTTTCTGGAATATGAATTGAGAAGTGCTGCACTAGATTGCTTCAACAAACTTGAAAAGGCATTGCTGTTGTCGTCATTTCTTTCTGTTGCTTCTAACAATGTTAAGTCTATTCTGTATCGTTCATAGACTCTTGAGCCGAACACCTTTGAAACTGATGATGTTTGTGGGACCATCCTCGGCCATGCCTCTCTTCTGCTACTCCAAAACCTGAAGAGAATCATATTTAGCATTCTTTCGGTATGTATAGAAATATTTCTTTGCACATAAAAAAATATAAACAGAGAGACTTTACTCTAGAAATTTAGAAAATCCAGCAATAGGTAGCTCAATAAATTCTGAAATCAGGACTCAAACAAATAGAGTCACTAGACATACCCAATCTTGCACTAATGTCATGTGCATCCCTTCTTAGGTGGTAGGTCATGGAATATCAAACTAATTCCTAATGGGGAGTTCGCAATGACTGCAAATTTATGTGTTTGGTTGTAGCACCACATTTCATGGTTGAGGAGTCCAAGACAAGCCACCTTAATATGGCTTAACCAAAGAAGAAGAAGCCAACATGACAAAAAAGCTTACTCAAAGTCCGACAGACTTTCCATTTCAGAAACCATTCAGTTACCCCTAATGGCCAAAACTCATTCTTCCCTCTTGCTTCTGGAAATGACATCAAAGAGTCCGGTGTGACAACTAGTCTATGTTACTTTTCAGACCTGCTAGTTGTAAGTATTTTTACTAAGTACACGGACCACACTTCATTTGAAGCTTTAACTTTATATGTTGACCAAAACTAAAATCACATCCCCACTAATCACACATGGTGGGTTCTCCTCAAAGCAAGCTAAAGATATCACTATTTAACAATTACCAAGACCAATTGTCACATTTTCTAAGAAAAAGCAAGTAATAATTACATAATGAAAATTAGAATAAACAAAAGACATACACCATAAGAAATGAAAAGAAAAGGCAAACTTAAAGTAAAATTAGATCTAAAACAGCATGCAAACCAAAGCTCAAATGTTTGAATTTTGAATTTGCAAAGAATAATACTTGAGATTGATACAGACAAAACAAGAAAGGTATGGCGAAATCTGACATAGTATTGTTTATTGAAGATTAAAAGACCAAAGAATCATGTATCCCCCATCATAACATAAGATACCTTAATTAATCATGAATTAGCAAATGTCCCAAGAACCAACACCTATTCCTCGACTCCGCCCACTCACATTACAAACACATGCCTAGGACCTCAAAGAATCCGCCGAAAGCTCTAACTTGGTACAAGTGTATAAAGGTTCATACTTATACTAAATCATTTCTCAAATTATACTAATTGTGTTTAAACAAGTTTTATCAGGTCTAAACTAGAAATGAGAAGAGGTTAGACCTATGACCATTGATCAGTGTCTTGAATCTTGATGAATGGAAATCATCTGAAGAGTCTAATAAGATCTAGCAATTCACAGGGGACCCCAAGAGTGTAGTGGGTCCCACATTAGACCCTGACATTGGATTCCTCTACACAATTTTCATAGATCTGTATATCCAAATTGGCAAATGTTAACTTGTATCCCCGTATAGACGTTAGGGATTAGCAAACAATTAGTTTCCTGCATTGGTGTTGTAATTTTGTGTTGGAAATAGTTCATTTAGCTTAAAATAAGCTTATTACAATATACTTCCGTTGCTGCCCTTAGAGTTTATTGGGATAATAAATACTTTCTTGTTATAAACGTTCCTTTAGCGGAGAATAGAAAAAGTCAGCAGTAATATTTTTCTTTCTCTCTCCACACTTGATCTTCCCTATTCATTAGCTCTCTGTTTATCTCTTTTTTTTTTTTTCTAATCAGATTAAGAGAAGACAAGAGCGAAAGAACTGTGAATAACTGCGTACCCAATTCTATCTATTGTCTTTGTGATTTTTCAATTTTTTTTTCCAAATCCTATTTAAGTTATACTATTTTGAAATAAATAAAATATTTGCAAACCCTATATTTTGATCTTCTTAAGTTTTCAATCTTAATGAAATTTTATTTTCGTTTTTTGGTATACAATCTTACTGAAATTACATATCCATGGAATCATAACTCTGCTGATCAATAAAACTTAAAATCTGATTACCTTTGTTTGGATTTAAAAGAATTTTTTTGTCAATTAAACTAAAAATAGATCTAATTGTTAGAAATACAATAAGATGCAGATAAAATCATAGATTCATGGTATAATAGATTTTGGTAGAAATATAACAGTGTAAACAAAGATAAGGTTTTACAGTGATAGAAATGGAGAAAGAAGATAAACATAGAAAAAAGTTAAGAAAGGATGAGCATCGTGCTTTCCGTCAAATTTTTTTTTTTCTTAAACCAAAATGCAAGGGCATTAGGGGAACATAAGTCACATTAAAAGAGGAGATTAACATATCATTATTATACTAACTGATTTATATTTTCTATGCAAATAAATGTCAATAATACCCCTGTTAACTTGTATATGGGTATACAAGTTAACAGGACCCATCCAAATTTGTAGTACTACACATAATATGACCTAAAATGAGGTATATACAAGTTCTGACTCAGTCATCTAGGATACTGAAGTAACTGAACTTAAACCTATAACAGAGTCAGCATGTTGAAACCAGACATGAATCAACACGAACGATTCCGAGTCAACTAGATCAAACGTAAAAACCTTCCATGAGTATCTCAAGTTAAACTAAGATAGTTTTCATTTTCGTTCCTAGCTGAACATCAAAAGAAATCTACTAAGAACAAAAATATGAAGTAAAATACAGAGTGGTCCAATAATATTTTACAAGAGAAAGTTGATGATGCTTACTGTGGTGTACACCTTCCTCTGATCCTTGAGTACATAAACCCAGGTCTTCTGATCATTTCTTTCTCTTGATGACCCCTGATAGCTTCTGCTACTGTCACTGCTAACCCTAGAATGAAGAGAACTAAAATGAGTCGACTCGGTACTGTAGAACTCTCCATTTTCTTCTTCTTCTTCTTCTTCTTCTTCTTCTTCTTCAAATCTCTCTTTCAAATCCCCTCTCTCTCTCTCTGTCTCTCTAACTCACACTCTCTCAAGGTTGTAGCGCCTGTGTCAAGTGTTTTAAATGTATAAACCAGAGAGAGAGAGATTTGTCTGTTTCTTGTCAAACATGTCTCACTTGTTTTTTTTATTTATTTGGTTTTAAATGTCTGGTTTAGATTCTGGAGCCATTTCTCTTTCTTTCTTTCTCGAAACTATCGTTTTCCTTTTTAAATTACATAAAACTCCTTCAAATCTCTGACAATGAGTCAATGACCTACAGGTTTCGTACATCTGAAATTGGCAATAATACCCATTCAAGTTCATACATTCAAGTTCATATTCAACGGTTATGCACGAACGGAAAAATGACTAGTCTGGCCTATATATTTTGGTTTTTCTTTGTCACTAAATAGAGCGGACTTTTCTTTCAAGATTTAATTTTTCCATATATACTCATATTTATTGTACATAGGTAATTGTGTTAAGTAATAGGTGGGACGGAGGGAGTAGGTTTTTGAGTTTACTCCCGGATAAGATTGTAAATTTGCCATACTTTCCCGAGAAAATTAAATTAAAATTAAATTAGCAAAACCTCATTTGGATAAGTATATTTTCACGGTATTTGTTACGTGCCACATAAGAAGTAAGTAGAATGTGTCTTCTTCGAGTCAAGGAGTGTGCACAAAACAAAACCATCCTATTTGCTTACCTTAACCGGTTGTTAACTAATTAATAGAATTCGTTTTTTTTTTTTTTCTTTTATAATTTTATTTAAACCTTAAAAATGGTAACAGGATATTAACAATACCTAAAATATAGGATTCCTAAAAATGATATAGATTAATATTGACTTCTAATAATTACCCTACATTCGCACGAATTAAGCTAATTTATTTTTCAATATAATCACTACCAAAATGGGATTGTCAGAGACTTGCATCAATACTTCTCCGAGGCATAATTGCATTTTTATAGGCTTACTAGCAATACAGCCAACACAAGTTCCACCAGAAAAATCAAAATATTGATCAAATTGGGTTGCTAGTAAGCCTGTATAACTACAATTATGGTGGAGGTGATTGTAAACTGGTAGTGGTAATGAAGGTGATATTATCTGATTAGTGAAGAGTTTTATCTGATTTTTGGCTAAAAGTTTATCGGAAAATGGGTCATTTGTCCAAAAAAAATTAAAACACGGTTCAAATGGACGAGTAAAAAAATTTATGGGTGAAATGGACAAAAAAAAAATAGCAAGGATGAAACTGGATGCATCCTATGTAAAATAAAAATAAGAAAAAAATATTTGAAAATGATTAGTGAAGCCTATTTTTAAATTTTTGTTTTATCGTCCTTTTCACCCGGGAAATTTTGATTTTGGTCTTTTTAACCAATTTTGTGAAAGTTTATTCTCTATGTAATCACCATTCACCGTCAAACAAAAAGAAAAAAAGAGACAGAAGAAGAAACGAAAGGGAAGTCGAAGAAAGAAGACTAAATCATCACACGTCAGAGAAAGGTATAAATTTCATCCAAATCAGCTTGCCACATATACAAACACGTCGTCAGGGAAGAGAGTAGGGAGGAGAAGGGGCGGAGAATAGCATTTCCGTATATTCTTACTAAAAACGTGATCCGGGAATATAAAACTATAACCCCATTATTTATCGTTGAACATTAACTGTCTAAATAAAAATTAGTTTCCGCAAATAAGGATCTTTAAAAAAGGAACATATCACCAAATAATTAATTTCAGATTCATTCTCGATTGTACTTTAATAAATATTGGAGTCGAATTCTGAGATAATGTGAGAATAATCACATAATCGATTCCTATCCATAAATAAATAAGGACGTAATCGTGTAAACTTAGTAAGAGTATCTCTTGTGGGTCCAAATTTGTACACCCCTCAAAAACCAGGGTTGTACATTCGGCTTCGTTCATTGGTGGATAAATTCTTCAAAAAACCACATGGTTTTCTGGGTTTTAAATTTTACTTTACTTTTGTTTTACTTTAAGAATTACTAGTATTGAACATATCTCTCTTTAGCTCTCAGTTTTTTTTTTTCCCCCCAAAACTCAGTTGAATATCTTTCTTTGGTTCATCTATCTACCCCACCTCCGTATTTGCTCGAGAATCTCAATATATTGATGTATCATGGTTTCCTCTGTTTTCATAGTTAGTGTTTGAATTTGGTTAGGGTGTGACGAAAATCCTCGCAAAAATTCTCGTTGTTTTCATTGTTATTGGAATTCCTCAAGGGAAAGAAAAAACCTTGACCTTAAGACAACATGATTGAAAACTATACGAGAAGTTTAGCTAGAGAGAATTTTAATTTTGGTGATTTTCTTAATCATCAAATACTTTGTTTCTGAAACACGATTAAGTCATTCCTCAAACTTAAAAGAACACCATAATTGGAGACGCAGACAATAAGCTCTAAAATAAATTATTGTAGATGGTGGATTTTCGACAAAGGCTAAAATCGTAAACCCATACTTATATATATTCCTGATCCAGCAATCAGATGAATATTGAGGCTCATGTCTCTTATTGAAAGCATGAAAGATCATGCTATGAGAATCTCTGACTGGGAATACTGTCTCTCAGAGTATATATAGATTTGTAGTCTCTCAGCTGAGGCAACGGTATCTCACGAATCGAGCAATTTCGAGAATTACTACATAGAATCGAAAGATTATAAGGTTCCTAGACAGCTTACTGCTAGTATAGAGCAATAACGTCTTCAGGATGTAACAATGTTTTCCCTGACTATATGAAAGAAATATGACGCTTCAACGAGCTCATATCACTCAATTCCTGAATAATTAACGCTCCTAGACGATCGTACTAGTATAGAGCCATTAATTAATTACTCTCAAAATTAATAGATTCAAATCCTCGAAAATATTCAATATTTTCATAATATTTCGTTACTTCAATTTATGGTTCTTCCCAAAGAGAATTCCATGGGTTAGTAATAAATATTCAACACACGAGCATACGAGTTACCTTCGAGTAAGCCCCGACCAAAATGGTGTAAATGTATTCGAAAAATAATGCATTAGCAAACACCTGAATGAACAAACAAGTATTTCAAAATAAGACGAGACGATGAACTTATGCAAATAGGAAAGAAAATAATAAAATAATAGTCAAGGCGCTAGGGGACTGGCTCATCGACCGGCCGGTCATGCCGTGTGACAGTCCCACGCCCAAACTCTATATTTTATCATATTTTATTAATTTGCTCGATCTCATGAAAATCCTTTCATTTGAACAAATATCCTTTGTTTTGAGGAAACTCCTCAGTTTCATGGTGTCTACTTTACACTGAGGAAATAATATAAAATCAGGGAAAATATCGTGGGGCCGTGATTATTGGCCAACCGACCATGCATTGATCCCGGCCGGCCCCACACCGCATGGTTCCTCATTATTTTATTATTAGTTCCCTAATCTCATGAAAACTCCTTAATCTCATGATATTTCCTTGATCCCACGAAAAATAATATAAAATTAGGGAAACCCGTGGGGACCGGGCCATAGAGTAGGTCATGCCCTAGATGGCCCCACACGCCCTATTTTATTATTATTATTATATTTTTCATGTTTCCTTAATCCCATGAAATTCCTTGATTTCATGATGTTTTCTTCAAATTATGAAATTCCTTCAAATTATGGGAAAATACACAAAAAATACATAAAATTTAGGAAACTTGTGGGACCGGGCCCAAGCTGGCCGGTCATGCCCTAGCCGGTCCCACAAACCCCTTATTTTTTTATTATTATTTTTATATTTCCTTAATTTTATGAAATTCTTTGATTTCATGATGTTTCCTTCAAATTATGAAAATTCTTTCAAAATTATGAAAATCCCTTCAAATCATGAAATAATACATAAAATAAGGGAAAAGTCATGGGACCGGGCCCTAGCCGACCAACCATGCTCAAGCCGGTCCCACATGCCCTTATTTTATTATTATTAATATTTTTGTTTCCTTCATCTCATGGAAACTCTTTGATTTCAACAAAAACTCCTTGGTTTTAACAAATTCCTTGGTTTTATCATATTTCCCTAAAATCATGAAAATATTATAAAAAATTGGAAAAAAACATGTGGGACCAAGCTCCTTGGCCATGGCCGGTCCCACACCCCATAATTCCTTCACTTTTTTTTATTATTTTTCCTTCATCTCATGAAGTTTTGACGGTTTCATCAAAAACCCTGATATCTTCATGTTTTCTCAAAGATTGCTCAAATGCACATTTGAAAATATCAAAATTCTCAGAACTGAGATACGAATACTTTAATGATCATGTTACCTTGACCGACCAAGGTTGGCTTTTTGGCTCGCAAGGAGCCGGTCCCGCGTATTTACACCATTTGACCTAATTTGCGCAATTGCACGTATTAGGTCCAAAGCTCTTCCAAATAATTTTGGGATTTTCATGCAATGATCATCATTCGATCTCGTGACCACCCAGGGCTGGTTTCATGACCCCTTGGTCGGTCTCTTATCTCTTCATAATTAATTAGGTTTTATCACCTAAGGCTCAGACGAGCATTTTCGAATAAATGATTAAACCATCATTTGATCATTCTTTCATCAACAAATCACAACTCTTCAAGAGGCCTTGGTATTTGCTCACACGAGCATATGAGAGCTGCGTGGTCGACCCACGGTCCCATGAAATCGGTTCTCCTTCATTCCATAATAAACCATCAGCTAATCATCAATTGATCAAATTAGGGTTTTGAGTCCAAGGTTTATACTTCCAGATTCAAACGCTAATAATTTTGCGTTTATTCCGTGATCAACATTTTATTTATCATACTCTGTTCAATTGCTAGTATTTTATTTGGTCATGCTACCATAATTCATCAAACGAGCAATATTTGCTCAGATGAGCAATACTTGCTCAAATCAAAGAATATTGGTTCAACTATCAATATTCAACAATTCATTGAATGAGCAATATTTGCTCACGTCAACTTATTCACACATCATATCTTTGTCTCAACAGACATGTTCAATTCATGAGTCTCATAACATTTCCAAACCACGTCTGGCTCAACAATACAAGGACTCATCGTCCTATGAAGTCATGAAGTCAACAACTGACTAACTAAATACACGTGCCGCACGGACTCCACACTTACACGAGACATCAATCGTGTCACATGGGGGATATTAACTAGGGTTTTGGTCTCAAGCGGTCTACGGCACGTGTGTTCAAACACACGATGGAATGTGAGAAAGTCGTGCAATCGATTGAAGGAGTTAACAAAGTAGTGGATGGAAAATCGACCAAGTCTCCGCACGATGAGCAACCGGTTTCAAACACGATTTCCATTTCCCCACTCCTTGACTCCATCAACTGTCACACTTCATGGGATCATGGTGTCTACAATTTCAGCAATATAAATAAGTCTCTGAATCATGATTGAAAATACAACGAGAATCTCACGTCTTACAGACAACACGAGGTCAACAACTCATCAATTGAGCAATTTTAATCATTCAGAACTTATCATATTCAGAATTCACAACACACCTACAATCTTCGATTATCATTGATTCCACACATTTCTCAGCTTCCCTCCTACAGATCGACCCATCCTCTCTTGTGATCGAATTTACTCGGAACGGCCATTGTCTTGGTTTAGGCCGGAGTACTACAGATTGATCTCTCGAATTCAAAGCACTCCCTTCTTGCAAAGTGCATCGTGTGAGGTTGAACATTTCGCTCGGTTCAAGGAGTTTCCTCCGACGGGTCGTCTCCTCAATTCCGTAAAAACCAAAGAAATCGTTTTGCCCCATCTACAATTATCAAACAATCACAAATCTTTGATTAAAATCAAATAATCATACAATACTAATGGCACTGATGTGTTTATAGTATACATATTGTACTTAAAATCGAAGATACGCATGGGATGATATGGTATTCCTTTTTTTTTTTTTTTTTTTTTTTGAGATGGAGCGGTAGAAGATGAAGATCATATGCAGAATCACGGGTTATCTCATGTTGATTTCTTGTTAATAGATGACACTGATATGATTTATTAGCAGTGTGATCATAAAATTGCCGTAAGTTTGACGCTATAAATACGCATTAGTTAGTAACCAGGTTTCCAAATCCTAATATCAAATATAAATTATTATGTATAGGTAAATGAAGTCTACGAAAACAATTTATTATGCCATTAATTCTGGTTGGTTCTTTAGTTTTTTTGAGTTAAAAACGGGAAGAGACAAGGAAGAAGATAGAAAAAAAGAAACATTTTTAATTATAAGGATAGGTTAGAAAACTTAAAAGTTGTTTAGGAATTAGGATACGAAACCGGAAATCAGAATAAGGCACGTGGGCCTATGGTTGGAGCCGGGATGTGCACCTCGGATTTAAAGGGGTGCACAAATTTGCACTATATCTCTTGTATTCTTCTTGTAATGCGCTGCAGTATCTTAAAAAAGGCGTAAACAAAATGTGAGGGTAAAAATATGAATTTGTTTATTTCTGTGTATGAAGATTGACGTTCAATTTCGGATCTTTCTTTTCTCTTTGTTCCCGTTTCCAATTTGTGTCCTTGGATCATGTTTTAGGAAGATAGATTTAGGAATGATTCTTCCAAAAAGGGCGTGCAGATTTTTGAACCAGTTGCCCGATTATTTGTGTAGGATCAGAATATCGCAACATCAATACCTTTGCAAAATCTTTGTACAACACACTGCGAAGATATCGCAGATTGGTTACAGAAATGACGCAACAGATGACGACAGCCTAAACACGAGAAAGATGTGGAAACCTAGCGAGATTTAGGAATGTTGCGAAATTTAATATTTATATACCTGCGAGAATATCGCAAGCCAGATCCGAAAATAAAGGATAGCTTAGTTGTCACCCACTATGTAATATCCTATATAAAGAGCTGAACAGGCCTAAGGTGAGAGAGATCTTTTGAGAGTGGGGAGAAAGTTTTGAGGAGAGAGAAAGTCTAGAACATTAGTTGTATTCTTGATTTCATTTCCTTCTTGTAAAATTCCCTAACTCAATTAATAAAAAGTGTGATTGTTGATCTTAAAGATGTGTGGATTATTATGAATTCTTGTGAGGGATGTATTGTGGGATTTCCTACAACTACATAATGGCGCTAGAAACAGGGATCTGAAGATTGATATTGTGATTTGAAAGAATTTGAAGTAATAGGTAAAGAATTTTATATAAATTTCAACAACTCATTAAGATTGAAAAATGGCTAGAAGAAGAAATACATCAAAACAACAACAACTATTAAAAGGAGTAGGAGGCTTGCTGGAAAAGGGAGAGATGAAATGGAGGAATCTTCAAGAGTGACACAAGAAACAATGGAGAAAATCAAGTTCAACAGCCAATTCAATGTACACCAATACAAAATAGAACTTTGGATTATGACAGAGTGAGTGTACACACTTGGCGATCAGATTTCGTAGATGAAGTGAAAGAAAAACAACAATTAGGGAACAATGGACGAGAGGAGAGAGACCAAGAAGCAAATGGAGGAATAATTCATGGGAATGAAGAGATTGAAGCGTTAGAGGCATTGAGACAAAGAATATACGAAGAAAGGAGACTAGAAGCAGAAGAACGTGAAAATATGACAAGGCAAAATCATGAATTGAGGATGAAAAACATGAGATTACAAAGTAGAAGGTCAAGAAGCACTACAAGATCAAGTTCAAGATCAGTTATAAGTGAAATAAGACGAAATTCGCCTGTAGAAAATGTTAATGAAAATACTCGAGAGGAAGTACAAAATCCAAACGAAGAACGTCGTGAAAGAAGAGAAATAATGGAAGATCGTTATATTCAACATGGTGAAATTCTTCAAAATGGACAAAACAACAGAAATCCGGGAAATAGGCAACGTCAAGAACGAAATAATCAAGATGGCGAAGAAAATCGGGAAGAAGGTAGGAGAATATTACATGGGAGAGAAGTTCAAAGAAATTAGCAAGTAATTGAAGATGAAATCGAAAGACATTATACTGAACAAACACGTCTAGCTTGCGAAAGGGAAAGAATGAGAGCAGAAGTGGAAGAACAAGAGCTCCAAGAGGCAATTCGCTAGAATAATCATGATAATCGAGAAAGAAGGCGTGAACAAAATCACAATAATGGTAATATCAATGAAGAATATGATAGAGTACAAAGGAGAGCTAAAAGGAGGCAGAGAGAAGAAAATGAGAAGTATAACCACGTGCGAACTCATGAAAGAAATGAAAGAGAAGATCGCAGAGAAAGGCGAGAAGAAAATGATGAACAAGAAAATCAAAACAAATATGAACGAAGAAGAAGAGAAGCGGAGTTAAAAAGACCAATGGATCCAAATTTTTGTAAATGAACAAATTTTGAGAGAGCTAGCGGAAATGAGAGGAATGTTAAATAATAAAAAAGAAGGAGGTAGGAGGCAATTGGACGAAGCTATAGAAGAAGCTGCGAAAACTCCATTCACACAAGAAGTACAATTAGGAGGAATACCCCCAAAGTGGAACCTACCTGCGTTAACCAGCATTTTTGACGAAATGACTTGTGCAGTACAACACATCAAAGCTTATGTAAGATGTATGCTACAATGGGAAAACCATGATGTTGTGTTGTGCAAATATTTTGCATCAAGTTTAACAGGAGAGGCTTAAAATGGTTTGAAGGTTTGCCAAAGAATACTATAACACCTTTCAACCATTTGCAGGCTACATTCTTAGGGGCATATATAAGTAAAAATTCTTCACGACCTGGCATTGAAGATGTATTTGGGCTAAAGCAAAGAATTGGAGAAAGTTTGAAGCATTTACTCAAGAGGTGGAAGACAATGTGTAGCGAAATGGCTAGTCGTGTGGATGAAAGATACCTCATTCTATCATTCATTAACGCAATGTTCGCAACCAATCTTCTGTATATTCAAATTTTCAGAATCAAGAATACAATCACAATGACTGAGCTGCGAGAACTTCAAGAGGAGTATATTGCTCTTGAGGAAAAACAAAATGACATGGAATCATACCCAGTTGCGAACGCAAGTTCAAAAGCAGCGAATGCAAGCCTATTACCCAAACTGATGAGCATAGTGGCGAGCACTTCGCAAGTACAACAAGAGAAGATAATTGGTGATAATCAGCAGAAGCTAATATCTATGGGAAGTCGTGATCAAGAAGAATTCGAAAGGGAGAGAAATTTCTATAACCGTGGTGGGAATAATAAGATTCAAAGACTTGATCAGCCACAAGAATTTTATGGAGGTCAAAGACAAAACTATCACAGAGGACAGGGAAATCACAAGATAATATGGGAAGAAATCAAGATGCCACCTCTGAATGCTAGTGTGGAAAAATATGGGAAGCTATAATCTTGATGGAAAATATACCAACACCATGGAACATGGGGAATGAACCACCTCCAAACCACAGAAGTCATGAATTTTGTTCTTACCACCACTTCCATGGACATTCAACAAATGACTGCAAATATATAAAAAGAATCATCCTCAGAATGATAGATCAAGGAAAACTAAATCATTTTCTAAAAGACCAACCTCAGTCTCAACCATTACCACCACCGCCAGAAACTCGTAGAGTAAATACAACAAAAGGAGGAGAAACATTTGTAATAAAAGTTAGAGCAAAGGCAAAGAATCTGTTTTGTCACTCTATTGTACATTCGTACAAAACTATTGAAGACTTTCACGATAATGTTCTTAGCAGGGTTTTTGCAAGAGATGCCGATGATAGAGAAATAATGAACATTGCGAAAGCATCGCCACTGAAAGAATGGCAAAAGCAGAATATTTCCTTCACCGCAGAAGAAGTACCTGAGCGTGGATAAATGCACGATAACCCATTAGTGGTAAGATTGGAGATTAACCCAAAACCTAGTGATGATGAAGATGATGAAGCTGAGAATTCATGGGCAATCAACAAAGTTTTAATCGATACTGGAAGTTCCGTGGATATACTTTTTTATCATACTTATAAAACTATGGGAGGAAAAGATGAAGATCTAATACCTTCAACTTACAAAATCTATGGTTTTAATGGTACTGCCAATAAGCCTAAAGGGGAAATCACTATGCGAATTCCACTGAAAGGATTGTCCTTTGAAATACTGTTCTGTGTAGTCGATGTGGAATCACCATATAAGGCATTGATTGGACGACCTTGGTTACATGGGATTCTAGGTGTAGCATCGACTTTCCATCAATGCATTAAGTTTCCTTATCCCAGTGGTATTGGCATCATAAAAGGAGATTTGATTGAAGGAAAGAAGTGTTATGAAATTGATGTAGAATCTTGCGAAGAAAGAGGTGCAAAGAGGAAGAATTGGAAACATAACATCAGAGAAAAATAAAAAGGTGAAAGATTGATGGTAGATGCAATAGAATAGAGAGAAGAACAAACGCTGCGAAACCAATGTATGTTGAAGGTAAGAAACGACGAAGATCTCGCAAAAGGTAAGAAAATAATAGAAGATTTCAAAAATACAGAGGCATAAATTAGTAGAGGTAAGAGACTTAAAGCGTGAATGTATTTGTTGATTTTATGACTGCAAAAGAAAGAAAGATGTATGATTGATTTGTTGCAAAAAAAAAAAAAAAAAAAAAAAAGATTGTGAAATTACAAAAGATGAGATTGTGAAATTATGAATGACAAAGATGAGATTGCAAAATTACAAAAGAGGTGATATGCAGAAGAAGAAACAAAACAACTAGAAAGAGGCGAACCTACTATGGCATACACCCTAGTTTGCGAAATCAAAATTTCGCAAGAGGCAAATGTAAGACCTAAAGTGCGTCATAGAAGGGGGTACCTATTGCATGGCTCAGCGAAAAGGTTACACCGCCCCTGGAACCTGAGTCATGGAAATTTGGGGTCAATTAAGCCCATCCAGGAGAGGTACCTTGGATTTTCAACCTAAGCTTATGATTTAGGTTGGACGACTGAGGGTCTCTTCTAAGGAGTGCGACATCTGATCAAGGCGCCGAGGTACACGGTTTGGTCAAGAGTGCCTGGGGCGTTTGAAGCGTCTCGGCCATTCTTGGCAAGTCTTGGCTTATGCTGCACTCGGCCCGAAGAAAACCCCACTTAGGGTGCATTCTTGTAACCATAAGCCATATAGGCAAAAGGGATAAGAGGCTGCGAAAATAACTGGTTGTTGTTAAGACCGGATGGGAGGATCCAACCTTGTATGGTAGAGGTACGTTGATAGACACGTTTTTGTGTCTGATTTGTCCTCAGTGTCTCTATTGTTAGTCTCGATTTTTGTACTAATTTTGGTGTTTTTATGTTTGTTTAGGTGTTATTGGAGAATTACACTTATGCGAAAAAAGTTGCTCGAAAAGTGCTTTTTGGACCCCCGGAGGACAATTGATATACGGACCCTCACTTTTGCTAAGGGGCACCCACGGATATATATAGCCCATTTATCCATCGCACCCATCTTCCTCTTTTCAAATTTCGGTTTTAAGGAAAAGAAGTTCTCACCGTGGAGTTTGTGAATCGATTTTGGACGGGATTGAAGGAGACTCAACGGTGGTAATTGTTGGGAAGACTTGACTAGTCTTAACATGCATGGTATGGCTTATTTCGTCGGATAGAATTGGTCGGATTCTCGCGTTGAAGAAATCGTGAGCATCTCGGGTTTTGGGTAGTCCATTCCAAGCTATGAGTATGTGATCAAAGGGTTTTCGCGTGCCTTCTACATGATTGACCACTTCTGGACGCGTTGGGATTATTTTGGCACGAGATAACAGCGTATGGAGTTAACTTTGAGAAGAAAATATTCTCGAAAATATTTTTCTTCACTGCCGAATAATGGAGAAGATTTGTAATTAATGAGGTGTTATTCTTGAGCATGTTGGGTATAAATAAGACGTTGGAGTATCAGAGAATGGGTATGGAGAGTTTGGGAGAGAATTGGGAGAAGACAGAGGCGAGAATCGAGTTCCAGAGAACTTTTCTGCTGCTGCTGTTGGGAAGAACACGAAGAACATAAGACGCACACAGGACACTCGTTCATGCAACAGTAGAAACGACTGTCAGGCGTGGGTCGCAGAGCTACATAAACAGTTTATCATTATTGTTCTCTGTAACAACTGGTTTGTAACAAATATAAGTGTTACAAATCCGATTTTTATTATTTTTCTCCCATTTCATCATTTGTGAACCATTTTTGAGCATAAATAAATTCTTTGAGAGGGTTTTCAACATGATGAGCTAGAACCCATTACTGGGACGACGGAGGAAGACGAATTTCATACATGGGTAAAATTATTTAATTCTTTTTTAAGACTTTTGCATTAATTTTAATTGAAATATGATTTGAATTAATTGGTTGTCATTTAATTTGATGAGGTATGCTTAGCTTAAATGTTTTGATACATCATGCTTAGGATTTACAACCAATCTTTTGAGAATCTATCTTGGCAAAAATAAGAGTCCATGTTTTTATTTGTTGAGCGATAATTGTTAAAAGAATTAATATTTGAACCTTTTGTTATGAGTTTGGCCGAATCCTGAGTCCCATCACATCTCTTCATCCTGTGACAATATTTGTATATATTTTTCTTTTATTTTCTTTTATTAATTCTTAAAATCAATCTCATCAGGTCCGAGTGAACGACAACCCTTCTTACTACTACAACGACAAATAAAAAATCTCATCAATTTTTGGCGCCGCCGACGCGGACTTGTGTATAGATTTGTTTTTAGGTTTTATTATTATTTTTGTTCTTTTTTACGCGTTTTGGTATTTCTGTTTACTTTTAGATTTGGAGTGGAGCGAAAGAAAAAGAGAAAGTGCTGAAAAGAAAAGCAAAGCCAAAATAGGAAAGAAAAGAGAGATCCGAACGGAGTGAAGAAGAAAATTTTGTATATAGTGTAATTATTTTATTTATTTATTTTTAGAAACTGTAATTAGGTAATTATTTTTGTAATTTGTAATTTTTAATTTTTGGAATTTATTTTTGGACTTTTGGACATTATTATTTTTAAAACCCTAAGGAAGGGTTAGTCTAAATATAAACTGCACAGGGAAGGACGACAGTTACGATACTGTCTCGGCCCCTCGGGTTCGTACAATGACATAGGAGTCAGTGGCCCGAGTCGACTTCAACGGTTCATCCCCCGTCAAGAACGGGAGGTAAGAATTCTAAACACCCGCGAATCCCCTGTCAGCGGGTTTACTGGATGATTTTGTATGCATATATGTTGAGGTCTTGAATACAAATTGTTTTAATTTCCTAGTAAAGGGCAAGGACTGGCCATACAAGATAAGGGTTCGGATTTCATCACCGTTCTCTTCTTGCCCGCCTTAGGAAAACGAAACCAAACGCGAACCTAAGCCTAAAATTTTGAATAGAACGAGACCGATAGGGTAACGAGCTTAATAGGAAAGTCTTTCGAAAAATATTGGTTACTCTTTTAAGCATACTTCGAAGTTCATGATGGTTTCTGTGAGTTGAATGCGTGACTGCGCCGCCTTGTAATGCGGTGAGGCCTTGGGTATCAAAGCTCCACGCAGCTTCCCTCGCCTCTATTCAACTTACTTCAACTCGGATTGATTCCAGAGGGGTCTGCTTAAATTGTAACGAATTCCCTTTCGAAGGATTAGAAGCTGGTCTAGAAACAATCTAAGTGGAGCCATCATGCTTTTTGTTTGCTAGAAATCAGTAGGTTTGTTATGGTCGAGTCAGCCTTGTTTGTGTTTGTGTAGAATTCCCTTGCAGTTAGGATGTCAAGCTGGTATTATAACAACCAATACAATGATTATCCAACTGAACAATATGGACATTACTCTTTTTATGACCATAGTGTGAATAGTGGTTGGGAACGTCAAACTTTTGAAGGTTATGGGTCATACCATGGTGAGCCCAATTACTATCCACATGAGCATCGGTCATTCGAGCAAGAAGATTATAGTACTAGTTCTTCGTCTCTAGAGGATACAATCAAACTTTTGAAAAGTAGTCCTTTTTATGATCCTTCTGTTCCTACTCCTTCTTTAGAAGAGTCCCTCAGGGATTTAGCTAAAACGACATATAAGTTAGCTAAGGTGAATAACGTAGTTATGGACGAAAGGACTGCAACAATGACTGAATTTTCTTTAGAAGACATCCTCAATAGATTAACTCAAAACTTAGATCCAACACTAAGGGAACTTTCTTTGGAAGAGAGCCTTGAGAGGATAGATGAGTCGACACGTAGACTTGAGTTAGAGATGAACGAAAGTATTGCTCGAAATAACTGGAATTGCCAATATAGTGTATCCAATAATACCCTTGAGAATGAAGACAGTTATTCGCATAATCAAGATGACGAGGTTAGAATTGGTAACACTACTTGTTTAGATGAGGTTCGATCTTTTTCATGTTATTATAGTGATGATCATGATGTGGAAAGTGTTGATGAAGAATATGAAGTTTTTAGGCATAGTGATCAGGAATTTGTTTCTCCAATTGAGCTTTATAATGATAGTAATATTTCTGGTTTAAATCCAAATAATTTTAATAATTATTCACTTATTCAAAAGGATGAGGATTTGACTAGAAGTATCTTCGTTTTAGACGATGAATAATTTCCTAGTTACAAAGCCGATAATGGTTTAGGGGAACGGGTTTATCATGAGAATATTGTTTTAGAGTCCAAGGATTTAGAAACAATAGTCTTAGACGAAGAAGATGAACTCGTAGAGCTTTTAAATATGAGTGAGGATGCATCACCTGAGTATAACTTAGAAGAAGCAATTGACCATTTTCCAGGATTCGGATGATCTAGAAATTAGGAAATTGTAGCCGTCTATCTAGAGACACCCAAAACTCTAAGTTTGGGGGTGATTATCATTCTCCTTGTGCCTTACCTTTAGCTCTTACAGAGATCCCTCACTTGGGACTTGACATATGTGCCTCAACCATTTTACAAGATTATCTTCATACATGTTTTCCTGAACCCAATAATGTCCAGAAAGAAGTTCAGTTGTTAGAAACCCATCCTCCGGTTGATGTGGTTAACCTGAGCTACGATACCTCGATTGACTTTGTTTTCCCACCAAAAACTTTTTCTCCGATTGTGGGAACTTATGAAATTCAAATGTGTCAAATATTAAGTTTCGAGACTAAACCTAATTACTTTAGGAGATTAGGGTCAACATATTTGTTTAAGGAAGACCACCACTCTCTTTGTGGTCAGCTGTGTGAGTCAAATCTGATTGACTTAGAGGATCCCCAATTGTTCAGGTTATTGTTATGTGCTTCTAAGTTCCTACTTGAGTATTTCCAGACTCTACAACCTGATCTTAAGAATCCTTCATTTGAGGAAGTCCAGCCCATGAAAACATTTTATTTAGACACGTTTATAGAGCCTGAACCTGAGCCACAACTAGATATAGTTGTCTTAAATAAAAAGTTAAATAAGGGTATGTTCGATATCTTCATGGTCTGTTGCAATTTTCTCTTCTTTTGGGTTATACTTTTTGATCCAGATGACCCACAATTATTCCGGTTACTGCTATATGATTCTGCGAGGTGACTAGTTCTTTCTTAGTCCTGGTCAAGACTTTAAAACTTAGCACTTCTTGGGAGGTAACCCATGCTCATGCAACACGGTAATATCTTTCCTTAACTCTTTTGCTTCAAGTGGTAACAGTTTCTCCTTGTTCATACTTTTAATTTTATATTTAGAACATTGAGGACAATGTTAGATTTAAGTTTGGGGGTATGGGAGAAACTTTTTAGTTGCAATAAATAAACTCCAGAGACTAGAAATTTATGCTTATTAAGGTTGGCACTAACTAATCTAAGTGGATGGGAACATCTTGGTTGTAGGAGTTGAGGAACCAATCTGATTAGATGGAAACATCTAGAAGAGTCTATTCATAAAAGCACAGAGCTCAGGTGTTAGAAAAGAAAACATGGTAGTTTCGCCGTATCCTCGTGATGGAAACATCGAAAGAATCTTGATCACTTCTTCTTTTGTTTTCTTCTTTTTACCATTGCTAGGGTGAAATAGAATGGCTGAGTTACAAAAAAAAAAAAAAAAAAATTGAGACCAGACCATCAGACCAACTGGAATAAATTCAATAAAGTCGACCACTAGAGCCCTTGTATATGCCAGTTGTGTTGACCTAGAGTTAGGATTATCGACCACTGGTCCCCTTGTATATGCCAGTTGGGTTGATTTTAGTCAGACCGGTATCTCAGTCCATTAGGATAGGTTCACCTTAGTTAATATCAAAATCATCTTCCCTACATCCATCTTATTAATCTTTCCATGTGATTGGTTGACTCCGGTTTATGATGTCCAGAAACTATCTGAGTAGAGCTCTGTCACTTTATATGAATTTTAGTATGCTTGAGTGCAAACTCGTGTACAATAATTGGAATTTCGCATCAGGGTACTTCCTCCTATAGTCAATGATTGTATGCCAACCAAGGAGATTCTTTAGTGCCTTCCAAGGTTCTGCGTAGATAGCTAGGGTCTGGAGTAAAGGTTTTGTGGGTACACCTCTGGTAAACCCTCCGGAGACAACACTACGCCACTAGGGCCACCTAGCGGTTTAACGGCTTACTGCACGTGCTAAGTGTAGTCATTTTATTTTCTAGAATAAATTTGCTCGAGGACTAGCAAATAATAAGTTTGGGGGTATTTGATAGACACGTTTTTGTGTCTGATTTGTCCTCAGTATCTCTATTGTTAGTCTCGATTTTTGTACTAATTTTGGTGTTTTTATGTTTGTTTAGGTGTTATTGGAGAATTACACTTATGCGAAAAAAAAGTTGCTCGAAAAGTGCTTTTGGACCCGGAGGAGGAAAATTGCTATACGGACCCTCACTTTTGCTAAGGGGCACCCACGGCTATATATAGCCCATTTATCCATCACACCCATCTTCCTCTTTTCAAATTTCTGGTTTTGGCGGGAAAAGAAGTTCTCACCTGTGGAGTTTGTGAATCGATTTTTGGACGGGATTGAAGGAGACTCAACGGCTGGTAATTGTTGGGAAGACTTGACTAGTCTTAACAAGCATGGTATGGCTTATTTCGTCGGATAGAATTGGCTGGATTCTCGCGTTGAAGAAATCAGAGCATCTCGGGTTTTGGGTAGTCCATTCCAAGCTCTGAGTATGTGATCAAAGGGTTTTCGCGTGCCTTCTGCATGATTGACCACTTCTGGACGCGTTGGGATTATTTTGGCACGAGATAACATCGTATGGAGTTAAATTTGAGAAGAAAATATTCTCGAAAATATTTTTCTTCACTGCCGAAATAATGGAGAAGATTTGTAATTAATGAGGTGTTATTCTTGAGCCTGTTGGGTATAAATAAGACGTTGGAGTATCAGAGAAGGGGTATGGAGAGTTTGGGAGAGAATTGGGAGAAGACAGAGGCGAGAATCGAGTTCCAGAGAACTTTTCTGCTGCTGCTGTTGGGAAGAACACGAAGAACATAAGACGCACACAGGACAGTCGTTCATGCAACAGTAGAAACGACTGTCAGGCGTGGGTCACAGAGCTACAACAACAATTTATCATTATTGTTCTCTGTAACAGCTGGTTTGTAACAAATATAAGTGTTACAAATCCGTTTTTTATTATTTTTCTCCCATTTCATCATTTGTGAACCATTTTTGAGCATAAATAAATTCTTTGAGAGGGTTTTCAACATGATGAGCTAGAACCCATTACTGGGACGACGGAGGAAGACGAATTTCATACATGGGTAAAATTATTTAATTCTCTTTTAAGACTTTTGCATTAATTTTAATTGAAATATGATTTGAATTAATTGGTTGTCATTTAATTTGATGAGGTATGCTTAGCTTAAATGTTTTGATACATCATGCTTAGGATTTACAACCAATCTTTTGAGAATCTATCTTGGCAAAAATAAGAGTCCATGTTTTTATTTGTTGAGCGATAATTGTTAAAAGAATTAATATTTGAACCTTTTGTTATGAGTTTGGCGAATCCACGAGTCCCAAAGACATCTCTTCATCCTGTGACAATATTTGTATATATTTTTCTTTTATTTTCTTTTATTAATTCTTAAAATCAATCTCATCAGGCCTGAGTGAACGACAACCCTTCTTACTACAACATCATTGAAAATAACCATCATACGTCTCCTTGAAGGGGAAACCAGGGGGAAGATAAGGGCGGCACCCTCTATTAGAGAGCTGATAAGTGTCTTAAGACGCAAATGTCACGAGGCTTTATTTTCGCAAGAAAATTTAGGCTTGTCATATTTGTGCGACAATCCTGAAGAGGCAATAATACAAAAAAGAAAGATAAGGCGAGATCAATGGGTCAATACATGAAAGTGTAAAGTCGTCCTGCGATTTCGTCGCAAGACGACAATGTCATGGGGCTTTATTTTCGCAAGAATATTTATGCATGTCATAGTTAAGACAAGATCAATGGGTTTTTGCATGCAAGTGCGAAGACGTCCTGCGATTTTGTCGCGATGACAAGAGGTGGCAAAATAAGACCTTTAACTAGGAAGGCAAAATAAGACCACATAAGAGAACCAGAAAGAATGAAATCTTGGGAAAAACCAAGAAATACCTAATTGCGAAAATTCTACAGAAACAACTGCGAAATTGAGGCAAAATACATATTGCTATTCAAAAGTAATTTGCTTGATCTTTCATTTGGATACAAATAACAGAGGCAAGTATGGGAATGAATGGAATAAGAACATGTTATTTGTCTCTATATGATAGATTTACGCACGCATGAAATGAAAGATTAATAGTTATATATTGATTAACCATATTGCAAAAAAGAATTGTTTTTTTAATATGTGCAGGAAGAAACAAAAGATTGAAGAAAAAAGGTAGAACTTTCATTTGAAGATCGAAAATATTCGCAGCAAAAGATTACAAAGATAGGGGATTAAAGAACGGATGTACATATATTACAAAAAGAGAAAGAAGGAAACAGAACTATTTCTTGTTTGATTCTTCTTCTTATTCATCTTCATCAAATCCTTCTTCTTCTTCACCATCATCAGATTGTTCTTCTTCGCTAACATCACTGTCAGAGATATCCAGAAGGGGTACATTCTTTGGAATTTCTTCTGAGAGGCAAGGATATTTGGAATGAAGGATGTTATTGTCATCGCAAACCTTCTTAACGGTTTGATTTCGAAAAAGAATAGCGTCATTCTTAAAGTTCGCAACAGTAATCTTCAATTGACTCTTCAGTCTAGAACATTTATCATTGCGAGAAGAAATATCATTTGCGAGCTGCTCCTTTTCAGACTCAAGTTCTTCAATTCTTTTTTGAAATCTCTCTTCAGCTCCTGCGAACATATAACAATGAATCAGCAACTTGATGATGATTTATGAAAGGCAAACAATTAATAAAGAAGAACAGTTAACAACCTTCTCTGTCATAAATCATATCCCTAACCAAGGTTGTGTGCTCAGCTTGAAGACTAACATTTATACCTAAATTATTTCTGGCGTCATCTAGAATTTTCGCAGCCCAAGCGAATTCATCATCATTATTTATGAGAAGAAGGGAGCGAATTTGATTCTCTCTTTCGCTAAGCACAAAATTTTGGCGGTTAGATTCATCCCGTTCAATTTGAACTTCAAGAAGAGTTTTTTGGAATCTCGCTAATGCTTGAGCACCTTGTCTAGTGATGCGATCTTTATCATCTATGAGATCACTGATCTTGGTTCTTAAAATATTAATTTCCTCTTTAGAGTTAAGGAAGAAACGCTTAAATTTGTTGGCTAAGCTCAAGCCGGATCTATGGTCAATTTCTAAAAGGCGAAGTTTGGATCCGAGTTCATCTATGGGAAGAGATTTAATCTTGTCATTTGAAAAACTATTCAAAGAATTATTAAGGTGTTCAAGAAGGGAATTATTATCCATAGAATTGGGGAATGAGTGATGGAGAATGGCTTCATCAGAAAGATCATAGACGTCTGCGAAAATGGTAAATTAGATAAGGGAGGATAATGAGAAAACAAAATAAAAGAAAAGAGAAAAATTTTATACCATAAAGTTGCTTGTTGGCATCTTGAAGACTAGATATTTTATTCTGTTGAGTGGAAGAATCAGCTTCTAATTGTTTGTTCTTTTCGCGAAGATCAACAGCTTCAGCTTCCAGTTCTTCATTTCTTTTGTGAAGTTGAAGATTCTTCTTTTCAAGAATTCCACGTATTTTTTCTAAATCTGAGGCAATATCGAAAGAAGCCTTCCCAGTCTGCGAAGGAAAATGAAGAATTGTCAAGATATAGTATAATCTTAAATCATAATTATGAAGATGTAGAGAAACGAAAGCATACCAAGATACCAAGTAAATTAAGAAAGCTGGGAGTCACTGATCTGGAGACTCCATGAAGACAATAATCACCATCCAATAAAGGTGCATCACAGATATTCGCAAGAGCTTTTCATGTGCTAGTAAGATGATCATCCCCAATCCCTTGCATGGAGTCAGAGAAGATGCTAGACAATTATGCCATTGAAGATTCAGGTGGAAAATATTCCCTTGGGAAAGAGATATCAATATCATCATTATCGTCATCATCAGAACTTTCGCCAGACTGAATATTTGAAGGATAAGGAGAATGAACTTTTCGTTTTTTTGAAGGTGGGGCAGCAGATTTCTCCTTGCGAAAAGAACCTTTACCTTTGCCTTTGGTCTTCGCAACCTTAGATCCTTCTTCTTCAACAACTACAACACCAACCTTCACACACAAATGAAGATAAGAAACAGAGGCAACAATATTGTTAAAAGAGATAAACTTAAAGTGTTTCTTACTTCATCTGTGATGGAGCGTAGAGCAGATAAAGTACTAGCTTTCCCAGTCTTGTTGTATCTTGATCTCAGCTTTTCAATCTAAAATTTTCGCAAGAATTAATAAATAAGAAAGTAACAACAAATGAACGATTATGAAGTGAGCAAGATTTGAAGATATACCTCCTTTTTTTTCTCGGGCCAATTAAATACCCAAGGTTGATAAGTAGCGAGATTCGCAGGAAGGACATTTGAACCTGAAATGTAAGGTCCCTTCAAAACCAGTGGAAAGACACACCATCTGTCATCTTTGGAGTGACAAGGAGTATTATTCTTGCCGGAATGCCAGTCAATATCTTGCATAAGTAATTTATCATCAGCAATGTTATCTTTTCTCTTCAAGCGAACACCCAAACGAGTACTATCCTTCTTCATTGGTATCAATTCATAATTTTCAAAGAAGCTCTCTACTGTATATTTTTCAGCGAGTATTTCCAACTCCATAAATTTTGGATCCCTAGCTTCTTTTTGGTAAAGAGACCCTTTACCAGCACCACGGTTAGCGAATTCAAGAATTAAATGAATGTAGTCCCCACTCAATTGGTAGATGGCTCGCGAGAACTTCGCATGAGCAAGAATTTCATAAAATAAAGGAAGATTAGGGTCGTAGAGAGGAATGTGAAGGCCAGCGAGAATCTGACCAAGCGAAACTATGATTTCTTTATCATCACAATGATGATCAGAAAACAATTTAGCATAAATAATTGATTTAGCTCCTTGATTGGGAATGATGGCTAATGTGAAACCCTTTTCTTTGAGATTTTTCTGAATTCCTTCAAAAGAAGCTTCATATTTACGACCAACTGGAGGCATTTTAAGTATGGGAATGGAGAAAAAATTAAAGATCAAAAGAAGAAGAAACAAGAAGATTTACAGCAGCAGGAGTGGAAGTTACGGAGAAACGGTGAAGAAAAGTTGCAGAAAAGATAAGAAGGAAAGTAAAAAAAAGAAGAAGAGAAGAATGAGAAAAATATATATAGAGAGAAGAATTATCGAGAAGATAATCACATTTAATGCGAAGAGTAGACGTGAACGGTTAAGAAACACCGGTTGAAAAGGACCGTGTCAAGAAATGAATGGAAGAAGAGATACGTGTAATAAATTCTGCGTAAAAGTACAGAACCATGTCAACACAGAAGAATATGGAAAGATAAGTAGTTGCGTCATTTTGAAACATTAATTCTCATATCATTCTCTCCTTCGCGGAGAAGACATGAGAAGAGGCAAGATGTAGGATCAGAATATCGCAACATCAATACCTTTGCGAAATCTTTGTACAACACACTGCGAAGATATCGCAGATTGGTTACAGAAATGACGCAACAGATGACGACAGCCTAAACACGAGAAAGATGTGGAAACCTAGCGAGATTTAGGAATGTTACGAAATTTAATATTTATATACCTGCGAGAATATCGCAAGCCAGATCCTAAAATAAAGGATAGCTTAGCTGTCACCCACTATGTAATATCCTATATAAAGAGCTGAACAGGGTAAGGTGAGAGAGATCTTTTGAGAGTGGGGAGAAAGTTTTGAGGAGAGAGAAAGTCTAGAACATTAGTTGTATTCTTGATTTCATTTCCTTCTTATAAAATTCCCTAACTCAATTAATAAAAAGTGTGATTGTTGATCTTAAAGATGTGTGGATTATTATGAATTCTTGTGAGGGATGTATTGTGGGATTTCCTGCAACTACAATTTGTTGTTTGTGCCACAATGAATTTATATGTAACTT